>OX453076.1:16157292-16757292 GCA_949699795.1 Spicauda simplicius
CACGTTACGTCGAATGTAACGGAATTGATCAGTTACCTATTTGAATATGGATTTGCTCTCGTTTATTCGGTACTAACTCCACGGGTATGTACAGAGAGGATACAAAAATAACAAAACAATCTCTCTCTTCAACCCATTATTGTCCCACTGCTGTGCACGGGTCTTCTCTCAGAATGAGAGAGTTTAGGCCATAGTCCACCGCGCTGGCCAAGTGCGAATTGGTGGACTTCACACACCTCCGAGAACCATTCTTTTTTTTTAAAGAACTCTCGGGTGTGTAGGTTTCCTCACGATGTTTTCCTTCACCGAAAAGCAGTGATAATTAATTTCTAATACGCACATGAATCAGTGGTGCGTGCCTGGGTTTGAACCTCGGACCTCCCGATCGAGAGGGCAAGTTACAACCATTAAGCTATCACTGCTCTTCAAAAACAATCTCTACTGACTTTAATGCCACAAAAAGTTGAAAATTCATGGTCTCAGTCTTCTCTTCCTATAAGGTTTGGAGGTCTGGGAATTCGCAAAATTTCAAGTGTAGCTTTACCAGCTTTTTTGGCTTCTTCATATAGCACCCAAAATCTGATTAATAAGATTTTGTATAAGTCTCGTATCAATTATGAGGTAGCCTATATGAATGATGCCAAATCTGCCTGGACCTTGGCCTGCCCAGGGCAAAATTATCCGGAATTTAAAACTTTTCAGAGATTATTTGTAAAGTGTTGACGCGCCGATTTGTAAATTATCTTTTAGTAAACTTTTTAGTAATACAGAAGATCTTTACGATCGGGCTCGTCTTTTAGCAGTTTCTGAAAAGGAGTCAGGTTTTTGAGTGCAAGCTTTCATCATCATCTTATAATTTAGCAACTTTTTTAGATGATATTAGTTTTTCTGTTTGTGTTTGCCTGGGATTAGGTGTGAAAACAAATCAGCCACACCGCTGTCTTTGTGGAGAAAACGTCACCCAATTTGGCCATCATGGAATGTCTTGCCGCCGAAGTGCAGGCCGTTTGTCGCGTCACGCATGCGTCAACGACATCATCCGAAGTGCCCTTGTTACCGTCAACGTGCCGGCTGTCCTTGAGCCTAATGGTATAGCACGTGACGATGTCAAGAGGCCTGACGGTATAAGTCTCGTTCCTTGGAAACGGGGGAGGTCACTTATATGGGATGCAACTTCCGTTGATACACTGGCTCCATCGCATATGTCTTTGACCTTGATGCGCGCAGGTGGTGCGGCAGAAACGGCTGAATCTTCTAAGCGGCGCAAATATGCAGCTCTCGGGGAGGGTTATATATTTGTGCCGTTTGCGGTTGAGACACTAGGTCCTTGGGGACCAGAAGCGCGACGATTTTTCAAAGAACTGTCTTCGCGCCTGGTTGACGTTTGAGGAGACCCAAGGGCTGGTGCGTATTTTGGCCAACGCATCAGTTTGGCCATACAACGAGGTAAAATAAGCATTCTTGGGACTCTCCCAAAAGGCAGCGGTATGGACTCTTTGTTTTATTTATAATTTGTATTTTTCTTTTTGATTTAATATTAGGAAATATCTTTTATTTTTAATAATTTATTTTGTTTATAATGTACATATAATTGTTTGTTTTATCTAAAAAGTGTGAAAAAAAAAATTAAATATATGTTGGTTTAAAACATACTCATTGATAAGTACAAAGTCACGAAGTCAGCGCCTTATATAGGATATAATTTCGTCGTCGTGATCAAGCGATATAATTATGTTGAGCGCCAACTTCAGAACTATGTACTAAGCAGTTCGTGGTATGTATAACACCCAGACCCAGAACATGAATCTAAACTCAACATTCACATACCTGTCTGGCCGTAAATCGAACCCGGGACCCTTTGCGCGTCAGACCGGTATGGTAACCGCCCCGCCACGCGGGTCGTCCACTATCGATAATTATGGTTGATAAAACAATAAAACATATTTCAAACTAAGCACTTTCATTCTAAGTAGTGCTTAGTTTGAAAAAAAATCCTGCCAACAATAAATCAGTGGCAAGATAAGCAAATGTTACTACTAAATTACGTAAATGATTCAAGGAGGAAACTTTTTTCGTAACCACGACGACTACGGACCTAAGCAAAGTTGAAAGTATTTTCATTTCAATACAAACATAACAGATTCGATCTTTTCTGTCACAAACGCGCAAGATGTGGAGTGAAAGTTTTTTTTTATCTGACTGAAGTAGCAAACTAGCATGCAGTCTGCCTGATGGTAAGTGGCTACTGCCGCCCATGAAAATCTAATATCAACTTCAGATAGAACATGGGTTCCATCTGTAGTCAATCACAGATGCTGACCTTGTTCAAAGCCGGCGAATCATGAGCGACTCCTCAGGTGTTGCAATTGTCCATGGCTGACGTTGGCTACTTTTCAGGTAAACTGTCTGTCTTGTCATCAGTTGTATCAGTTAAAAATCCTAATTTATACGTAAAAGAGCCTCATCAGGTATAAAAAACAGAAATAAATTGAAAATAGTACTAGATGTGAGCAGTGATAGCCTAATGGTTGAAACTTGGCCTCTCAATCAGGAGGTCCGAGGTTCAAACCCAGGCACGCACCACTGATTTATGTGCGTATTATACATTAATTATCACTGCTTTTCGGTGAAGGAAAACATCGTGAGGAAACCTACACACCCGAGAGTTCTTTAAAAAAAAAAAAAAAGTTCTCGGAGGTGTGTGAAGTCCACCAATTCGCACTTGGCCAGCGCGGTGGACTATGGCCTAAACTCTCTCATTCTGAGAGAAGACCCGTGCCCAGCAGTGGGACAATAATGGGTTGAGGATGACGACTAAGCCTCAGAAAATCACTTGCTAAAAAAGCGCGTAAAATCTACTTTATTAAAATTATCTGAGATCAGCCACAAATCCAATGTACGCATGCATGAGGAATAAGTAAGAACACAAAGTTCGAATTAGAAGTTTCACACCAAATTTGTTAGGCAAAATAAAAAAAAAATAAAGAAAGAATCCTTGTTTGTAAAAGTGTTCATTTTTAGCATTCCGCGGACTCAGTCCGGGAAGCAAATTGACCTTTAAAGTTATAAACATCATACTTGGCAAATCTTGATTATTCTTTTTTTTGCATGCAAGAACCTAAATCTTCCGGATTCTTATTTAATAAATCGATAGCTCCTATGGTCAGACTCCAAAATCACAGCTTTACAATGGTTTCAAATTTACTATCGTTCTTATTTTGAGTCATAAGTTTCAGATTTTTCTATTACACATTCATTTATTTACGTTAAACGGGTTTTATAGCATGAATTTAAATGTACTCAAGAAAAGAGTAATTGCGTAATGACTCTTTTCTAACTATGATATAAATAGGAAACTATGATAATGAGAAAACTAGAAAATAGTTTAACTATGATAAAAATAGAAAAATATTTATTTCGTAAACAGCAGTTAATTATATCATTAAAAACATTTTATCAAAAGAAGTCAGTTTAATATGAAAGTTTGGCTCTTATACGAAACCATCGAAATATGTCAAGGTCACACTTTGCGTAGTTACGCCACAAAACTACCGAAATTGCATAGGTACTCCACACAAATCAAAATGTAACTTCCGCCCAAACCCCACTCTCCTTACCACCCTTCACTTTAATGTAACACATAAATCAAATCCATGGCGCCATGTTGGTTTCTCGTACAGACAATCTGCACCACTATTCTGCCCACTAATAAACAACGCAGTTATAGAAATTTTTGCGAAATGGAGTTTTTACGGGATTGCATCGAAATCTACATGCAGGTAGAAGAAAACATGCTATTTTTTTACCTGACAGAAGTAACAAACGAACATGCAGTCCACCTGGTAAGTGGTCACTGCCGCCCATTCACATCTGTAATCAACTACATACAGAACGTGGGTTCCATCTAAAGTCAATCACAGATGCGTTGCTCCTCCCAAGGAATATGATGGTCGCCTCATGTGAAAGTGTGCCGGCTACCGCACCCTTCCAACGAAACGTAAGAACTGCTTCACGCTAGAAATAGGTGTGGCGGTGGTTCTTCCCCGGTCGTCCTACACTGGTTCTACCACGGTCTAAATAATGTCATGAAATATAAAAACATGTCTCAGTTATAGAGAGAGACCATTGTCCATTAAGAGATAAAAGGATTGTAGTCCAGTGACAAAAGAACATAAATATTATTTATTGGTTCCATTTACAAGTCAATGCTAGCAAATTGGGCGTCCTTGCCAAATCTGTTGCCTATTTCATTTTCTGTAGAAAATATCTCTTTTTTGTGACCATGTAATTGTAACGAATCGAAACGAACTCACTTATCCTAAAATATTGACTTTATGTTCTGATTCCATATTCTTAGAAGATTTGCTTATTTTATTGGGGGTAAAGACATTTTAGGTTACATTACATCTTTTTTCTTGTTTTCGAGGGGGAAACCTTCAAATGGTACCCGACGCCGTGGAGCGACGCAGGGTTATGTGGGATTTTTACTGCACTAAAACCAACCCGTTAGCCGTCCTCGGCGCTATAAAAGGACTCCGGGATCTCGAAACGACCGCAACCGGAATCCTCTGAGCGCGTTGCCCTATCGGGCTTCTCCTAGATGGGCGGCTGGGCCTACCGCCCCGTCTAGTCTTTACGACGGTATGCGACTACGCATACCGCCGTCCTTCCCAAAATCGCCTGACCAAACGGTTCGAGCTCCCACTCATCCCGCCCCCAACCCCAGGAGCTCCTTTTAGTCGCCTCTTACGACAGGCAGAGGGTACCGTAGCTCTATTCTGGTCCCGGAACTACAGGGACAATATTTCATGACCTATGTGTATTAGCAAAATTACAACAATACTTCATCACCTGTTTGTGCAATAGTTTAGTATTAACAACTTAACCCTCCTAAAACTTTAATCACCAACCACGTTTTAGTTTCAAAGTAGCTGACGTCACAAAATTAATGAACATTGTCAAAATCAAACAAGTTCACAATTAGTAAGGTTTTGGGAATGTTTTGAATAATCTTAGTCTACCTGAAGAATTCTTTGATGTGCCAGTTTTTGATGTCATCTTTTTGACGTCATCAGTTTTGATGTCAGCTTTTGGAGGTCGAAGAGTTGTTTTTATCAGGTGGTGGTGGATAGTAAGTAGTCACTGTCGTAAATATATATCTGCAACGAACTTCATACAGAACAAGAATTCTGAATGAAGACAATCATGGATGTGTTGTTACTCCTCAGGACAGCTCGTGTTGCAACCACACCATTGAAGATTTTCATACATTTTCATTTGTATATTTCTGTGTCTTAATAGACAGAGAAATATACATGCTTCGCTCATAAATATTCTTAGGAACCAAGAGTTTTTGCCAAATTCTTCGTTTATCGTCAATTTTTATTCTTTGCTGATTTTTCAAGACACGAATGTCACTTAAAGGCCGTTTTGTACCCACTTCTCTACCTACTAAAAAACATTTTTTCCACAGAGCCTCAAAATTCGTACATACAATTTTAGGCCAAACCGAATCTAATTAACCAATCGGGCATAGCGTTTAATTCTAAACAAGCTGACGTCATCTATCAAAGTAATGAGCGCTGTCGGGATCAGGCAGTTTAGCGATTAGGGACGCACTTGGTGAACTTTGCGAACAGGTCTAGCCGGGAACGAACCTCGAACCGTTGTCCAATTTGTAAATTCCACATTAGAAATTCACTTTATTTATAATATTCATGTTATAAAGATACAGTTCTTGTGATAGTAAGTAGACATTTGTAAGAAGTGATATTTGAAAGGAGTTATATCAGTAGCAGATGCGTTCCGTTCATGGGGACTAAAATGGTCGCTTTACATGTCAATGAGCAAACATTCAAAGTTTTCCATCATAACACAGAACTACTTCACGTCAGAAATAAGTGTAGCGGTGGTACCTCCACGGTCAAGCCATACTGGTTCTATCATTACTACAATATTAACTAATCAATTTGTTTTTGAAGGCAGCACCGTCTGCCTTCTGTATAGTGAAACCGACGTCAAACAATACTGATTTTTTTGTCTAAAATATAACAAGAATTCATTGTTGTTCCCGAGAGTCAAATGGTACCTCTTAGTTTATACTTAGAATACAAGTTAATGGTTAGGTGACTTTGAATGTTAGTTTTGGATATGAAAATATAATAAACAGTTTTAATAATGTAACAAAATTTATAAAATCATAATTATTATATTTAGAGCAAACAAAATCATGTGTGATTTTCATGGTCATCCATTTCTGGTTTTATTGGTCTATGAAGAGTGTATTTAGTGGAAGGAAATGAAGTAGACGTAGGGAATGATGTAGAAACAGCAAATATAGCAGGAGTTGTAGATTTAGTGAATGGAATGTAATGTATTTTTGAGGATGAAGCAGTAGTAGTAGAAAATGAAGGAGTAGGATCAGAAACTTCTTCATAGGTAACATGGATAGACATATCGAGGTTTTTCTGGCAATCGAACTGAACGACACTGCTTTTGTCTGAGTAAGTTTCTGTTGCGTTACAGGCGAAGGGCTGGACGCAGCCTCTGGGCGGGCTATCTCCGAAGATAGTGCAGATCTTCTTCAAGTACCAGGTGTCTTCGACACCGAATACAGTGTTCTTGTAGCCAATCTCGACGACTGGTCGCGCGTCAATGCCAAGCTGGTTATATTTGGAGGAGGATAGACTGGCCAGGGATCCTCTGGTCAAAACACATTGCTTGTACTTGTAGGGGTCGATACCCGTCGCACAAAGGCAGTGCTCGCTTGGATTCCCTGAAACGTATTATTTTATTAGGCTTGACGTTATATACTGGTGGAATGAAATTTGACTTAAGATATGAAGTCTAAAATATGCTTCATTTTGATATTTTAAATGATATGAAACTGTAAAAAAGATAGGAAAAACGTAATACCTTCAGCCTCACATTTCAGATATTGAGCCTGGACAAATGTGTTCAACCTCATTTCGTTCAACGCACACATCTGGGGGACGGAGTATCTGCCACTACCCTGGAAATCGAAGCGTCATGCTGCACATCATACTTTATTAGTGATATTTTAGATGATTAAATTCTTCATAACTGTACTATGGAGATACCACGGATACACCTATTTTTCCTTTATAACAGCAGTAAGTGTTTTTGTTCCGAGCATTCTTAACAAAATAATTATTTGCTGCTTCTATATGTATTAATGTATTACAAAAAAAGTTATTTTTGTGTAAATATTGTTTACAGAAAAGGAATAATAAATGGATAATAAATCACGACGCCCAATATAGATTTTTATATTTAAATATTAGCTTTATCCGTTCCAACCCCTTGTATTTATGTTACACACGGGAAAAGTATACTCAGATTAAACAATGTCTATAGCGAACTATTTTCTAATTTGTATCGTTACCACGCACGGGTTCTATAAGAAGTTCTCCATAAACCAAACACTTTCTTTATAAGATGTCCTTATAGACGAGAGCTAGTCTCGTCTATAAGGACACCTTATAAAGAATCTACATTGAATAAAATAGTCACCCGTCAAAACGATCGAAATTCGACCGTAATTTAACAGAAAAACTGAACTTGACATTATCCAAAGTAGCACAAGTATTTATCAAATTCAATTAAATTGTATACATTTTCGAGTTTTTTAAATACTCCCGAAAAGGTAAAGAGGGGTTTAATTGACTAAGCTGCATTTAAAAACAGTAACGGGTATTTTGACAAAGACATCTGTCATTTTTAACCGACTTCCAAAAAGGAGGAGGTTATCAATTCGTCTGTATTTTTATTTTTTTTTTTTTTTTTTTTATATTTGTTACCTCATTTCTCCGGACTGGGTGAACCGATTTAGATGATTTTTTTTTTATTTGAAAGGTAGTGCGTGTCATAGGGTCCCATTTTTTTTTAGTATTTTTTTGACTAGGGCATCCATAAGAAAAACGCATAAGTCTTAAATTTGCATTTTCAATGTACGCGATAAATGTATGAATAACTCAATATCCCGCCAACCGATTTTGATGATTCTTTTTTTATTAGAAAGGATGTACTCCAGGGGTAGTCTGATAAGAGTTTGATAAGGTTCTAATCATAGGATCTTCAACTTTTTGGAGCAAAATAATAAAATTAGTGATAGTCGGCCGAACCTTAGCTGGAGAAGTCCAATTGAGTAAAATATAGAATAAAATTACTATGTAGGTATTTACTATGAAAAATTTGACCTTCAACTCTTCAATCCTGATGATGCAGGGGTACTGCTAGCCTGAACTAATAAAGTTGGTCGTTTGATGTTTGCGAATATATAATGAAATTGTTAAGCAAATTCATGGGACAAAAATTTGACCTTCAACTCCTCAACCCTGATGATGCAGGGGTACTTAAAGCCAAAACCATAGGAATAAGCCATTTGGTGCTTACGTATATGTTATAAGATTACTGAGCAAAAACATAAGATGAAAAATTTGACCTTCAACTCCTCAACCCTGATGATGGAGGGGTACTTCAATCCTAAACCATAGAAGTTGGCAATTTGGTGCTTACGGTTATGTAAAGAAAATACTAAGCAAAAATATAAAATCAAAAATTTGACCTTCAACTCCTCAACCCTGATGATGAAGGGGTACTTCAATCCTAAACCATAGGAGTTGGCAATTTGGTGCTTACGGTTATGTAAAAATAATACTAAGCAGAGGCACAAAATTAAAATTTTGACCTTCAACTCCTCGACCCTGATGATGAAGGGGTACTTCAATTCTAAACCATAGGAGTTGGCAATTTGGTGCTTACGGGTATGTAAAAATAATACCAAACAGAGGCACAAAATTAAAATTTTGACCTTCAACTCCTAAACCCTGATGATGCAGGGTACTGCAAGCCTGAGCCATAGAAGTTAGCCACCTGGTACTAACGTATATGTTATAAGATTACTAAGCAACAATATAAGATGAAAAATTTGACCTTCAACTCCTCAACCCTGATGATGGAGGGGTACTTCCAGAGGGGGCGCCCTGTTTGTATGAATTGTAAAAGTGTTTTATGTTTAATTTTTGTGAATATGTAGATGCACAAAGCAAACTTAGAGGCTTTATTTAAATACAAACATAAAAATATAGTCACTAAAAAGTGTAAAATAAAAACTTTTTAACAAAAAATATCTACCGACTTCCATGTCACAAAAAAGTAAAAAATAATTTAAATATATTTTGGTCTAGAACATACTCAGTACTTAGTACATAGTTCTGAAGTCGGTGCTCATATAGGACGTAGTTACCGTCGTCCAGCGAAATATGTCGAGCACCGACTTCAGGACTATGTACTAAGTACTGAGTATGTTCTAGACCAAAATATATTTAAATTATTTTTTACTTTTTTTACGATAAATGTTTTCATAGTAAGACATTGAATGTTTTAATTCGTTTTTTATATAGGTATGTGGTTGTGTCGAATGCACGATAGTGTGTGTAACGTGTTTTGAGTCCATTTTATGTATACTTTATGCATTATTTGAAATAATATTAACATTTCGTACTTCTTCTTTACATAAACTTTAACCGTGCAAAATTTCATACTCCCTTCTTTTGCGGTAAGTTTCTTACATACGGACCCCACGTTTTTGCTTCACGTATTTATATATTATATAGATATTTTGCGATACCTGAAGGTAATAGTCCACCGAAATCTCGCCACCAATATTATCTATCAGCCAGGGATAAGTCCTGGTGAAGAATTCCGTATCTTCATACACATCACCGTACACAGATATGACGTAAGTGGCTAAATTTGTTTGAATGCACGATACAATAGTAAGTAAGAACAACATTATGACAATATTCACATGATGTCTTTGTTTAATTGTATTTTATAGTCGAAAACACGTGTTTTCGTTAAGTGCACCGTATATTAAGGCGTTCTTTTGACGTGAAAATGTCTTATATTCGATTGAGCCGGCTGCACGCACCATAAAACATGCCTTATGCGGTGCTACCTCGCTCTGAGGCGGTCCATTTAAGGCTTGAAGTGCAAGCGAGAGCGCGGAACGAGCGACAAAGAGGCACAATCGGCCTCACGTTCGACATCGTTCGGCAGCATTCGACATCTGTCTCTTTCCTACTTGACTGAGCGAGGCGTCCGCGTGGACAGCTGCTATACAAAAATGCAATAAAAACTTTTTAACAAAAAATATCTACCGACTTCCATGTCACAAAAAAGTAAAAAATAATTTAAATATATTTTGGTCTAGAACATACTCAGTACTTAGTACATAGTCCTGAAGTCGGTGCTCGACATATTTCGCTGGACGACGGTAACTACGTCCTATATGAGCACCGACTTCAGAACTATGTACTAAGTACTGAGTATGTTCTAGACCAAAATATATTTAAATTATTTTTTACTTTTTTGTGACATGGAAGTCGGTAGATATTTTTTGTTAAAAAGTTTTTATTTTACACTTTTTAGTGACTATATTTTTATGTTTGTATTTAAATAAAGCCTCTAAGTTTGCTTTGTGCATCTACATATTCACAAAAATTAAACATAAAACACTTTTACAATTCATAGAAACAGGGCGCCCCCTCTGGAAGTACCCCTCCATCATCAGGGTTGAGGAGTTGAAGGTCAAATTTTTCATCTTATATTGTTGCTTAGTAATCTTATAACATATACGTTAGTACCAGGTGGCTAACTTCTATGGCTCAGGCTTGCAGTACCCTGCATCATCAGGGTTTAGGAGTTGAAGGTCAAAATTTTAATTTTGTGCCTCTGTTTGGTATTATTTTTACATACCCGTAAGCACCAAATTGCCAACTCCTATGGTTTAGAATTGAAGTACCCCTTCATCATCAGGGTCGAGGAGTTGAAGGTCAAAATTTTAATTTTGTGCCTCTGCTTAGTATTATTTTTACATAACCGTAAGCACCAAATTGCCAACTCCTATGGTTTAGGATTGAAGTACCCCTTCATCATCAGGGTTGAGGAGTTGAAGGTCAAATTTTTGATTTTATATTTTTGCTTAGTATTTTCTTTACATAACCGTAAGCACCAAATTGCCAACTTCTATGGTTTAGGATTGAAGTACCCCTCCATCATCAGGGTTGAGGAGTTGAAGGTCAAATTTTTCATCTTATGTTTTTGCTCAGTAATCTTATAACATATACGTAAGCACCAAATGGCTTATTCCTATGGTTTTGGCTTTAAGTACCCCTGCATCATCAGGGTTGAGGAGTTGAAGGTCAAATTTTTGTCCCATGAATTTGCTTAACAATTTCATTATATATTCGCAAACATCAAACGACCAACTTTATTAGTTCAGGCTAGCAGTACCCCTGCATCATCAGGATTGAAGAGTTGAAGGTCAAATTTTTCATAGTAAATACCTACATAGTAATTTTATTCTATATTTTACTCAATTGGACTTCTCCAGCTAAGGTTCGGCCGACTATCACTAATTTTATTATTTTGCTCCAAAAAGTTGAAGATCCTATGATTAGAACCTTATCAAACTCTTATCAGACTACCCCTGGAGTACATCCTTTCTAATAAAAAAAAGAATCATCAAAATCGGTTGGCGGGATATTGAGTTATTCATACATTTATCGCGTACATTGAAAATGCAAATTTAAGACTTATGCGTTTTTCTTATGGATGCCCTAGTCAAAAAAATACTAAAAAAAAATGGGACCCTATGACACGCACTACCTTTCAAATAAAAAAAAATCATCTAAATCGGTTCACCCAGTCCGGAGAAATGAGGTAACAAATATAAAAAAAAAAAAAAAAAAAATACAGACGAATTGATAACCTCCTCCTTTTTGGAAGTCGGTTAACAAAATGAAATGAAATGTCTTTATTTTGCATAGGCCTACGGAGGCACTTACAAATTGTCAGTTACATATATATATAAAGGCACAGTCAGACCTTTATCAGTGTGGTTATCATTGTCTAATTGCGACTTCATACTATGTTACGTTGGTAGGCGTAGGTATATCGGGCGAGGAGAATAAAAGGTGATCGCACGTAATTAACAAAGTTCTCTTATGTTTACAGTCACAACACAACACGTTCACAATACAGTTACAATAGTTTAAGTAAACGAATAAAAATGAAGGAATAACATAAAATAACAGACACTCCACCGAACACGTAATGCACCCGCGCGATATATTCACTCTCCTTTCTTTTCCCGCCAAAACATCTCAAGTTTCGCGCGCTCTGCGCACTAGCGCCCGGAGTTGCGTCAGAGTGAACAGAACCATAATGACCTCGTTCTATCCACTCTATGATTTATGGAAGCTCCGTCACGGCCGGACTGACATTCGCACGTCCTCGTGCGACTGCGCATGCTCTGGAAGATCTGGAAACAAGCGTACGACTGGATTGATATGCTCGCCCATTCTGACCCACAACTAAAGCAATAGTAAACCAATGACAATATCTCAACTCCTGTCTCGACCCCTGTCCATAGTTCCACCGCGCTACATACTGACTAAATAACTTAGAGCGTCCCTTCGACTAGCCGTCATCTCATATGACGACATAGACCGAACAACCATCAACGTACCTCTCTCTTCGACTAGCCGTCATCTCATATGACGCCGTCGATCGAACAACTCATCACCGTCCCTTGGACTAGTCCCAAACTTGTCATGACATTTGAACACGTGAACAGTGAGTTGGTACAGAACTTCGACCCGTATAAGCCAGTCCTTTAGACCACACACTTGCTCTTTCATGGTACGGAACTTCGACCCGTATAAGCCAGTCCCTTAGACCACATACTAGCTCTTTCATGGTACGGAACTTCGACCCGTGTAAGCCAGTCCCTTAGACCATACACTAGCTCTTTCAAATGCATGTACCCAAATCTGACTAGGAACATCGACCCCTTATAAGCCAGTCCCATCGTCAGTTACCACCTCTTTCAAACTCATGTACCCAAGTCTGATTAGGAACATCGACCCCTTATAAGCCAGTCCCATCATCAGTTACACCACACCGTGCACGTTCTGCAATCCGGAACCGTTGTTCTCCACACTTAAATGATTTCGCAAGGAATATGGACAGGACTCAAGTTTCACACAATACACGGTAGATTCAAATTATAATTCAACTAAAAATTTGCTATTCATCACATTCGGAGACAGAGAGGGTTTCAGAGCCGGCAGTCAAAGTGTGCGAGCTACGTGCTGATAGTGTATTGCTACTACTATTATCATTAGCGTTTGGTGAAGCCCCCTCAACCTCATGATCGTGGACCGTCGCCGTCTCGGCCTCCTCTAAGTCACCGAGTAAAGAAGTAGCTGCCTCAAGTAACCCCTAATAGCGCCCGGGTACTATGTGAAATAATAATGACAACGAGATGCCTTGTATACTAATGGGAGATAAAATTTGCGAAACACATTTTATATTTCCTTTACCTATACCTGATAGGTACACTAAATCACTTTGTGCACCACCCGGAAATTTATCGGCAAAGCTACATAATAGTAACCGAGCAAGCAGATCTACTATCAAAAAGAAACGGGCTCACCGGATGATGCGGTTATGGTACTTTTAGTTGCGTTGCGCCGACATATGTGAACTTCTTTAACCGTTGCTGTTCCTTGAACTCCTTTCCGGCTAGGACACGAAGTAGCCAGGTGCCCCAGCTTGTAGCAACATTATGAGACTGCAGTTCGCGACGAATCATTTGGTCTTTTTGGCACAATACTGATGTCACAAATCCAGTCATGACGTCCTCCTCCATTTCTAAACGTGGTATAAGTTCTATAGCGCTCCACAGACGCATCGCGGCCTCACATATAGTTTCCTTACGACTTATATTAAAACGCATAACTCCTTTCTGTTATTTTACACCAGCCTTCTATGTTATTATTCTCCTCCAAATTTGGCCCTCCGTATCCCACTTCTGATAAAGGCACAGTCAGACCTTTATCAGTGTGGTTATCATTGTCTAATTGCGACTTCATACTATGTTACGTTGGTAGGCGTAGGTATATCGGGCGAGGAGAATAAAAGGTGATCGCACGTAATTAACAAAGTTCTCTTATGTTTACAGTCACAACACAACACGTTCACAATACAGTTACAATAGTTTAAGTAAACGAATAAAAATGAAGGAATAACATAAAATAACAGACACTCCACCGAACACGTAATGCACCCGCGCGATATATTCACTCTCCTTTCTTTTCCCGCCAAAACATCTCAAGTTTCGCGCGCTCTGCGCACTAGCGCCCGGAGTTGCGTCAGAGTGAACAGAACCATAATGACCTCGTTCTATCCACTCTATGATTTATGGAAGCTCCGTCATATATTTTACACTACCACCGGATCGGAACAAGACCTCAACTATTCCATCAATATTTTATTTTAACGTTGTCACGCTCAACTATCTTCAGTTCAGAATACCTACTTTACAGACAACCGATTTTTGAAGTGAAACTTCTTTAGGCGCATGAGGGTAAAATTTTTACAGATGAAACGTCACGCCGGTATGCAACGGAAGTGTCGAAAAAGAGAGAGAGAGTGATCGAGACCGATTGAGAGAGAGTAAGACAGGGCGAACGTAGCATGAGCAACTAGCCGTGGAGTGAGAGTAGGGAGCAAGCGAGTGAGAAAGATTGAGAGAAAAAGTGAGACAGAGCGAACGTCGTATCACGCCTTTTTCCCTTCCTCTTAATCTTGGAAATTTAAAGTTTTAGATTTGTATAAATATAAACAAGATTTATAAATTAGTTCGCCAAAGAAGTTTCACTTCTGACATGTGTACTTTGTACGCACGCATGTTTTTTTTTTTTGTGTAGCGCACGTCCTCCACGCACTCGTTAGCTACAATATTTTCGTGACTAGTATTAGCATGATTCAAATACATATGGCGTATGAAACGGTAGGTAGTAAACAACCGTTACAAGAAAAGTGAAGCTTTAATGTGGAGGCACTACCATTTCTGGAGTTTGTATCTAATAGCACTACCCTATCTGTTGCATCTCCGTTACAGCAACAGTATAACGCTACTGCGTCTTGTAATGAAGGGTTCGATAAATAACAGACTAACCAGAGGCAAGGTGGCAGAACGAGTGTAGTTCGACCGGGAAGGTACCACCGCCACACCTATTTCTAGCGTGAAGCATTTCTTGCGTTTCGATGGAAGGGTGTGGTTGCCGGCACACTTTATGTGACCATCCTTGTCCTCGGAAGTAGCCACGCATCTGTGATTGACTTCAAAACCTATGTTCTACATGGAGTTACTTTCAAATGTCCATGGCCGGCAGTGACCACTTACCATCAGATGGACTGCATGCTCGTTTGCTACTTCATTATTATAAAAAGGCAGTCCTTAATTATAAATTAAACTTAATTTCGGATAAAGAATTGTGACTTCATGTAATTTTGAGTCAACCTTGATTTAATCATTGCTTCGGAACCCCGTCTCGTCTCGACGGAGACCCCTTAACAAAACTATAGATAAACCCATGCTTCCGACTTAACTTTCAGGGGAAGCAACGGATGTAATCTTGCACAAACTGGACTTCAATCGTATTTGAGGTCAATAAATAAAGACGTGCGACTTTAGACTAACCATCAAATGGACTTTTTATAATAATGAAGTAGCAATAGCATGCATTCCACTTGATGGTAAGTGGTCACTGCCACCCATGGACATCTGCAATCAATTTCATACAGAACATGGGTCCACCTGAAGTCAATCACAGATGCGTTGCTAGGAGGATTTGGTTGGTCTCCTCATATAAAAGTGTGCCGAACCTAACCTAACTTAACCACACCCTTCCTTCGAAGCTTCTAAGGAATGCTTCTCGCTAGAATAGGTGTGGCGGTGGTACTTCCCTGGTCGAACAACAATTGTTCTACCTTTTCAACTACATCGTTAACTACTATAATAAAAAGATATTATTTGATTACTAAACTCAGTATGCGTTCTGCTTTAGATAAAAAAAGGAATTTGAAGAGGGTCAATAGAATGAGGGTTCATAAAATCCGGTATGCTGACAATGTCTCTAAAGGACGTAAAATCAATTAAAGCGTACTTTATTTTACTTTTATTACGAGTCGTTTTAACAACGATTTTGATAGGAAACGATTGAAAATTCCTTTTTATTTGCACGATTTAAGTAGAAAATTATTATTTAGGGAAGTGACAATCTCAGGTAATGCCGCCAGTGGTTCTGGAACTTTACGCCACATGGCCATTAAAGATGGTTTATATTTGACGACCCGCGTGACAAAGCGGTTACCATACCGGTCTGACGCGCAGTGGGTTCCAAATCCGATTCCCGGCCCGGTATCTGAATGGTGATTTTAGATTCATGTTCTGGGTCTGGGTGTTTATGAGTTCGTCTTGTGTTGTGTCCATGGCACCCACGACACAGGAGCAATCCTAGTGTGGATCTATGAGTGTAGAAAGTGTTTTTTTTTATTCAATAAAAAAACAACCTGTTGGTGTTGCTCGCTTAAAGCTTCTAATTTAGTTGAAAGGGTGTGATTCCTGGCTCACTCTCAAATGAGGCGACCATCTTAGTCCTCGAGAAACAACGCATCTATCATTGACTTCAGAGAGAACCCCCTGTTCTATATAAAGGTGCTTACATTTTTTTTTATCTGATTGAAATGGCAAACAAGCATGCAGTCCACCTGATGGTAAGTGGTCATCCGCACATGGACATTTGTAAGCAACTTCAAAAATACATGGGTTCTATCTCAAGTCAATCACAGATGCGTTGTCACTCCCGAGGACTATGATGGTCGCCTCATATAAAAGTGTGCCGGCAACCACACCCTTCCATCGAAACGCAAAAAAATTCTTCACGCTAGAAATAGTGTGGGTGTGGCGGTAGTACTTCCCGGGTCGAACTACACTGGTTCTACCACCTACTAAATAAGTTCTTGGGAGGCAGTAATCACTTACCATGAAATAGACTGCATTCTTATTTCTACTTGAATGTTATAAAAAAGTACTCATTCTACTTAATTGCAAGTAGTCACTGGCCAGTCAGTGGGTGCTACCTCTTTCACCGCACTACACTGCTTCTATCGCCTGTTAAAACCACTACTTCCGTCAAAAAAAGACAAATCTCAGCCATTGAATAATAAAATATACTTTAAAACAAATAAAATGGTAAATGAAAGTCCAATTAAATGGCTCGCTTAACTTTTCCGCAGATATTTAACGTTACACTTGCAAAAACATTAAAATAAATAAGCGTGCGAATTTAAAATATTCATAGGGAAAGGAAGCACGGAATAAATTCCCACTTTCCCTTAGAACACAATGCAACCCCACTTTCCTCATTATTTTTAATTAAATCATTACAGCGACGAAATTTCTGGCAATGTGTACCCAATTCAATTTGCTGAAAAACTTGTTTCATTGTCCCCGGGGAAGAGGAGAAAGGGGTGAGGATGTAAATTATTTTATTCACGGATTTTGTCAGTACGCTTTTGGGTGTTGTGAGATATCGATAAATAATTAATTAATTTACATTCTATAAGCATCATGTCCTACCTTATTAATATTATATGGCAATAATTTGTAAGGATGTACGCAAAAAGTAGCAATTTAATTTCGCTGTAATTTGGCACTCACACAATTTATGACGTAACCCACAATACCGTGGTAGAAACAACCTAGTAAACTTTAAGGATGGGGTTCATCCTTAAACTCTACTAGGTTTCGCAGTGAGGATACGACGCTAGCGACCTCTTTTCTGGCGTATAACAGCATTCTTAAGCGCTGATGTAAAGAATATAATAAGAGACATGGGGAGTACCTTTTTTTTGTTCTCGAGGGGGAATCTACAAAAGGTACCCACCGCCGTAGGAGGGACGCAGGGTTATGTGGGATTTTTACCGCACTAAAACCCCCCCGGTGACCGTCTTCGGCGCTATAAAGAGGACTCCGGGATCTCCAAAGGAACGCAACCGGAACCCTCTGAGCGCGTTGTCCCATCGGGCTCCTCCCAGATGGGCGGCTCGGCCCACCGCCTCGTCTAGTCTTTACGACGGTATTCAATACACATATCGCCGTCCTTCACGGGATCGCCTGACCGAACGGTTCGAGCTCCCACTCTAGCCGCCTGCAACCCCGGAAGCCCCTTTTAGTCGCCTCTTACGACAGACAGGGGATGCCGGAAAGGGAGCTGGAACTGCCCAGCCAGCAACTCTGAGAAGGACGGTGACATATGTGGCTATGTAACTGCATGTCGCCGTAGACACCGGAAGGTGCAGGGGGACAGCTACATGTCCCCTAAGAGGCGAACCATTGAAGAGTGCTGCGCTAGGCACCGTCGCGTTCCATTGGAGATCTCGGGGTCCCCTACAAGCGCTGAGGAAGGCCGCCGAGGAGGTTTTAGTGGGTAAAAATTCGACGTAACCAGGAGTCTCTCCCAAAGCCTCCGGCGTACCTTTTGAAGGTTTCCTCTCCGTCAACAAAAAAAAAGGTGGTTTCAGTGCATTTAATAACCGAATCCGATCTACCACTTTGCAAACCCTTATTAGTACAGTAGACGGCACGATATCAATATGTTTTCAAAACTTTTTTATTGTTTTATAAAATCGATAAAAGTGCCCCATCACTAGTACAGTCAGCATATTTAAGCTGATCGTGTGGCTCTTTTAGCAATCCTATGAGCACGTTTATGCTGGCTGTACCTGTCAGTCGTGGTCTATTACAAAGTAACATACAAATCCGATTAAGCGACAGGTGGTTTTAGTGTAGTTAATACTAGCTTGCCCTGTGGGTTGGTCTGGATTCTTGCAGTTTTATAAAGGATAAAATTTTATTATTGTACTGGCCTGTTGGATTGTTTCAGTTTTATGGAAATTCTAATTTTATTAGGTATTGAAGAAGAATTTCTTTTCGGAATTTTCTGATAGCACGAAAACTGATGTAAATAAATTACATTGTGATTAGATTAATAAGAAATTATGCATTAATTTATTGGTATTTTTAATAGTTTTACATACCTATGAGTACTTGCGCTAAAATTTTAATGTTACTTTTAACTATACAGCCATTTAGTTTTAATTATTGGTATAAATGGCGGTAATATTGTAAACTGCAAGTTTAAATATTTCAGGGGGGGAGGGGGAATTTTAACGACCTTTTATTGGTCGTCAATTTGCAGACACATAGGTGAAACGAGTAAGTAGGGTACGCAACCATTTTTTTCGCAACCAACCACAGACAAAAAATCTAAGATTACGTGCGGTAAATTGGACCTACTTTTGCACAAAGAAACCAACGTTTTCCTTCTATTATTATTATTATTATATACAAAATTTTGACAAAAATGTCTTTTTCTCAATACTGTCGTTGTGTGGGTTGATTCTGTTTGGCATAAGTAGGTCTAATTCTACTTCCGCGCCAGGCGGCCAGGAAGCCACGATACGCCATTGCTACACTCCTAAGACTATTGTTAAGAAAATTCTCAACGGAGTAATTCAAACTTCGCCGGCATGATAGACTAAAATCTGGTCTTAACTCTTTTCACTCTTACAGTAGATCCGTGTCCAGCCATCATAAGGGATTAGTACTAAAAGTTAGTTTTACATGCATGCAGTCCACCTGACGGTAAGTGGTCACTGTAAGCAACTGTAAGTACAGCAACATCTGTAAGCAACTTCAAATAGAACATGGGTTCTATCAGAAGTCAATCACAAATGCGTTGCTCCCGAGGACTATGATGGTAGCCTCATATGAAAGTGTGCCGGCAACCACACCCTTCCATCGAAACGCGAAAAGTTGCTTCACGCTAGAAACATGAAATGAAATGAAATGTCTTTATTTTACATAGGCCTACGGAGGCACTTACGAATTGTCAGTTACATATATATTTTTTTACACTACCACCGGATCGGAACACGATCTCAACTGAGAAGATCCGGCAAGAAACTCAATGGGTTTGGCTGTACAAGAAGCATATTTGGCAGGATACGCTACACTTTGACAAGTGCGGCGGTGGTACCTCCCGGTCGAACTACACTGGTTCTACCACTTGCAAAAGTTAGTTCTTTGAAACAAACTCTCTGTCCTATTTACACTAAGAATCCTGGTCTAGTTTCTTCTAGAACCTACTCATCGGCTAATTGGCCCGGCAAACAGGAAGGCTTTTCCAAATGAGGCACGTACGGCCCTCACTAGCCCTCAAGGGTCACACAGGTAATGGGCTGTTACCTTAACGCGTGGATAACTATGATTTATGATGCAAGAAAGAGAATATACATATTATATGTAGTAAAAATCATTAAAATATATAATACAAGCGTATCACCGCGACTTCGCCTGCTTCTGTTACGTTTACCAAGGTAATAAGAATGGGGTCCAACTATTGTCCCACTGCTGGGCACGGGTCTTCTTTCAAAATGAGAGAGGTTTTAGGCCATAGTTCACCGCGCTGGACAAATGCGAATTGGTGGACTTGACACATCTCCGAGAACTTTTTTGTAAAAACTCTCGAGTGTGTAGGTTTCTTCACGATGTTTTCCTTCACCGAAAAGCAGTGATAATTAATTTCTAATACGCACATAATTCAGTGGTGCGTACCTGGGTTTAAACCTCGGACCGCCCGATTGAGAGAGCAACTTCAACGATTAGGCTATCACTGGATTTGCAATGTGATAGGACTAGTATTGATTGACCAGGAAGGTAGCACCGCCAAACCTACATTTTTATAGCATGAAGAAGTTCTTGTAGTGGAAGGATAGATTTCAAGGTGGTAGAACCAGTGTAGTTCGACCGGGCAAGTACCACCGCCACACCTATTTCTTGCGTGAAGCATTCCTTGCGTTTCGATAGAAGGGTGTGGTTGCCGGCACACTTTCACATGAGGCGACCATCATAGTCCTCGGGAGTAGCAACGCATCTGTGATTGACTTCAGATGGAACCCATGTTCTGTATGAAGTTGATTACAGATGTTCATGGGCGGCAGTGACCACTTACCATCAGGTGGACTGCATGCTCGTTTGCCACTTCAGTCAAATAAAAAAAAAAAAAAAAAAAAATATGGCTGCCAACTTACTTTCATATGAGGCGACTATCGTTTCCACGGGAGTACTACCGCATCTATGATGGACATCAGGTAGCCATACCGATAAAGTGGCTTACGGAAGTCCATGGGCGACAGTGACTACTTAGAATCCGGTACACTACGTGCTTGTTTACTTATTCAATCTTATTAAAAAAAAGCGCGGGGACTGCCGCGGAAAAGCTATTGCATAGCATTTTTATCAACTTATACAATTATAATTATTTATTTATGCAGTATTTTTTCTTTGATATTAATTTAAGTTTTTTTCTTTCATACCAAAGTTTCTCACAAATAGCTGTTACGTTTTTATCGTTACGGAATTTCTTGATTCGGTCGCCCGCTCAAAGCCCGCTAAAATATAATAGCTTAATAATATCTTAATAACATTATTATTACTTTTTGATTGTATTTTCATTTTGCTTACCCAAGGTGTTTGACCTAACAGAGTAATTTGAAGCAAATTTAGGCCTAATTAAAGAAAAATGTCAGCCTCCATAAGATAAGACCGAAAGAAAAAAGAAAGAAAGTTAGAAGGTCTAATTTTGTATTAACAAAATTCTACTCTAAGATATTAAAGATATAGATATTTGAAATTCTTTTGGAACATTCTGTTAAATTTAGATAGTTAAAATGAGTTGATTTTAGATAGATATAATACCTCTCAATTTTATTATATTCGTCAACTATCCTGTTAATCGGAAAATTTGTAAATTATGAGATATTTCGTAAACTCATTTTATGGTTAAGCTTGCCATTATTTTCTGAGCTCTTGAATAATTTATCGGCGCCAATACAGAATGGATACGCAAGTCACTTAAAAATATTTGGGTAGTAATATTAAATATCTATTTTTCAACTTTGTATAATTATGTATGTACGTACCATTATGATACAGGATATAATAAAAATACAAGTTTATCCATTTGTTTTTTTTAATACAACTCTACAATGCTTTATGCATTATAGTCGTGAAAATGTCCACCAATTCGCACTTCGCCAGCGCGGTGGACTATGGCCTATAACTCGCAGAAGACCCATAACAGAAGACCCATGCCCAGCAGTGGGACAATAAAGGGTTTACAGTCATTAGTGAAAATATAATAAAATTTTCAAATTCAAATATTTCAGCTCACTAAAAGCACAAAATAATGCATATAAAAGAATCGTTAGTTCTACTTGTCAAAAATTGCCAAATTTCAAATTACAATCATTTGTAATACAATGTCATTCATACAATAAATCATTTCGATTACTAAATATTTTTATTTTTATGTTATGTTTAATATTTTAGTCAAAATTTGTCACAAATCCTCATAGGACGTCAAATAGTATTATGATAATCAGTATCCTCTGTGTTAATATAGTTATGAATATCCTATATCTTAATATAGGTCATAAAGTATTTGTGTATCAAATTTAAGTGAAATGCGATCTATAGTTTCTATGTAATAAAGTAACTAACACATACAAGTAACTAACAAAATTTCCCATCACTACATAGTATAAAACAAAGTCGCTTCGCGTTGTCTGTCCCTACGTATGCTAAGATATTTAAAACTACGCTACGGATTTTAATGCAGTTTTTAATAAATAAAGTAGATTCAAGTGGAAGGTTTTTATGTATTATAAATGCATAATATAATGGCGGAACACTGATAATTTTAGATTTTTGAGTTTTAGGCGGAACGAAGTTCGCCGGGTCCACTATTTTATAATATTTATAACATACTACTTGACCCGACGAACTTTGCTCCGCCTAAAAATCAAAAGTCTAAAATTATCAGTGTTTCTCCACTATATTATACATGTATTATACATAAAAATCATAATATTGAATCACTTTATCTATTAACAAAACTGCATTAAAATCCGTAGCATAGTTTTGAAGATCTAAGCATGCATAGGGACAGACAGCGAGAAGCGACTTTGTTTTATACTATGTAATGAAGATATCAAACGTTGTATCAATTTCATTTCGCTCTATTATTGACACGGCGGTTTCCAAAGATCAATATAAACTGGAAGTAATAAATTACAGGGAACTATTGCGATGTAATTAACAATTGTGATTAAAAGCCGATTATTTTTACAGATAATAATGTAATTATGTTTGATGGTCAATTTGTTTATACTTTGCCACTCAATTTACGTACCGTTGAATAATGTTTTATAGGTGTAATGTACAATCGGTATTTTACTTTGTTTATAAATTAAGTAGCTTTTTCCTAAGGCTGCATTTTTATGAGACTCAGTTATTATGGTCCATCCATCTATCAGCCCTTTGAGGTCTACTGCTGGACACAGGTCTCCCCTAAATGACGCCACTCCAACCGGTCCTGTGCCTTCTGAATCCAACGGTTTCCCGCTGTTTTCTTCAAGTCTTCGGTCCACCTGGGTAAGGGGGGGGGGGGCGACCTGTGCTCCTTTTGCTGAAACGTGGTGGTTTTATTACGGTACAGACATATAATATATGTTAATCCTATTATAAGTTGTGTGCGAATTTTTTAATCAAATACGGTCAGCCATTTTTGCGTGACATTCTTACAATAATTCATCCATCTTCATATCTTTTTATATATATAGGAATATATGAATAAAGTGGTATGTCCGTATAAGAGCCAATATTATCACAATACAGAAGTATTTTGATAACTCTGGCTCTCTATACTAGTTCCGAACACGGATCCACATCTAATCATTACAATCTAATCATTCTCGTAAAAACCCTAACTCTAGATCGTTGTTTTATACTCCTATTTGTAGAAAAAAGTATACTCAAAACGTCTTTATTTTTCGAGCTTCTAACTTTTACAATAAACACCTGCAGACTTTAGATCCATTCTGCTCTACCATAGGTAAAGTCAAAAGGAGTATAAGGCAGCTAAGCAATATCTCATTGTGAACCTTACCCTCATTCTTCTTCTAGTATTTAACTATGCTAATGTTAGTATGTAAACTGCCTTTAATTAATTGTCTTTGTATAGTATATGCTCCAAATGTACTTATTTACAGTGGAATCTTTACTGATGAACGAATTTCCTATATGCATGATAATTTAGTATTAAGACCATTGTTTGTTTCCCTAGCAAAATAAAATAAATAAAAAAAATAAAAATAAATTACCTTGTGTGATACAAGGCTGACTTTTTGACAGGTACCCTCTCAAACTAACATACCTATTAAATAAACCAAACGCTACATATAATAATGGCATCAGGTGGAATTTTCAAGCCAGCCGAATCAAACAGGACTTAGTGAATTTCAACAGCATATTTTATTATTATAATTCCGAAATAAACTCCTTAAATCCTTAATTGACTGAGTGTAATCAATCAAAAGGCATAAAAATTACGTGTATGCAATTATCTGAATGGTCCCAGACAGGGTTTGAATCCTCCTGGCCGACTAAGTAGAACCTTCAACCAGTTTCTAAGGTACCTTACCACACAAATACTCACATGGGCATTTAACAAACACTAATAAAAAATAAAGATGAAGGTGCGCAATAATATAGAAATAAAGATGACATGTACTTACTCTATGCTCTTACATAAATATCGAATATTTTCCGAACCACTGACTCGACACAGAATTAGTAGAACAAGAAGAGACTTGACGCTAATAGGTTTTTGCTAAGTTTTATGCAAACTTGTATTTATGACAAGAATTAACGACAAGAAGAGACTTGACGCAATTTAGTTTTTATCACACCATGCATTTTTGAAGTAAAACTTCTTTATCGGGGTTGTTGAAGTGAAATGAAACTTCTTTATCGGGCTTGGAAAAAAATTCAGTGTAACATTTTTTCGTTACGCGCCATCTTTTTCTGTTACGCGCCATCTTTTTCTGTTACGCGCCATCTTTTTTTTCCGTTACGCGCCATCTTTTTCTTATCTCTACCACGCGTGATATTAGATAGATTATTAAAGATTAAGTTATTAGATAAAGTTTAATAAAAGCCTTTTATTAAACTTTATCTAATTTATTTAACCAATTTCTGTAAAGTTGCATATAGTAAATTATTTTTTGAAAAATAATGTCATAAAGAAGTTTCACAGTTTACGAGTGTACGCTAGTACACGCACACATTTTTATTTTATTAATAACATGATAATATGCATCGTATTTTTGTTAGATTACAGATGCTCATTAACGGCAATAACCGGTGAAGAACAGGTGGGTATCGCATATTATTTAGCTTTTGTACAGTATAAAAAAACGGAGAAAAACATGAGAATTTATTATTATTTATTTATTATTAACATTTTTACATGCTTAGGCAAACCTTACAGCGTTAATCAAATTGATTTGCCCAGCTTCGCAAAATATTAATGTATAAAAATATCGCAACTAATCATATGCCGTCCTGTGAAGTACAGCTCTTGGAGTCCAAAAAACGTCTTTTGTTTGGTTACTAGCCACCAATTTATTTAGCAATGTTGCTGCTTCATTTAAAGAAGACTCCTTCACAAGCAAAAGTCTACACTTAGGTGTTGCGAACAGTTTCCTTCGTCGCGACCATATGTAGCCGTTAGGAACAATCAGCGCGATCAGCTCAAGCACTGAGGGCTTGTACAGCTCACCCCTAAGAATTGCCGCCAAACTGAAAACTTAAAATAATAAGAAACTATGTTTTT
The DNA here is from genome assembly GCA_949699795.1 of Spicauda simplicius. NCBI lineage: Eukaryota > Metazoa > Arthropoda > Insecta > Lepidoptera > Hesperiidae > Spicauda > Spicauda simplicius. The sequence goes on from OX453076.1 coordinate 16,182,972, forward strand.
TTTCTCTTAGGGGTATGTATAGTTTGTCCCTGTAGTTCCGGGACCAGAATAGGACTACGGTACCCTCTGCCTGTCGTAAGAGGCGACTAAAAGAGGCTTCCGGGGTTGCAGGCGGTATGAGTGGGAGCTCGAACCGTCCGGTCAAGTGACCCCGGGAAGGACGGCGGAATGTGTGGTTGCATGTTGCCGTAAAATCCAGAAGGTGCGGTGAGCAGTTCACGGCCACCAGAGAAGAGCCCGATGGGACACACGTTGAGGACACCGGCGGCGGTCAACTGGAGTTCCCGGAGTCCTCTTCGCAGCGCCGAGGTCGGCCCCCGGAGGGGTTTTAGTGCGGTAAGAATCCCACATAACTCGCGTCGCTCCCACGACGTCGGATACTTTTTGAAAGTTTCCTCCTCGAAAACAAAAAAAGAAGGTGTATGTATAGTTAAGAGTATAGAAAGTGAACAGCAAGTTTATGACGCGAATATCACCTATTCACAAATTTGACCCTGACCAAGATCTCTCATCTCGCCTAAAGAAACTCGCTTCAAAAAGCAATAAACGTCATATTTTTATGATGAAATATTGCTATTATTGACCATATCCTAAAGTTTTATAGAGTGCTAGCTAAACGCCGTAGCTTCGCCCGCGTTAAAATTATGTATCGATTGTCGAATATAAATCGATGTATCGATTGTTATGGGAATAAGATATTTTCCTACAATAAAAAGTAGCCTATATGGTAATCCAGTGTCAGCTAACTCCCTACCAAGTTTTATGAAAATCGCTCTAGCCGTGAAGAAGTAAAAAACATACACACTCACAAACTTTCGCGTTTATAATATTAGTATGAAGTATGAAGTATATATGATAGCAAACAAGCATTCAGTGGCTAGCACAGCATATATCATATGCTTTATTACAAGTAATTTCGCTTTATAACTGATTTAAACCTTTTCTCTGACAGATAATGTCTTTCAGTGTTTTATTGTAAGCGATAACATGTCATCATAAACCACAGGCCTCATAAAGATATAATTATGTCATGTCTGACAAGGAGCCGGGTTCTTCAAACCACGGTCTGCGTGCCTTTTGTGGCCACACATTTATACGACCCGCTAAGCCACATCAAAAAATATTAATGTAATAATAAAATTTGTAATTTACTATTTTAGAAATGTACTTGATATAAAATTGAAGTATCAAACGAACATGCAGTTCTTCGGGTGGTAAATGGTCACTGCCTATGAACATCTGTACATTTAGTTTAGAATACATTAAGTCGATCACAGATGCGTTACCACTCTTGGGGGCTAAGACGATAAAAGCTAAAAATGACACCTTTGGTTGTCATTTTATAAGAATGAAGTAACAAACGCTCATGCAATCAGTTGTTCTGATGATAAGTGGTCACTTCCGATGGACATCCATCTGAAAACAACTTGGAATAAAACAAAGGTTTTATCTTAACTCGATCACAGATGAGTTGCCACTCTTGAGATCTAAGATGGTCACATCATACGAATTCCACAAAAACACGAGAACTTAAAGCTAGAAATAAGTATGGCAATGGCACCTTCCCGATCGAACCATACACGAGTTATAACTTTTTTATTTCTTCTAAGACGGATAATAATAAATTAAAACTAAATGCACTTCCAGTTCTCTTATACTCGTCTCCAAAAAACTGAGCGACTTCCCATTTCCACACAATTACACGCGTGTTTTTATACGCAATTTATTTGGGTAACATTTGTCAGGTTTTAGGGTAAAAGTTGTCAGCGATTTGTCACAAATTAATGACAAAATAACACCTTTGCAACGATAAGATAAAACAAAATAGAATTCAAATATGTAGGATAACTTTTGTTAAGTATAAATAAAATGAAACTTATATGTTTTTCTAACAATGAACCTGCATTGGTGATTAAAATAAATTAAGCAGGATAGATTGTAAATATATATGTAGTGCAACCGGGTAGGTACCACCACCATTCGGTGGTAGAACCAGTTTGTACCTATAGTTAAGGTAACACTCACCAAAATTGTTATTCTACATATAACCTTGAAATCAATGTAATCGTGTCTACTTTGTTAGTGCAACTAAAAAAAATAATAAAAATATCTTCAAAGATTAAACTCCGAAGTTTCTGAATAAGATTAAAGTAACGCTAATGTAAGACTAAAGTGATACTGACAACAGTAGCAGTAACAATATGGTACCTTGCGGAACACCGCATTGTCTAAAACGCTAGAGATACTAAACAAGTAACGCTTAGCGCTCGTAAATAACCTATATAACTGAACCTATATAAGCTTAACTGAAGGCCACAAAACATTCGTTTCAAGTAGCATGGAGCCCACCTGATAGTAAGTCACTGCCACCCATTGACATCTGTAATCAACCTTAGATAAAATGAGACTCTTACTCTACACTCTACGCTATCAATAAATCGCTAAAGGTGGTAGAACCAGTGTAGTTCAACAGTTGAGGTACCACCGCCATACCTATTTCTAACGTGAAGCATTCCTTGCGTTTCAATGGAAGGGTGAGGTTGCCGTCACACTTTTCTAAACTAACCTAACCTATGTTCTATGTGAAGTTGCTTACAGATGTCCATGGACAGTCAGCAGCAAATAGTGGCGTTCAAACTGTCCATATTGTTAGATACAATCAAAGTTGACAACATCTTAAACTCCCAAATGTCAGGACGTTCATAAACTCATAATGTTAATACCACCCAAATTGTCACAAATGCTCCGGCGTCAGTGGTATCCTAGCAACGAGACTGTTCGTAAATATAGGTACCTGTTTTAATATTAGACTTTATGTTGCGAATATGTTGTAACGATCACTTACTGTGCGAGCAATGATAATATTGACATTTGTTTATCTCATTTAAGGTTTTAAAATTTAATAAAGATACTTTTCATCAGTTTAAAAATGAGAAAACCGTAGAGGTAACAGAAATACTATTATATTTTAGCTAAAATATATTGTTTGTAAAAAATATACATTGGTCTTTATTTTTTTTTTTTAATATACATCCTTTGAAACCATTTGAACATCCTTGCTAGTAACGATCGAATAACTTTAAGCTCGTATGTGAAAACGAATTTCTGAGGAACTTCTTTTTTGCACGTCAAATAATTGTGAACAATGTTGTTGTGGTGAATCAGCATCAGATAGTGTCACTGGCAAACGTTGATTTCCGGAGAGAACAGGAAGGTGAATCAATCGATTGAACTTATTCTTTTTCAAGTGTGTTATGAACGGACTTAGGCCTTCTTTTTCTTGACGAGGGTAGGTTTGTAGAACTTGACGTGGTAAGTATTTCAGGTGCAATATATGGGTATGTTTCCATATACTGAACATTAACAACACTTGACGCAATTGAGCTCGGAACAGAACACGTAGGTTGTGCCGATATTATTGAGCTTACCATCAGGTGGACTGCATGCCGGTTTGCTACTTCATTATAAAAAAACCTGAATTAATATTTTAAAAAAATACTGCATAAATAAATAATTATAATTGCATAAATTGATAACAAAATGCTATGCAATGGCTTTACCGCGGCAGTATCCGAATGCCGCACGTTTTTTTGTTGTTATAAGAATATCTTGTGGATTTACAAGTACATGCATCAGGCAGCGCCGAGCGAATGATCATTAAAGCGAGTTTCGTGGCCTCAGGATAGTCCAATCTGGAGACATGGGATAAACAAGTAATTATCACCTCGTTCAGGTGTCGTGTAACGGCGCTTAATCGATATTAAGCGTGCAATGTCCTTATAAGTAGGAAGATTGTCTAGTAATACGGAAGTGCCCTAAGTTGTCTGCTGTCGATAGTAAAAGATGTCGATATTTCCAACAAAATTATATATTACAACAAAAACGAGTAATATAAATTTCTATTATTAATGTACAAGAGTAATATAGGGCAATTATGGATATAATATTGGTTTTTCGACGAAACAGAATTTTCAACTGAAGAAAACGGAAGTACGTTTCACCAGACACTTGTAAATTTTAATCAACATCTTTTAGACTTAAAATGATTGTTAATATTAATCTTGAATATACAATTACTTCATTAATAGCCAATTTAAGTCCACAACCACAGTCATTTGACGTACATGAAATAAACAAACGAACAAGAAAATACTTGAAAAAAAAAGATCGTATACAAACCTGCTACTCTTCTCGTGTTATAGTATGTATGTAAAGTATAAAGGATAGAAACAACTGTAAAGTTTACTTTTTTTTTGATCTGCATTTTATCGATCATGTCATTTTTAAACCGTGTTTTTTGAAGTGAAACTTCTTTATCGGGGTTGGAAAAAAATTTAGTGTAACATTTTTTCGTTACGCGCCATCTTTTTCTGTTACGCGCCATCTTTTTTTTCCGTTACGCGCCATATTTTTCTTATCCCTACCACGCGTGATATTAGATAGATTATCATAGATTAGATTATTAGATAAAGTTTCATAAAAGCCTTTTATTGAACTTTATCTAATTTAACTTTATTTAACCAATTTCTGTAAAGTTGCATATAGTAAATTATTTTTTGAAAAATAACGTCATAAAGAAGTTTCACTTCTTACGAGTGTACGCTAGTACACGCACACATTTTTTTAATTTGTGAAAATGAAATGAAAATGAAAATATTCTTTATTAACTAAAGAATATTTTCATTTTCATTTCAATTTGTTTCTTATCTGTTGCTATATTAGAATGGTAATATAGTAATCATGATAAAATTATGTTTTTAATATGTTATCAACCCATTATTGTCTTACTGCTGAGCACGGGGCTTCTCTCAGAATAAGAGAGCTTTAGACCACAGTTCTCCGCGCTTGCCAACAGCGAATTGGTGGACTTCACAACCTCCGAGATTTCTTTTATAGAACTCTTGGGTTTGTAGGTTTCTTCACAATGTTTTCCTTCACCGATAAGCAGAGGTAATTAATTTCTGATACGCACATAATTTTAGAAAAATCTGTGGTGCGTGCCTGGGTTCGAACCTCGGATCCCGGACCTCGGACCTCGGATCCCGATCGGGAGGGCAAGTTTCAACCGTTAGGCTATCACTGCTCTTAATACTTAACGAGTACTCACGATATGCGGTTTATGAATTCTTATAGAATTCTTTTTGCAGATATTTCGACCCAATTGCATGGATCGTGGTCACAGCCAAACTATTTTTTAATAAATTTAAAATAATGTATCAATTCCGCGATAATACTAGTCTAAAATCATACACTGCTCTTAATATGGAAACATAATTCTATCGATATCGATCTATGAGTTACTCCCGGCCTGCTCAAACGAGAACATCGCACTTGGGCAGCTACATTGTATAATGGAGGATATATCCTGATACAGCATTTAATGTAGTAAAATTATGCGCTGGGGTGGTTAAATTTATGTTCATGAACTATAACTTGACCATATAAATACAGCTTTAACATAAATTTAACATATACATAGATGGAAGATTTTCACTTGGTAGGCAGTTTTTGATTTATAAAATGTCTTACTATAAAATAGTTTATCTTCCTTCTCGTATTTCGAAGTCATGAACATCCAACGCCGACGACTTGAGAACCTAACATTTAATCATTTTGTAATTTTTTTTATGTCAGATTGAAGTAGCAAGCGATCATGCGAGCGAGATACTGGAGCTAACTTTTATTACCCACGTAAAAACAAGATGGCAAAGAAAAAAAGATATACAAAGAAAAAAGACAAACCCACTGAGTTTCTTGCCGGATCTTCTCAGTTGAGGTCGTGTTCCGATCCGGTGGTAGTGTAAAAAAAAATCTAACTGACAATTTTTAAGCGCCCCCGTAGGTCTATACAAAATAAAGACATTTCATTTCATGCAGTTCATCTGTAAGTGACTACCGCTCCTGGACATCTGAAAGCATAGGGATTCTATCAGAAGTCAAACGTAGATGAACGTAGAACGAAAAACGATAGCAAGTACAGCGCTATTTTTATAACACACTTAATTAAAAAACTATAATGGTGTTATAAATTACAGCACTATCTATCATGCGGTTAGGGATTGCAATCCGGCCTCATTTTCAATCCGGCCGGATCCGGCCATTTTTTTCTCAATCCGGCCAGATCCGACCGGATCCGGCGGCATTAATCGAACGGTTAAAACAGTATAAAAAAATGATCTATTTATAACGGTAATTATTTTTGTAATGTGAAATCTTTGTCAAAATATATAATCACCGGATCCGGTGGAGGTCCGGATCCGGTGGTGAATTGGTACCGGATCCGGTTTTCCGGATTGCAATCCCTACATGCGGTGCTAAAGAAATATATTTATCTGCACTACTACATCTGCATCTTTCTATACATATTTCTATAAAAGTATAGGTATAATATAAAATGCAGAAAACGAAATCCATTCCGTAAATACATATTAAACTTCTGTACCTAAAAAAGTACTATTACAATAAATTTTATGTACAATTTTTGCATGATAAGCTCCGTTCAAATTGGCGCAGACTGAAAAAGTTTTGAAATAAAGCGAAACAATATGGCCGTGTCTTCCGCGTTGGGATTCCAGCTAGCATAGCCTTGTAATTTAGGATAAGCTGCTTTTAAACCCACGACACGATAATATGATCGTGTCGTGACGCTCGTATCAACGATACTACATACCATCTATATTATACATATATTCTTATAGCTAGGTCTTATGAATTTTTTTTTATTACTTTTAACTACTTATGGTGCTACCGCAAAAGAATTTAAAATGTGAATAAAGTCCTTTGTGCAATGTGTTTATCAAATTTGAAAATATAGCCATTTTATTAATTTGTTTTACGAACCTGGTTTCTTGTCTTTCAGTCCACTCATTATATACACTGAGAGGAATGATAACTATGTCAAAAAGCGGCCGGTTTGTCGGCGCTTTTAGTACATTTGATTTTATGTATGTTTTATGCATTATTTGAAAAAAAATTGGCATTGCGCAATCCTTCACTACATCAACTATAACCGTACGTAATTTCACACTCCTCCGCCTGCGGCAAGCATCTTGAGAACGAATCACAAGTTTTTGCTTCACGTATTAATATATAGTTTAGGCGATCGGCATAGTCCTCAGGAGCAGCAACGCGCCTGTGTCAGACTTCAGATAGAACCCCTGTTCAACATGAAGTTGCTTACAGATGCCCATGGGCGGCAGTGGCCACTTACCATCAGGTGGACTGAATGTTCCTTTACTACTTCAATGTGATAACCAAGAAGAGATTAAATATGTATATCATAATGTAACTAAGTATTTTTTAACTATATGTTTACAATAATTTTAAAAATATTTTTAACAATAATTCATTACACTTACTTTCTAGACATAATCTGTATAACGAAGTGGATGTGAAATGTGACGTCAGGAAGGCCATGAGTCTTCATTACTTTCCATTCTTGAAGATTTCAAGTAAAACAGGAGTAAACTTCGATTTATTCACAATTGACAAGGTCCGATCGCTTCGACGGTTAAAACAAGAATCTTTTTCTACCGGCGTTCGCTCGCCTTTTTATAACAATGTTTGGTGGTGTGACAATAACAAATTTATGGAGGGTAAACTAAATTACAATTCTAAAAATCATTAAATGTTGGTAATTCAACAAACAAACAATTTTCGATCTTTAAACTAACTAAAATAATTATGATCGGCGACGCTGGTTTTTTTCATAAATACGCGGTGTCGCGCCGACATACATATATTCTTATAGCTAGGTCTTATGAGTTTTTTTTTACTTCTAACTACTTTATGGTGCTACCGCAAAAGAATTTAAAATGAGAATAAAGTCCATTAACGGAATTAGGAAAATTAGAAACGCCTTTTAATGCAATGTGTTTATCAAATTTGAAAATATAGCCATTTGATTAATTTGTTTTACGAACCTGGTTTCTTGTCTTTCAATACAGTCATTATCTATACTAAGAGAAAAGATGACCATGTCAAAAAATTTACTTTATGCATGCAATGCATTATTTGAAAAAAATATTGGCATTGCGCAATCCTTCTCAACATCAACTATAACCGTGCGTAATTTTATACTCCTCCGCCTGCGGCAAGTATCTTAAAAACTTTTGCTTCACGTATATATAGTTTAGGCGAACGGCATAGTCTTCAGGAGCAGCAACGCACCTGTGTCAGACTTCAGATAGAACCCCTGTTTAACATGAAGTTGCTTACAGATGCCTATGGGCGGCAGTGGCCACTTACCATCAGGTGGACTGAATGTTCCTTTACTACTTCAATGTGATAACCAAAAAGAGATTAAATATATATATATATATATATATATATATATATATCATAATGTAACTAACTATTTTTTAACAATAATTGATTACACTTACTTTCTAGACATAATCTGTATATAGCCTCGTAGATAATAATAATAATAATAAAATTTTATTTATTTATTCGAGTCACTGGACTCAATTTACATTTACATCATTTTGTCATATGTTTACTGATACAGTGATTAATATACTGACAATCTAATCGATTACTGATCATTTTCAGGATACTGTTAGAGCTTTCCCGGACACGGTGCATCAGAGAGCTGCATTTTTTGCGAATTATAGTGTAAAAATAATTGACACGTGCTTTTGCAAATAATAATAGCCTATGATCCCACTAGATTTCTAAGCTCACATCTTATTTTAAAACAAGAGCAATTTTTACATATTTTTACGTATTTGACAGCAACATCAAACTACACTACCATACAACTCATTACACGGTAGGGTAACACCACAGTACTAGTATCTACAGTAATCTAACTTCTTACAAACGCACGAAACGCAAGTCGTACCTACGCGCCACGATTTCGGTATGCACTCGGTACCCAACAGCTAGCGAATGTGCCGTAGTGGCGAGCGGGCGATGTGACGTTTTTTAAGCAGTGGATCTTTTTATTTAAATAATAATGTAGCGAAGGGCAGTTGTAAACTATATTAGGTTGTTTTTGATTGCTTTAATTGTGCATAAACATGTCCAGTGTTAATAATTCTTATTTTGGTTGGTAAAATATTATTCAGTGTGATATTTATGACTATTATTTGTGTACGATTTATTATTAAGTCTCTAAAATATTAAAAGAACACGTGTTTTTTACCTTAATCTACTGAATAAAATACATAATAAGTAAGAAAGAAAGTCAAGTATACAGATGTATTAAAATACTTTAGGCGGGTAGCCCTAACGCGAACTCTCGTCCAGCGCGTCTGTAGGTATAAAATTCAAGGATACGGCAGACTACGTTAGACTACTGTATGATAATAATACTGTGGTAACACTGCCAACATAGGCAGAAAAAAAGAACATGAGGCTAAGGAGAGACAAAGGCTAAAGTCGAAAAGCTATAAAGGTGCACCTTACCAGCAAGGTAGTGCTGCACTGTAAAGGTGGAATGTAATAAATAAAAGAGAACATGCATTTTATAAAAGTAATTAATTTCTTAACAAAGTATTATTCTTTAAGCATTATTCTTTAGAACCATTGTCAAACGACAGAAGATAAAACATATGGCTCCGTATTATTTTTTAAAAGCTAATCTTATTTTGTTTTTTAGCAAATGTTGTATTATAACATTCATCATAATAAAAATACAATAAATTTAAACAATAATAAGACATCTTTTAGAATTTACTCTTTAAGAATCGATTTGCATATTTAAGGGCCCGGTATAAGAATATGAGGAGTAGAATCTACTGATGAATGACCTCGTTACGTTTTTTATTGAATATAACGCCACCTAGTTAAAACTTTAGAACTATTTTATCAGTACGCGTGGATGGTATGCATAGGTTTCGTGATTACGTTTTAGCGAAATCTCAATGGTATTTAAAATAGTAAATCGTTACTTATATATTAGATATAATTTTCCAAAATGATTGTATGTAAAGTATTGTATATGTATTGGTATTATATATCTTATATCTTTAGTGTCTTATATCTTTAGAGTGGGAGTATGGCGCCATCTATTTTAAATGCGAGTAAACTCCAGTCGTGCGTCTGAGCTGACATACACACTCTTTTCTTATTATTATAAATTTCGTATTACAATGTCCACGACAACGTAGTCGTGTCGCAACTTATAAAAACCTAAGGGTCGTGCGGCGTTCTTGTTCAACTATTCCTCCGTAGATATGCTACGAAAAATCGTCGATTTTCCGACAAACTTTGATTACTTTTTTCCCTTAAGCGTTAGAAAGGTTTTTGTTACCATTCGTTATGGTATTTCAAATTACTTCTCAGAATGAAAATATCAGAAAGGCTTTCGGAGAATATTTCGTTTCTAAACGTAAACGACTCTACATTACAGTTTTATGTATCAATACAGACAAAAGACAACTTTTATGTTTTATTGTCATATTATTAACCTTTTTTTCTGTTTACGAGGGGGAAACCTTCAAAAGGTACCGTGAAAGCGACGCGGGTTATGTGGGATTCTTACCGCACTAAAACCCCCTCGGTGGCCGTCCTCAGCACTGCGTGGAGAACTCCGGGATCTCCAACGAAACACAGCCGGAGTCCTCCGAGCGCGATGCCCCTTTCAGTATCTTCCCTGGTGGGCGTGAAACGCTCACCGCACCTTCTGGTCTTTACGGCAGCATGCGACCACACATTCGCCGTAAGTCCCTTTTTAGTCGCCTCTTACAACAAGCAGTTTCAAATTAAGCAAATTAAGGCTGCCTAGAACTTAAAAGAAGATATTTATTCATTTGAACAGTGTCGCAAATAGATAACACAATTGTGGCATACAGTATTAGGTACCCAAGGTTTCAGTAGATTGTCAATATTCGCTCCAAAGTAATTTAAATACATAGACTTAACGAAGTCTGTGATCGATTTACGATACTTTGCAAGGGTGTATTCCCCTCAAATAACACAATAACTGTCAGGATCAATTAGACAACCTCTCCTCTTCATGTTGATAGTTTTAATTGTAAATAAAATATGCGCCGTCACCTACAGTGCGGGTAGTTTGAAAAATCTTAAAAACTAGAGCTGCTGGACAAAAACCAGTATAATTTTCATAGTCAGCACACTTAATTTAATCGAAAACAAGTAGCAACACTCTGGAAAAATCTACAGTGTTTTACCAATTTATCACTTTATTCATAAAATAACTGACGCTACATCTGCAAGCAACTTCAATACAACAGCGGTTCTAAATGAAGTCAATCACAGATGCGTTGCTACTCCAGAGGAATTTTAGTCCTTGGGAGTCCTCGTTTTAACACGTTTTAATAGCTTGGGTCGTTTCTATGTATGTGTGTATATAACGGAATGTGTGACCTCAATTTTCAACGGTTTCCAGAATTTTGATTATTTTGAAACTTTTCACATTTGTTACTATTTTTCACATTTGCTACTTCAATGTTATAAAAAAGGTGACTTCAAATTTGTGTTAATGTCCTTTCAAATAAATATTTTGTTTTAACTTTTAACGATACAAGGAATACTGTTTAGGATTTTATTAACCGACTTACCAAAGTAAAGAGGTTATGTATTTGTGACGTACATATATGTTTTTACATGCTTTATATTATCAATTTTTTATTTGAGCTCAATTTTCACCGGTTTACAGAATTCTGATTAATTTAAACCTTAGCTTATATATCAAGGACCGATGAAATAAAATAATATGAAATTTTTTTTGCACAAAAACTTACTTAGTTTGTACTAAGATTTATACTTATTTCATTTTGTGTAAAACTATTACTCATTATAACACAACTTCGAATATCGTTGCAAATGAAACAAAAAGGGTAAATGGGTTCGTGTTTAGAGATCCGTAAGTGAACATGGTATCTGTTTGTACAACCTGCTCCCACGATATTTACAGAGCCATAGTGATAAGCGGAGCGTTTTGAGGTACTTGAAGTACCAAAAGCGTTTTTAGGTTGCGTTTGATCAATCCTGTTAAAAAATATTTATGCTTGAATCTCATTTTTATGAGATAATTTGGAAGATTTAGCGTAGGTAAATACTATTGTGACATCGATCAAATACTTTAGACCAATTGTATGCTTGTACGATTTCAAAACCATCAAATATGTAGTTAAAATACATTTTTGTAAATAACGATTAACTGGGGCCTTTATTTTTTTAAAACAAATTTAGTAAATATATTTATGTATCTAAATATATCGAAGTAAATATTTGACTCAAAGTTTTTCTTTCTGAACTATGTTTGGTCGTCTACAACCAATTATCGCTTTGCTGTGTTTAACTTATGGTGAAGAGCTTTGAACACTGCTGGATATATATAGGTCTTCCCTCAGAAAGAGACTCTTCTATGATTTATCTGTTGAATCTTCTTCGTCTTGAAATTCTTTCTATTTTTTTTTCTAATACTACGCCCTTCAGCGAACACTAGCGCTGATGGACATCTGTTACCAACTTAAAATAGATTAGGGCTGTTTCTGCAATTCTCTCGTGAGCTCATTGTTGTCCCACTGCTGGGCACGGGTCTTTTAGGCCATAGTCCTCCGCGCTGGCCTTCACACACCTTCGAGAGCTCTTTTTTTTAAGAACTCTCGGGTGTGTAGGTTTCCTCACGATGTTTTTCTTCACCGAAAAGCAATAATGAGTGATAATTAATTTCTAATATGCACATAATTTTAGAAAAAATAGTGGTGCGGTTGTACCTCGGACCTCCCGATCCAGAGGGCAAGTTTCAACCATTAGGCTATCACTGCTCTGCTGTTTCTGCAATTAATCGAGAATAACTACCTTGCTGCTAATGATGTTTAAGATGGTCGCTGCATCCTACGACGGAAACGCAAGAACAGCAGTAACATGTGTGGAGGTTGTACCTCCTCGGTACTATTTGTTCTATCACTTGTCCATTTCAAATCGCTGCGCTCACCACCACACAACCAAGCTATTCATTCGTAGCTAACCACTTTGTTTTCGATTTGTTCCAAAGACGTAACCGAGTTAGTGGGACAAAGTTTTAAGTAAACGTTTACAGAACTGCATGAAGGACTTGGTGCGACTTACAGCGGATTACATAAGTTTGTAATAATAACAAGCTTTCGTACTTGAATAGGTCCTGAAATCCAAAATTTGCATATGAATGGTTAATATTAACTGCGAATGTTGGTAATACTTATACTCGAAAACATATACGAGGTAATCCAAAGTAAATGATATAATAATAATAATAATAATCGAATGATCAGAAAGCTTGCTATTCAACTAAAGTTGCCAGCATTCTGGGAACTCTTTCTAAGGACAGTAATTTGAATGCTGCATTTCATATTTAATTTGCCATTTTATTTTTTAACTTTTAAGTTATTCTTTTATATACATATAGTTATAAAATTAAGTTATATATTATTCATATAAATATATCCATAATATGGTTTTAAAATTAATAAATAAAAGTACATATAAGTAAATGTGTTGACTTTTATAAAATAAGTACTGATTTTCTATAATTATCTAGTAATTAAAATTACCCTCCGCTAAAACCGCTAAAAATGTGCCTCTTAAAAAAACTAAAATTTTTGCGCCTAAATAAGTACAATCATTCTAATACATCAAAGTTTAAATGAAAAGATAAACAGTAATACGTTGATCAAGTTTGGCTAGGGTAGGATATTTTTTGAACTATATTTCTAACAGTCAAAAATATCAGCGAAATTTTGGTCGAAATAAAATTTATGACTGTCAACGTCTGCCATCTTGTAAAAAAGGAGAACAAATATATAGAGAAGTGATAAAAATTCCAACCCGATCGGTAAAGAGCCGTTTTCGAGTTACAGTGATCAACGCCTTCAAAAACATGGTTTTAAGAAAAACGAGATTAAAGTTTTGGGCACGACTTGCTTTCCTTAGTATAGCTCTAACACGTGCTTCATAATTACATATTTCAGCAAATAATGGTCTGATTCAAACGCAGCTAGTCGGTAAATACGCACAAGACAATGTACTTTTAGAAGATGGAATAAAAAACATATTTTTTTTAATTCTAACTAGCCATAAGTAGTGGTATCATAAGTTGCCCTCAACTTTTAGAAAAAAATAGTATATTAATCGCCCCATAAACTACAAACTTCCAACAATAACTAACACAACAAACTTTTATTATTTTAATCTATTCTATAATGATAAAATATATTTCTATAACTAATCAATTACTATTCAATAATTATTCAATAACTACTACTAACTTTTTTTATACTTAAACATAACGATAAGGTAGACGGGATACCTGATGGAAATTAGTCACCGTTGTCTAACAATGTTTGCAACACCTGAGAAACGCAAATGCATCGCCGGCTTTGAAGGAGAGAAAGGTGGTTTGAAGGTGCGAAAAGAGTTCGCACCTTTTTTTAAGAGCCCCATGTCATAACGCCCCGGTAGTACCTCAGGAGGAAGCTCATTCCACATTTTGCACGTCCATGACCGAAACGAGGGACGTGGAGGACCGCCACGAGTCCAGTTGATGTGGATGAAACTTCATCCTTCGGCGAGTGGTGCGGTGCGGCGGAATCATTAAACAAATAATTTAATCCGCTATCGCCATTCCGCTCGCTCTCCCGCTCCATCTCCGATACCCGCTCGTTCTACAGACGTACAATCTCGTGGTTGTATTCTGCAACATGCTATGAATATGTAAACAGAAAGTAACATGAGTGTTTATTTTAAGTTCGTCTATACTTTTGCTTATGAAACTCGAGCAAACAGTTTTTATGCAATAAACAATAATTGTCGCTGTGGTGTGCCATGACACTAATCGCTTGTTCTAAAAGAAATATTTAAAATTCTTAACCACAAACCTGATTAAGAAGAGTCCTTGAATGGAGACCACGTCTGGGCAAAAGGAGTGCAGGCCGCCCCCCGACCTGTGAATTGATAACCTGAAGAAGACGGCGGGTAACCGCTGAATTCAGATGGCTCAGGATCGGTCGAAGTGGCGCAGATTAGGGGAGGTCTATGTCCAGCAGTGGACATTTAAAGGATGGATGGATGAAAACCTGAATAAATGAGAATTTTTTTTTTGTTCTCGACGGGTTAAACTTTGATAGGTACCCGTCACCGTGGGTGTCACGTCGGTTAAAATTTTTACCTTATTAAAAGGTCTTCTTTGGCGTTACGAAGAGGAATCCGGAATCTCCAGCGGAACGCAACGAGGTCCTCTGAACGCGTTGCACCATCGGACTCTATCCATTGAGCGGTTGGGCTGACCGCACTGCCTGGTCTTCGATGGTATGCGACCGAACATACCTTCGTCCTTCCGGCGATGGCTTGACTGGATGGTTCGAGCTCGGTTTCTTACCGCCCGCAACTCCGGAAGCTTCTTTAAGCCGCCTCTTATGACAGACAGGGGATACCCTAACCTTATTCGAATCCCTAGGTAGTTTGGATAAATTAAATAACGCTAAGATTTTTTTTAAAGTTGGATCCGGTTATTTTGAATCGAAGCGGTAGGCGCGTTCATCTGTGCTAGCATCTTGGCAGAGTCGTGCAGTCAGCCGATGGTGTCATAGACAATCATAGTTTACGTCACTCGGAAAATGGCGGGAACGCGGAACTGTCGCTCCGATTCTTTCTTTATAAAATTAATTACCATTTGAATGTGTTAGTGGCTGTTTTTGTGTTAGAAGACTTTGTGATAATTAAATTGAATTAACCCAAAGATTTGTTATTCTGCACGAGACCCATAGTCGCCGATTTTTGAAGATATTGATGTCGAGTAAAACAAATTATAGGAAGAACAAATGAATATGAATTCCACCTGACATTAATTAGAATCCTACCTGCGGTCTATCACAGTTGCATTGCTATCCATATGGGCTAAGTTCGACGGCTTGAAACGCGTGTATGTACCTACTTTCTATCTACTTGTCAGTGTACTTTCAAGCCAAAATACAACATTGCTATTTTAAAATAGAAACAGGTTTGGCGGTGACATCGACTTTTTTTCTTTTATTTTTAACTGATAGAAGTAACAAACGAGCATGCAGTCCGTGTGATGGTAAGTGGTCACTGTCGCCGGTGGACAACTGTAACCAATTTCATATAGAATATGGATTCTATCTGAAGTCAATTACAGATGCGTTGCTACTCCCGAAGACTAGGATAGTCGCCTCATAAAAAAGGTTTGCCGACTTAAAAACATAGGTATGTGTATCCATGGGCGATGATGCCTCCAAACATAACGACATGTAAATTTACCACCAAAACAAGCATTGTTTGAAAATTAAATACAAATTATATATACATTTTATTTATGATGTTTATATGGGAACCGGAGCATTTGAATTCACGGTCCATTTTATTCAAATATTATATTCGCAATCATTTTTTTACGTAAAAACATTACATTCCAAAGAAGTGTAAACAGCGCCATCTATTATATCATCGCAGTACTGTGTAGTGTACTAGTTAACTTACGTTTCTAGAGATTCTTCTCGTAGATATAGATGACGTGCTAACCGTGCAATTCGTATGTCTAGTAGGTTCATTACCAAGATAATTAAGTTGTATAGCATTTATCAAATTTAATTATTCTATAAAATAATTTGACAATTATCGTTACATGGTTGCTTATCATCCGAAGTACTTGAGTATTCTGATTGAATATTATCGTAATAATAACCTAACAAAACAGTAGGTACCTACAACCTTTTGTTCCTGTAGTCCCGGGACCAGAATAGGGCTACAGTATCCCCAGCCTGTGGTAAGAGGCAACTAAAAGGGGCTTTCGGGGTTGCGGGCGGCTAGAGTGGGAGCTCGAAACGTCCAGACAAGCGACCTCAGGAAGGAAGGTGGTATGTGTGGTCGCACGCTGGCGTAAATCACAGAAGGTGCGGTGAGCTTATTCGCTCACCAAGGACGAGCCTGAAATAGACATCGCGCTCGGAGGACTCCGGTTGTGTTCCGTTGGTGATCCCGAGGGGGTTTTAATGCGGTAAGAATCCCACATAAACCGCGTCGCTCCTACGGCGTCGGGTACCTATTCTGATCCCGGAACTACAGGGACAACCAGGCATAATACACCTTTAATTACACCACATAAATACATTTATTTAAAATTATGCTCAACCGGGCATCAAACCTGGACCAGACCGTCATAGGATAACAAGACAAGATAAGCTTGAACACGAAGGCATCGCGAATGTAATAAAGGCTGCGCACACGCATGCTTCAGTGAACGCGCGGACAGCGCTTAGTCAACAGTGGATTTTATTAAATTTCCTTTAATTTTATATTTATAGTTTTTAAAAGTAGTTTTATATACGTGGAAAGTGGCATTATTACAGTAAGTTTTTGTGTATGCATTTTATAAAAAAAATATAGGATTTAATAAATTTTACATTATTAAATCCTATATTTTTAATCCATTTAAAGTTTTTATTGTTTAATAATGTTTTGAGATTTTTTGGAGTAGTAAAATTAAACACGGAAACTTATTACCAATTGTGACATACTCTACGGATGAATGTTTTGGCATTTGCCTGGGTACTCGTGAAATTATGTTTGTCGCTACACCGTGGGATCATGTGGGTGTCCCACAGGCCTGTAGTAATTCCTTATGGCTTTGAATTGAAGGTTGTCTACACCCAGGGATCAAAGGTCCCACAGGACTATAGTAATTCCTAATAGTTATGTTAGGCTTTGAATTGAAGGAACAAGTTTAATTAAAATACTAATGAACGTGGTACAAAATATACTAGTGATGTATAGAATATTCGCATCTGCATTCGCATTCGCATTTGCGAATATCAAATGTCATTCGATAAATCACTAAAATATACTGTCATTCAATACTTAAAATCAAAATTAGAGGAATTAGCCCAAAAAGTTGACCCGGCGAACTTCGTTGCGCCTACAAGTTAAAATCTAAATTTATCAGTGTTCTACCACTATAATATGCATGTATTATACCTAAAAACCTTCCTCTTGAATCACTCTATCAATTAAAAAAACTGCATTAAAATTGGTAACGTAGTTTTAAAGATCTATGCATACATAGGGACAGACAGCGGGAAGCGACTTTTTTTATACTGTAGTGATATCTTAAGTTTACGTAGACTTAAGTTTACATCACTTTTAACGTGTGAGGGACTCAAATTATTTTATCACTGAAATTTAGCCGCCCCTTTAAAGTTAAATAATTTTAAAGTAATAAACTAATATTAGTTCCTACACAAGGAAGACCCCACTTTCTCCTTCTTTTGGGTCCTCCACTATTTAAGTGATAAGGAGGTATGTGACCTCACTAGTTAATCGAACAGGAATACGTAGGTAGTGCAATTTTGCGTATACTTTTGTATATCTCTTGGCATGTAGGACCGCTACGGAAATTATCATCCATAATTATACCTATTTTGCAAAAAGGAACCAACGAGTTTTCCTTCCATTATCTATACTATAATAAATCTGTAATAGCTGACTGTACATGGAATAAATTTAGGTAAAAACCATTTCTAGAGGTCTTTATTACGATATAGAACCCAAAATAATGGTTTTTAGAAATCTTTTCTGTTTGTCTGTTTATCTGTTTGTCTGTGTGTTTGAAAAGGCTAATCTCAGAAACGGCTTATCCAATTTGAATATAATTTTCACCGATGTATTGTGGGAAACTTCACTTAACATTTAGTGTTTATTATATGTAAATCGGTTTATAAATAATTTTAAATATGTTGATAATTTTCAATGATGTCATATTTGTATACATAGAACAAATTATTTTGTGCAAAGTTGTAAATAGATTTTATTAAAAAAAAACTAAAATTATACAGTATACAACATTTTGACGAAAATAGATTTTTCTTAAAACGGTTGTTGTGTGGGTTGAATCTGTTTTCCATAAGTAGGTCCAATTATCCTACCTTCATCTGGCTGGCTTGTAGTGCTCAATCAAACCTAGAGAATTGCACTGCCCCGTAGAAAACAATAGAAAAAGGTGTTAAAAACACCTGTAAATCTTTAACGTATAATTAAGCAAAAACTTAGGGCCAGCAATTTAATTGTTATCTAACTTAGCCCTAGTCTTATGTAACAGCAGTGGCATATATATTGTACTCATGGTCAAATAACGACAGATGGACTGATTTTTTTTAATGACAGAAACGCTCTGTGATTAGTTAAAACTCAAGTGACGTCACACGCTAGTGCACACAAGCTGCTTTTTAGTACGTTGTGTGCAAGCCAATCTGTGTGGAATTCCCCAAACTGCGGGGAATCTCAAGTCGATTGAGGATTTATTGGGGAATGGCATTATATGGGGAAAATGCGGGGATATTGATATTTTATTCTCATGGCTTTATATTTCATGATTCCTTTTTTTCTGACTGAAGAAGCAAACGAGCATGCAGTCCACCTCATGGTAAGTAGTCACTGCCGCCCATGGACATCTGTAATCAACTACATACAGAACATGGGTTTCATATAAAGTCAATCACAAATGCGTTACAACTCCGGAGGACTATGATGGTCGCCTCATGTGAAAGTGTGCCGGCAACCACACCCTCCTATCGAAACGCAAGAAATGCTTCACGCTAAAAATAAGTGTGGCGGTGGTACTTCCCGCAATCAATATTATTTAGAATTATTGTATATGACACATTTCTAGTTAAAATTAAAAAATCACTTAAAAAAGGGAAAACTTGTGACAGCACAAAAATTTGACGATGAATGGCGAACCCATGCTTGTGAACTCGACTCATCAACACGAGGTTGAAGTTCGTGGAGATCACATTGATCCTGATAGTTACTGGGGTAAGGTGTTTCGCCTGAAAAACGATACGGGAGAGTACCTGTTCCCTGATATATATTATAACATTGAAATAGCAAACAAGCACACAGGACAAGACTGCATGGTCCACTTGATGGCAACTGACGCCCATGGTCGTCTTTTAGCAACTTCATAAAGAACATAGGTTCTATCTGCGTCACAGATGCGTTGCTACTTCCGAGGACTATGATGGTCGCCAGTATAGAATGTTATTAATTATTCGAGTTATTATCTTCACTGATATGATATGTCTTTAGCCTCTTGTAGACACACGTTTTTTCGGCGTAATAATCTACGGTTAATTCGCCGTGTTTAGGCACGGTTGTCAGTGTTGTAAGGATCCCTGCCGTGCACTGATCTATGCCGTGCCATGTACATGATGTACATGCTAGCACGTTTTTTTCACGGTAAGGTAAAGACGCCGTCTCTTTCACACTCTTTCACACAATTCTTCTGAAGAAATTAGGATGTAATATCGCGCATATTTCATGAGATAGCATAAAACAAAGTAGCTTCTCGCTGTCTGTCCCTATGTATGCTTAGATCTTTAAAACTACGCTACGGATTTTAATACAGTTTTTTTAAATAGATAGAGTGATTCAAAGGGAAGATTTTTACATATAACACATGCCTAATATAGTGGAGGAACATTGATACTTTTAGATTTTTTACTTTTAGGTGGAACGGAGTTCTCCGGGTAAGTTATAATGTCGATTAAGACATAGAATGCCCTCGATTAAGACAGGACAAAACTACATATCGTACTTAAAATTGATGAATTTTGAATGGAGCGGCTGTTCATTCAAGGCAGAGATATATTAATACGCAGTCTTTAGTAAACTAGTGTTATATAATGATATATAATCAACTACGTAATCGAGTAATTGAACATTAATATTGTTTTTATTATCATTAATTTATTGTAAACTACATGTGCTCCGCTATTGCAATTGCATTAAAACTTAAAAACTGTATTAACTTTTAATAGATTAGATGGGTTTTGCCTCTTCAAAGTACTTTGGGTATATTTCAATTCTTTAAATAAAATATAGAATTTTGTTTAATGCAATTTTCGATACAGGTAAGTAGACAGACAAAAATATTTTCGAAAATATAAGCGATGATCAGATATGCAAAAGTACTATTTTTATTATATGTATGGATGTATGGATTATAATTAAAATCTGCTACCTAAAAGTTATACCTATTTTGATTTATTTATAAAAGTGATCACTGGTAGCCAGGAAAACGTATAGTTCCCAGGTATTATAAGAGCTCTACTCTACCTAGGGTCGGCCACAGATGCGTCCGTGGTTGACTACCCGCGTGGCAGAGCGGTTACCATATCTGTCTGACGCGTAATGGGTCCCGGGTTCGATTCCTGGCCAGCCAGGCATCTGAATAATGAGTTTAGATCCATGTTCTGGGTCTGGGTGGTATGTATTCGTGTTATGTCTGTCCATAGCGCCCACGATACAGAATTAAATCCTAATTTGGGGCTATGAGTGTATGAGACTATGAGGGGCTTTGTTCTCAAGGGAGGCCTCTGAGGACTGTAGACTAAGTTGGGTTGCAAAAAGAAGGAGACACCTTCAAGGTGGTAGAATCAGTGTTGTTCGATCGGGGAAGTACCACCGCCCCAGCTATTTCTAGCGTGAAGCATTTTGCATGTTGATAGAAGGGTGTGGTTACCGGCACAGTTTCACATGAGGCGACCATCATAGTCCTCGGGATTAGCAACGCATTGGGACTTTAGATGGAACCCATGTTCTGTATGAAGTTGAGGGCCGGCGATGCGTCTTCTCTACTATAGCAAATTTCCATAGGTAAACCATCCTTACCTATCGTGAGATAGAGATATAAAAAGTAACGATAAGCCATATTTATGGACCCTTTTTTATAAGTTTATTAATATAGAGGGATATTTTATATTGTTAAAAACAACAATGTACATATACTTGAAAATAAATTGTGTCATTTGTGTTCATTGTTCACACAAATTGTTCTTTTGTTAAAAACGGTACGGATATCTGAACAGTTTTTAGATAAGGTGAGTTGGGGTAATATCGAACATAGGATCAAACTGTAAAATTGTGACTGTAGGCTGTAGCCATCTTTTATCAAATTGACAACGTTATACACGTACATGATTTTCAGTGCATGGTAAGTGAAGGCACACATAAAAAAATGGCTGACTTATGTCTAAAATTTTAATTTAGTTTTACCCATGTCCGATATTACCCCAACTCACCTTAAATTTATTAGTAAAGTGAAAGGGAGCTTACCGGTCTAAAAAATAAAACCCGAAAATCAAGTCGAAGGATTTAATCTTGTTTATAACAATATACCTACTTATTTGTCGGTTGCTAACCTAACAACCGAATCTTTGTGTGTTGTGTAGGGTTGCTACCATTTTAGCAATAATTTAATAGGGTGTTTTTGCACGTCCTCGGGGTCAGAATAGGGCTACGGTATCCCCTTGCCTGCCGTAAGAGTTGGGTTGCAGACGGCTAGAGTGGGAGCTCAAACCGTTCGCTCAGGCAATCCCGGGAAGGACGGCGGTATGTGTGGTCGCATACCGTCGTAAAGACTAGACGCCTATCTGGGAGGAGCCCGATGGGGCAGCGCGCTCGGAGGATTCTGGTTGAAGTCGTTTCGAGATCCCGGAGTCCTCCCTTTTCAGCGCCGAGGACGGCCACCGGGGGGGTTTTAGTGCGGTAAAAATCCCACATAACCCTGCGTCGCTCCCACGGCGTCGGGTACCTTTTGAAGGTTTCCCCCTCGAAAACAAAAAAAAAGGGTGTGGTTGCTGGCACATTTTTATATGAGGCAACTTTTATATGAGGCAAGGAGTAGCATGTTATTGACTTCAGATAAAACCTATGTCCTGTTTGAAGTTTCTTACAGATGTCCATGGGCGGCAGTGACCACTTAGCAGGTAGACTGCATGCTCGTTTGCATGACATCTCATCACTACATAGTATAATACAAAGTCGCTTCCCGCTGTCTGTCGCTATGTACACTTATATCTTTAAAACTACGCTACGGATTTTAATGCAGTTTTTTTAATAGATAGAGTAATTCAAGAGGAAGGTTTCTATGTATAATACATATATAATATAGTGGAGGAACACTGATAATTTTGTATTTTTTACTTTTAGACGGAACGAAGTTAGCCGGGTCAGCTAGTTTATTATAAGCGTGACTTGATATTGTATTAATGAGACGATCATCTGAACGTGATCACGACAAAAACAAATGAATTGTGTCATTTATCATAATGTGCTTATTAATGACGTCGGTAATCGCTAACTAAGTATCGCGGTCTAGTTTCTTAATGAGAGTCGCCTAATATATAATTAAATCGGAGATATATATTATGTTTAACAACGGCTCTTTCTATTTTATAAAGCTATACATTTAACCTACATCGTTTGTAAATAAGTATTTTCACGTAATAAATATTTCGTACGTAAATAGGCATTACTTTTCCGACTTTTCAGACAGGTGGTAGAACCAGTGTAGTTCGACCGGGGAGGTACCACGGCCTCATTTATTTCTATCGTGAAGCATTTCTTGCGTTTCGATGGAGGGTTGTGGCTGTCGGCGTACTTTTATATAAGACGACCATCTTAGTCCGCGGAAGTAGCAACGCATTTGTGATTCACTTCATAGAGCCCATGTTCTATATGAAGATGCTCACAGATGTCCATGGGAGGCAGTGGCCACAAAAACTCTATGTTTCGGTCAAATCTTTCAAGCAAAATTTGTCCCACTTAGTGTCTGTCTCAGCTGAAATTTTGTATAGGTACACCCCTAATTCTGATGACAGTGCAATACTCAATAGGTATTGTTATTAATTTAGTCATGATATTATTACTACGTTCATAATAGTGATGTAACGATTTTTGTCATTTGAGCATTCGACTTAGTGTATCTGAAATTAGAGCAGTGATAGCCTAATGGTTGAAACTTGCCCTCTCGATCGGGAGGTTCGAGGTTCAAACCCAGGCACGCACCACTGATTTTCGGTGAAGTAAAACATCGTGAGGAAACCTACACACCCGAGAGTTCTTAAAAAAAAAAAAAGTTCTCGGAGGTGTGTGAAGTCCACCAATTCGCACTTGGCCAGCGCGGTGGACTATGGCCTAAACTGTCCATGAGCAGCTGTGGTCTGTTTTCATCAAGTGATCTGCAAGCTCGTTAGCTACTTCTATATTGTGAATAACATGTAACAGATCTTTTAATCGACTTTGACAGAGGTTATGTTTGTCTGTAAGTGGTATATAATATATATACAAATACGTAGAAGATAAGAAAAAAATAGTTACTAGATGCTTCTATTAGTAAAAAGAAGTGTCCATCTTTGTTTAGAGGACTCTTTAGAAACCTTAATAACAATGATTAATTGATAGATATTTATTGAAAGGTTAAAAAGAGCGTCTTTTTATTTTCTTTTTAAGTGTTTCCATTATTGATTATTTGACTTTAGTCGTTTTTTAGATTATTATTAGGTGTTTAGCTTGTGTTTGACTTTGAGGTCATATGTAGTTTATTTATAGGTTGTTAATAAGACTCTAAGGTCATTTTTTCATGTAAAGTTTTATTTACCTATCTAAGAATACGATTTCCATTTTTATCGTCACGAATACCTCCTTGTAGATAAATACTTTTAAAATATATTATACCTAATCTTGAGCGTGGGAGCGTGTGAACAGGAATAAAACAAAACGAATTCAATAAAAAATAAATAGGTATTTTACACTCTTATTTTACAGTCATGTATCAATGTTATGTATTAAGGGGTCCGTCCGATTTTATTCACGTCTACCAGGGTAATAAGTGTCTTTGTCCCTGTAGTTCCGAGACCAGAATAGGGCTACGGCATCCCATGCCCGTCGTAAGAGACCACTAAAAGTTTCGGGGCTTCCGGGGTGCGGGCGGCTAGAGTGTGATCTCGAGCCGTTCAGTTAAAGAACACAAGGCGGGATGAGCGTATTTGCTCACCAGGGAGGAGCCCGAAAGGGGCATCGCACTCGGAGGACTCCGGTTGAGTTCCGTTGGAGATCCCGGAGTCGTCCACACAGCGCTGGGGACGGCCGCCGGGTTTTACTGCGGTAAAATCCCACATAACCCTGTGTCGTTCTCACGGCGCACGGTCTGTAGGGTTTCGCCCCCTAGATAACAAAAAAAAATTTTAAACAAAAAATACAACCGACTTCCATGCCACATAAAAGTAAAAAATAATTTAAATACATGTTGGTTTAGAGCAAACACAGTTCTTAGTACATAGTCCCGAAGTCGGCGCTCACCATATTTTGCTGGATCATGACGAAACTACATGTATCTTATATGAGCGCCGACTTCGGGACTATGTACTAAGAACTGTGTTTGCTCTAAACCAACATGTATTTAAATTATTTTTTACTTTTATGTGGCATGGAAGTCGGTTGTATTTTTTGTTTAAAATTTTTTTTTTTCACGCTTTTCAGTCACGATAAAATCAGTTATGGCTGTTGGTAGTCGTCCGCTAACCGGATGAATAAAATTTATTATTCGTCCGATTTTCGGATGAATAAAATTATGTGCTGACGCCATCATATAAAAATAGACTTCTTTGACACAACCGGTCGGGGGCGCTACCGCGCTCCCTCCCTTATATTCTGAATTGGAAAAATCTGTTCGAACCTAACCTAACCGAATAAAACAACTTTTTCTGAGTAAACATTTATTTAAAGAATAGACCTATAATTATCAATATTTAAAGTAGAAAAAGTAATATAAACCTTATAACTAAGAGTATAATTCAACTGATACTGATAAAAATAACCCATCCAATTTAAAAAGGTTGGTGGTACTCTTGCATCTTTCAGGTAATTGTATTCAAAGTGGAATTTTTGATCATAATTATATCCTCTCCGAAACTCATTGTTGGTATTGTGAACAACAACATTATGTATACGTAAGCACAATATGGCCGATGCCTACGGTTTAAACTTGAAGGACCCCTGCATCATCAGGGTTGAGGAGTTGAAGGTCAATTTTCTTATCATACGTCTTTGCTTTGTAAATATATTACATATCCATAAGTATCAAATGGCCAACGCCTATGGTTTAAGCCTGAAGTACCCCTGCATCATCAGGGCCGAAGAGTTGAAAGTCAAAATTATCATGTCATATCTTTTCTATGTAATCTCATCGCATGCACGTAAGCAACAGATCCCCAACTTCTATGGCTTGGGCTTACAGTACCCTGCATCATCAGGGTTGAGGTGTTGAAGGTCAACTTTTTTATCATACGTCTTCGCTTTGTAAATATATTACATACCCATAAGCATCAAATGGCCAACGCCTATAGTTTAAGCCTGAAGTACCCCTGCATCATCAGAATTGAGGAGTTGAAGGTAAAATTTTTCATCTTATATCTTTGCTTAGTAATCTTATCAGATATACGTAGCGATCATGTAGCTAACGCCTATAGTTTAAGCTTGAAGCACCCCAGCATCATCAGGATTGAGGAGTTGAAGGTCCAATTTTCCACCGTATACAACCATTATTCTAATGTTTTACTTTACATTTTTTTAAATATCATTTTGAATGCGTAAGATTGAAATAGCTAAGTTTTATGGCTTAGGCATTCAATACCCCTGCATCATCAGGATGGAGGTGTTGAAGGTCCAATTTTTCGTCGTATACCTTTGCTTAGCAAAGTTATTACAAATCCGTGAGCAACAAATGTCTAACGTTTATGGTTTAAGCCTGCAGTACCCCTGCATCATCAGGGTTGAGGAGTTGAAGGTCAAATTTGTCATCGTACATCTTTGCCTTGCTATCTTTTTATATATCCGTAAGCACTAAATGGCCATCACCTACGGCTTGGGCTTACAGCACCCTGCATCATCAGGGTTGAGGAGTTGAAGGTCATTTTTTTATAATATGTCTTTGCTTAGTATTGTTATAACATACCCATAAGCACCAAATGGTCAACCCCAATGGTTTAGGCTTGAGGCACCCCTGCATCATCAGGATTGAGGAGTTGAAGGTCAAATTTTTCATCACATGTCTCTGCTTAGTAGTCTTGTTACATATATGTAAGCACTAAATAGCTAATGTTATAGTTTAGGATAGCTGTAACCCTGCATCATCAGGATCGAAGAGTTGAAGGTCAAATTTTTCGTCAACCTATATAAGCATAGATATATAATACATATTCCAAGTTTCATATGAATCGATTCGGCAGAAGCCGAGTTATCTCAAATTATCTAAAAAACTTGAGGAGTGGTGGTGGTTTCCACCCCATAACTCAAAGAGTTAAGCATCACAGCATACCCATGTCCAAGAGAAAAAGTTGCGTGACGAAATTTCCTATCAAATGAAAGAAAGAAAATGGAAATCGGTTTATAAACACCCAAGTTATTTAAGATTTTAAGAAACCGACATTTTCCAATTTTCCGGGAAAACCGCCGGAAGGTTTTCATTTTCCTCAATATGGGACTGCCTGTGAA
Organism: Spicauda simplicius; assembly: GCA_949699795.1. Classification (NCBI taxonomy): domain Eukaryota; kingdom Metazoa; phylum Arthropoda; class Insecta; order Lepidoptera; family Hesperiidae; genus Spicauda; species Spicauda simplicius. The sequence goes on from OX453076.1 coordinate 16,210,269, forward strand.
ACTAGTCGCATACAATGTCGTATGAATCGTGTCGGTAGGTCGACGATTTCTAGCCATTTCGCCCGAACATACATAAAAAAAAAAAAAAAAAAAAAAAAAAAAAAAAATATACGTGACGAATAGATAACCTCTTTCCTTTGGGAAGTCGGTTAAAAAAGGATAATACCTAAGTATCGTGTATCTTATAGTAGGTCATAAAATATGTACCGAATTTAATATATGAAATTAACCGATATGTTTCTTCATAACCTTTAATAAACCACGGTCTAAAACGCTTGCATTCGGCATTGTCATTGTTATTGCGAGACCAAGTGAAAGGTTTCGGGTACGATGCTCGGGTAATGACTTTTTGATATCCGATTTTGTATTCAAGATTTGATGGATTTGCTTGTAATATTTGATTTTACTTGATCCAAATTTGCTTATCTTTTGCTCGATTATGCTGATTCGAACGGTTATCAAATGCAGCTTTTGTTAGTTGTTAAAGGTGGTAGAACCAGTGTAGTTCCACCGGGGAAGTACCTCCGCTATACCTTTTTCACCTGTTTGCTTCAATCTTATAAAAAATATAGCTAAGGTAGTCTCAGTCTTCGGAAGTGAATAAAGTTACTTAGGTGAATAGTGTTGCTGGCTTATTAGGTGAACTGTATGCTCATTTGCTACTTAAATCGTACAAAAAAGGAACCGGGAACGCACTTTTTCATTGTTTGAAGTACTTCACGCTATAAATAGGTTTAGAAAACCTCCCCACTCAAACCGTACTCATTCTACATTTTATTTCTATCCATCCATCCATCAGCCCTTTGAGGTCCACTGCTGCACATCCTCCCCTAAATGACGCCACTGCAACCGGTCCTGTGCCCTCTGAATCCAACGGTTTCCCGCTGTCTTCTTCAGGTCATCGGTCCACCTAATGGGGGGCGACCTATGCTCATTTTGCCTATATTTTATTTATCAAGAAAAATAGACGATATGGCATTCGATATCAAATCCCTGGACTACTGATAATAATGATCATTGACACGAAATTGACATGACTAATGAGCGTGCAATGCATTCACGGATCGGCAGGCTGTTGAGGATTTATGAATAAATCACATTACATAATGACATTACCGATTGACGAATCAAATACATATTTAAATCGTTTATTTTATGTAAACAGTAGCTATCCCATAATTAGATGATGTTTTTTTATGTTAACATGCAGTCCTGATGTTAAGTGGCCAGTGCAGCCCATGGATATCTGTAATCAATCCCTTATTAGATTAATTTTATCTGAGGTTGGTTACAAACGCTTTGCTTCTCCTGAGGATTATCTTGGAACTCCTCGAATAACTACGGTGTGGCTGCCGGCACGCTTTTGTATGAGGTGATCATCTTACTCTCGGGAGAAGGGACGCATCTGTGATAGATTCCAGATAGAGCCCCATGTTCTGAAGTTGCTTACAGACGTCCATAGGCGCCAGTGACCACTAACAATCAGGTGGACTGCATGCTTGCCACTTCAATCTTATAAAGAAAAAATATGTTAACTTTAATATGCCCTCCCAGTCTCATTAGGCTGATATTGGTATAACGGTGATGCTTTCACACGGTGAGTGACACAAATTACTATTTACTTATAATGTAGTAAAAAATTAATAAAGAAAACAAATTTTGGCAATGCCCCCCCCCCCCGGGTCCATTTTGAAAAATACCTAAAACAATATCAATATAAGTTTACATTTTATTTTCAAATATTTTACGTCTAAACAATAAAAGAATATTTACTAGAAGTAAATATTTATTTCTATATTTGCAAGGTAATAATGGTAATAATGGCAGGGGTTACACAAAATGCACTTTCACCTTTCAGGCATTAGCGTGCCCTCAAAAAAGAACATATAAATGGCTTGCACATAAGTTTAAAGTTTATGTGCAACATATTTCAACAGTTCAGTGGTTGTAAGCAGACACTGACAGTCACGGTCAGTACAATCGCATATTCACTTACGTACATTCATTTCGGAGTCAGTTACCACCGGTATTACTCGAATGTGTACTTAACTCTTGCATGTGTATTAAAATCACTACAGTATAAAACAAAGTTGCTTCCCACTGTCCATCCCTTTGTACGCTTAAATCTTTAAAATTACGTCACGGAGTTTAATGCAGTTTTTTTAAAAGATACAGTGATTCAAGAGGAAGGTTTTTAACACACAGAAACTTTTTGAGGAACACTAATAATTTTAGTTTTTTGACATTTAGGCGGAGCGAAGTTTGCGGGATGAGCTAGGTAGTAAATATTTTTGAAACGATTAATATTAAGCTGAATATTGTTATTCGACTTAAAAAATGAATAAATGTACACATAATTTTACCGTCAATTCAAGAAATAGAAGAAAGTCATAGAAATATATTTTATTCAGGCTTATTATACAGCATACAAACAAACATAAAGAGGAAAAGAAATTTTCTACAAAGTAAACTTAGGAATTGTAATTATAATGTAACAAATTGTCGTTGAATTATTTAAAATATCACAGGCATGGGAAACCCTGAAAGAGCCTGAGAGCCGTGATGCATTAGCCCCTTTAAAGGTGACATAATAATATTAGTACTTCAAGTATACATATTTATCACTTAGCAGTACACTTTATTGTACCCAATAGAATATGAGCAACAATGAAATACACAATAAAAGAACACAAAAGTTTGACTTATCGCTAATCAGCGATTTGTTCTAGACAACCTTACGGTGCGGAGTTAATGTGAAAAGAAGAATACTGAAGAATAAGATTCAAGCAATAATTTTAGGATGACATCCAATTAATACATAAAGTAAATTATAGATTACTAGGTGATACCCGCGGCTTTGCTCGCTTCAGTCACCAAAATGAGTATTCTATGTGTTATTTTCATATATGTTACGGTCACAAACTATGAGCCAATTTTCGATGAAATCCCAACAGGGTTTTTGCTTAAAAGAGTGACAAACACACACACACACATACTCACAAACTTTCATAATATTAATAAGATACTAATTAGACATAATAATAATATAAATATAGATAATTATGATTATTATTTTGCTACTATTAAAGTTGAACTGATTGTAGAGGCCACAGTTCAAAGCAGACTCCGATACAGTTAATAAAACAGTTTTGCTTAATCGTAATCACTGATAAAACTATAATCAAGAATAGTAATACGTCCTAGATGGCAAATAGACAAAATCTAGGAGATGTGGAGCAGCGTCTTCCTATATTTAATTAACATGCAGACAATCGCAATGACTATTCACCAATAAAACCCTTAGGGGAGATCTATGTCCAGCAACAAACCTCAAAGGGCTGATAGAATGTCGTAAATAGATAGAAAGATAGAATTAGACGTAAAACGGACGGCGGAAATAGACAGCAATGATGATATTAGCAATGAAATGACAGCAACAATGATGATAATGGTGTTGATAATGTATGTGAAGGTGATCTTGATAATGAAACAATCAAACGATTAAATAAGAATTACGTTATCACAGATTAGGAATTTCATGGTCCATCCAATGAATTTTCTAATTATATCATATTTATCACTGGATTTGAGGGTAAACGATGGCATAGTGTGACTGTGATCTGTATCTCTATATATTAATAAGGGAAGCAAAATTTGAGATGCAATATATACAGTTTATGTAGAGAAGGACTACGAAATGCTTTTTTTCAACAATGCATAAAACATACAAAAAATTAACTAAAACAAATTACACACACAACCGTGCACACACAACCGTGTCACAAACACATATTAATTATGAAAACACATAACGTCAAAAATGTCAGGGGTATTTGTCAAAATACCCGTTATTGCTTTTAAACGCAGCATCGTCAATTAAACCTCCTTTTAGCTTTAACTAGTGTATTTAAAATAACTCGACAATTGCAGTTTAATTAAATTTAAGAACTATTCGTGGTACCTTGGACAAGTACTATCAACTTAAATTTCTCAGTTGAATGACGTTCGAATTTCGACCGTTACGATGGGTATTTGTAAATTCTTTACGTTCTCATACATGTTTAAATTCTACCAAACTCACCAATTCGCACTTGGCCAGCGAAGTGGAGAATGGCCTAAAACATTCTCATTCTGAGAGAAGACCCGTGCTCAGCAGAGCAGTGATAGCCTAATGGTTGAAACTTGTCCTCTCGATCGGGAGGTCCGAGGTTCAAACCCAGACACGCACCAATGATTTATGTGCGTATTAGAAATTAATTATCACTGCTTTTCGGTGAAGGAAAACATCGTGAGGAAACCTACACACCCGAGAGTTCTTAAAAAAAAAAAAAGTTCTCGGAGGTGTGTGAAGTCCACCAATTCGCACTTGGCCAGCGCGGTGGACTATGGCCTAAACTCTCTCATTCTGGGAGAAGACCCGTGCCCAGCAGTGGGCCAATAATGGGTTGATGCGACGACCCAAAGCTCCAACGGGACAGCAGAGTGTATTATTGCCTTTCTTGTTAATAACATTTTCATGTCAGTAATAGAAATAACATGTTAATAGAATTTAATTGTTCCAGATGTGGAAACTCTTCGTTTTTACCTGCATTCTCTCGCAACTAGACATAAGCAGCGCCCACGCAATTCTAGATGTGCCCGAAGATAAGGAATTAGTTTTGGCATTTATGGTAATATTTACATAATTTTCTTTACAAATTTATTAGCAAACGTTCATGACTATGACCTTAGACGACTCCCGTGGTGGAACGGACACCATACCGGTCTAGAATGCAATGGGTTGCGCGTTCGATCCCAGGAAAGACAGGTTTCTGAATGATGAATTTAGATTTCTGTTTTGGGTGTAGGTGTTTATTCGTCTATGTGTGTCTATAGCCCACAATACAGGAAAAAATCCTAAAATGTTAGGCTATGATTATACATATAAAGCGTAAGCATAACGTCATTTAGGAGAAACTTCAAATATACCTATTATGTTACTCTGTATATTTATGGATACTCACCAGTTTACATCAGGGAGACTGCATGAACAATTGTAATATGTAAACTGACCTCAATCTGTCCGGCCTGGGATCGAACCCAAAACCGGCCTGTGACCGCTCCACCAGGCGTTGGTCTTCTCTGACGTCGTTATAAACCTGACATTGGCTACATGGTAGGCGGAGAAATTCTGTAACGAAACAACATAACACACCCCGAGTTAGGTTGTTTCGTTACAGAATTTCTTGATTCGGTCGCCCGCGATAAAAGCTATGCGATAGCTTAAAAATATTCGCATAACATTATTGGCAACATCGGATATATACCTCTAGTGTTGATGAAGACACATACAATTACTGACGTCATATAACGGTTATATAACAAAGAAGTTTGCAATTTTTTTGCGATACCGTTACGATGACCTCAATTAACACAACATTATATGTAGACATAATAAAGTATTTTTGTCGCCTTACTATTAGGAGGTAGTTGAACTATTCGTGGCCTGATTACAAGGACCGCCGTCGAGTCTATTTAGCCTTATGTCTAAGGCGATTTACACACGGCACCGCACACCGCCGCGGTAGACGGTAACGCGGATAACATGTTGTGTTGAGGACTAATAAATCCGTTGATGCCTGACACACTGACACCGACTGACCGCGCGGTCCAACGGTGTTCTTACCACCAACGCTCCTGCGCGCGGACTACAGCGTGGAGAGGCGGCGTCTGACACACGGGTCGACGCCTAACCACGCGGATCATCGTTGGTGCAATTAAATAAAAATGGATTTCGATGTCGAAAAGTTTATTTCGAGGATCGGTCTATCGCGCATACAGGCGCGTAAACCGCCTCACCGCACCAACACCGCCTTCCACGGCGGTGCGCGGTGCCTTGTGTTAATCGCCTAATTGAACTAATGTGTTAACCTATTTCATTTGTTTTAGATATATCAATTTAAGTAAAAATTATGTAGTTTACTAAAGTTATAACATTCATTTTGTGCCTAAATTTAATGAATTTTATTAAGAATGGGATTAATCTGGGAACTCATTCCAAAGACAATAATTAGGACACAACTTTATATAATTTATTTAAAAAATAGGCAGGTATTTTCATTTTGCTTGTCAATGATACATTAAAATGCAACAGCTCAGTTTTAAGTACGTCAAATTTTAATTAATCAAAGTTAAAAATTATAAGTATTTCTTTTAATATATTAAATAGTTCGTGTTGTTTGTTTTGTTATAAATTGTTATTCTCGATTGCGAGCACAGCATTACAAGCTTAACTAAACCTACGAGAAAAATAACATTCTAATGCTAATAAAAGTAAAAGAGAAGCGAAAATAATGTTACATCGACAGTTCAAACTTAATTATAATCAATAACAACTGGAGTTACAGTTAAACAATTTCTCACCTCTTAAAAGTATTTATTATATATCTATCTTTTTTATCTGATTGAAGTAGCAAACGAGCACGCAGCCCACCTGATGGTAAGTGGTCACTGCTGGCCATGGACATCTGTAAGTAACTTCAAATAGAATATGGGTTCTATCTGAAGTCAATCACAGATGCGTTGTTACTCCCGAGAACTATGATGGCCGCCTCACATAAAAGTTTGCCGTTAACCACAATATATTTTTTAGCATTTTAATTGAAGTGAAACTTCTTTATCGGGGTTGTTGAAGTGAAACTTCTTTATCGGGGTTGGAAAAAATTTAGTGTAACATTTTTTCGTTACGCGCCATTTTTTTCTGTTACGCGCCATCTTTTTTTTTTCCGTTACGCGCCATCTTTTTCTTATCCCTACCACGCGTGATATTAGATAGATTATCATAGATTAGATTATTAGATAAAGTTTAATAAAAGCCTTTTATTAAACTTTATCTAATTTAACTTTATTTAACCAATTTCTGTAAAGTTGCATATAGTAAATTATTTGAAAAATAACGTCATAAAGAAGTTTCACTTCTTGCGAGTGTACGCTAGTACACGCACACATTTTTTTTAAACACATTACCGTATCAACTGTGCCTTTAGTTTATTGCGGTTATTTTTAGTTTCGGTTATTAGTTTATTGCGGTTTCTGCGCTCTTTGTCTTCAACAAATATGTCTTATCAAGTATAATTCAAATGTTTATCAGAAGCTTATGAATTATATTTTTATCTAAATATTTTTCTTCTTATTTTCAGGTAAACCGGCATGGGGAAAGGTCGCCAGATGCTGATGAGTTATCACTATCAGATGAGCAAGAAAAGTTGAAGAACCTCACTTATATAGAAGGGCTCGAGGGATTGACGAATGTAAGAATTCCCACATTAAACATATGGTGCCAATCCATTACTGTCCCACTGCTGGGCACCGGTATTCTCTAAGAATGAGAGAGTTTTAGGCCATAAATCACCGCGCTGGCTAAGTGCGAGTTGGTGGACATTGAACATATAAAATATGATAATTAATAAATCTACCCTTTCCGCTCTTTTTTGTTGTTCGCAGGCGATGTATTTAATAATTATATACGTCTTATAACTGGAACAATGTTAATGAAATGTCGTACTTTACAATCCGTCAAGTCGTTTGGGCTGTAGAGCATGCCAAGCATATAGCATTTCAGGTTCCAAAGTTCCGGAGGAGTACGCCACAGACATATGTATGTATGTACATACCTACATATCTACCTACGCTCGAAAAATATTACCCTCCTAATGACGCAGAGGAGTTAAAGTTTCATATCTTTGAGGGAACATAGTGATGCTGATTGATATCGTGCCTTCTATACGCATCTCCTCATACCTTCTTGTGGCTATCGATGCTTTTAGACGTGGTAGAACTCAGCATGCTTCGACGTCGGGGACACCACCGTTTTACATATTTCCGTCTAACAACAGCAGTGGTGAGGGCTTTTTTTTTTTGTTTTCGAGGGGGGAACCTTCCAAAGGTACCCGACGCCATGGGAGCGACGCAGGGTTATGTGGGATTTTTACCGCACTAAAACCCCACCGGTGGCCGTCCTCGGCACTGAAAAGGAGGACTCCGGGATCTCGAAACGACTTCAATCGGAATCCTCCGAGCGCGCTGCCCCATCGGGCTCCTCCCAGATGGGCGGCTGGGCCCACCGCTCCGTCTAGTCTTTACGACGGTATGCGACCACACATACCGCCGTCCTTACCGGGATTGCCTGACCGAACGGCTCGAGCTCCCACTCTAGCCGTCTGCAACCCCGGAAGCCCCTTTTAGTCGCCTCTTACGACAGGCAGGGGATACCGTAGCGCTATTCTGACCCCGAGGCTACAGGGACGAGTGGTGAGGGCTGCTGTGCTCTCATTGTTGTGATAATATAGATATGCTTACCCGAGGCGTTCCAACCTGGGCCTAAGAGGGGCAGTGAATAAATTTGTACTCCGCTGCTTTCTGGCAAGAGCCCGAATATCGCGCTCGGAGGACTCCGGTTGTGTTCCACCGGAGATTGTGGAGTCCTCCATGCAGCGCTGAGGATGGCCACTTGGGAAGTAAAAATCCCACACATCTGTACCTTTTTTTTTTGTTTTCGAGGGGGACTTTCAAAAAGTACCCGACGTCGTGGGAGCGACGCGGGTTATGTGGGATTCTTACCGCACTAAAACCCCCCCGGTGGCCGACCTCAACGCTGCGAAGAGGACTCCGGGAACTCCGATTGACCGCCGCCGGTGTCCTCAGCGTGTGCCCCATCGGGCTCTTCCCTGGTGGGCGTGAACTGCTCACCGCACCTACTGGTTTTTACGGCAGCATGCAACCACACATGCCACCGTCCTTCCCGGGGTCGCTTGGCCGGACGGTTCGAGCTCCCACTCTTCCCGCCCGCAACCCCGGAAGCCTCTTTTAGTCGCTCTTCTATCGAAACGCAAGAAATGCTTCACGCTAGAAATAGGTGTGGCGGTGGTACTTCCCCGGTCGAACTACACTGGTTCTACCACCTTGGAAACCATCAGTTGTACTGATTATAAGTGTTGAGCGAAGATTATACTTTGCCATTTATTTTGTCCGACGTTAGGATTAAATCATCATCACGAATAACGTTTTAGCGACACAATTTGTAACAAAATCTTATCTGCTCAATGTTAATTATCTCGTTCCCTTTACCGCTGGCGGTCTTGACACCTTTTATCAATTTCCTCATTCTCAGTTCCGGGTTGGCAGCCTCCGTGAAGATTTGAGCACAATTAAGGCTCAAGGACAGTGTTAAGTTACATTCCAATGTCGATATTACTCTCTCACTTATTTATGTATACAAATTAGTATTTAAAATATGTTTTATACATACAAATAAATCTTATATCTATGTCATTATATGTGAAAAATGCATGTTTTCATTGTAAAGAAAATCTTTCTGCAATCTTAAAATGTTTAAACGTTAAATTCCTTGTTGATAGATTCTTACTTGTAAGATTGTTGTATGTACAGTTTCGATGTGATAGACAGCGCTGTTTCCTACATTTTTTCAATGGTGGGACAATGTTTGTCACAGTCAGTCCTGTACAGTTAGGCACAATGTAATTGGACAGTAATAAACTTTCAAACATATTATAATAAGTACCAATACTGAATCAAAATTGCTTTCATAACTTCGGATTATAAGTTATGAAATCAATTTTGCAAGCATGCCATAATGTCATAAACACCGTGAGTGATAAAAACAAGATGGAATAAAAAAGAGAAACAACACCTTAAATATACTAGTCACCCGTCGCAACGGTCGAAATTCGACCGTAATTTAATTCAAAAACTAAACTTCAGATTGTTCAAAGTAGCACGAATAATTTTCAAATTCAATTAAATTGATTTTCGAGTTGTTTTAAATATAGGGTTTTTCAATTGGCGCGGGTAGATTTTGGCGCCAAGTGGCGGCCATTTTGTTTTGGTGACACCTGTCAAATCTTTTGTTTATTATTTAGTTGATTATGCCAAATCATCATGGCAAGTTACACGATTGAACAGCACGTTCAAATGATAAAAATTTATTATCAAAATGAGTGTTCGTTAACGCAAACCTTGCGCGCATTGCGCCGATTTTACGGTAGACATGGTGGCCCTTCGCAGTCGACTCTTCAACGTTTGGTGGCCAAATTTGAGACGACCGGTTCAGTTAACAATCAGCCAACACCAGTACGTTCAAGGAACGCAAGATCGGCCGAAAACATCGCCGCGGTCCGTGAAAGTGTACAGCAGAACCCGAGGCAGTCTATTCCTCGCCGTGCACAAGAACTGGGTGTTTCTCAGACTTCAACGTGGCGAATTTTGCGTCGGGACTTGGGCCTACACCCGTACAAGATCCAACTGACTCAGGAGCTCAAAGTCCATGACCATAAACAACGCCGTTTGTTCGCTGACTGGGCTTCGAATCGTTTGAAAGAGGACCCCAATTTTGGCCGAAAAATCATTTTTAGTGACGAGGCGCATTTTTGGATGAATGGCTGTGTTAATAAGCAAAATTGCCGTATATGGAATGACACCAACCCACGCGAGGTTCACCAGGTGATAATGCATCCGCAAAAAGTTACTGTTTGGTGTGGATTTTGGGCCGGCGGCGTAATTGGTCCTTACTTTTTTGAAAACGACGTTAATAAGGCGGTCACCGTCAACAGCGACCGCTACAGAACGATGATAACTAATTTCTTATGGCCCAAATTGAACCATATTGACCTAGACGACATGTGGTTCCAGCAGGACGGCGCTACGTGCCACACAGCAAACGCCACGATTGACATTTTGCATGAACGATTTGAGGGTAAGGTTATCTCTCGCAGGGGTGATGTGAATTGGCCACCAAGGTCATGCGATTTGACCCCGCTAGACTTTTTTCTGTGGGGTTTCTTGAAGTCGCAAGTCTATGCAAATAAACCACAATCGACCGATGCCCTCAAGGTGAACATAACACAGGCCATCGCTCAAATTCAGGCGGATCTATGCTTAAAAGTCATTGAAAATTGGACCACTCGGATCCGTGCCACCGTAAGAAGCCGAGGCGGGCATTTGAATGATGTAATATTCCACACTTAATGGCATACATGCGCCGTTCAATTAAAAAAATAATTTTGTTAATATCTCACACACAGCTTGTTTTATTTCGTTTCAACATCTACCCGCCCTTAATGAAAAACCCCTTATATCCTTTAATTATCCTTTAATATACAGCAAGACATTGAAAGTTTATTTCGTTTTATTCTTTATGTGTTTGTGTCAAATGCAAGGTAGCGTGTGTAATGTGTGTGTAATATGTAGTTGATTTTAAGTGTGTTTTATGCTTTATTTGCAAAAACTATTAGCTTGGCGTAATCCTTTTCTACATCGACTATTACCGTGCGTAATTTCATACTCCTCCGCATGCGGCAAGTATCTTAAAACGGAGCACAAGTTTTTGCTTTATATATTAATATATAGATATACGAGATATATTGGTTACAAACAAAAAAGGCAGTAGGTTTCTTGCCAGATCTTTTCTGCTCGGTCGTGTTCCAATCCGGTAGTGTAAGCAAAAATACTATTACTGATAATTTGTGGTTCCGTAGTCCTATACAACATAGAGACATTTCATTTCGAATACTGTCTACTGTGTCGGTTTAGTTCACTTTATCAGTTCCCGTCAAGTCAGTTACAAAATTGGTGTCAAAAGAGTTTCAAATACTTCAGTTTCTTTCTAAGCAATGCTACTTATGAATATTTTATTTGTAATATTCAATAGCAACGGATCGTGCAATCTACATAATGAAGTTTATCTCAACTAATGCCACTTGATGTGCAAGATGGCCTTAAAGTTCGAGTATATATTTATTTATCCAACTGCAATAGAAGGAGAATAATGTTGTTTTGAGTGTATATTTGTATGTATGCTTGTGTGTTTGTACGCACTACAGCTAAAACGGTTTGACAGATATGACATATATTGTTAGTATTCTCTCAGTTTATAAAACGACACAGGCTGTATAGTTAAAAGAAATGGCGCTTATTTATTATAAGGAAAAAACTTCTATTAATATGACATTATACACTTTTATTAATATGAAAATACTTTAGACAATTTGATACTGACATCAAATTTATAGACTATTCTAAAAATACATATTACAATACATTTGTTACTATTTTGAGGAAACCTCATAAAAAGCGATAAATACACATATTCCAAAAAATTACCAGACTTCTAATTTCAAGATTAACAGTCGGTTTTTTATCTCATAATAACTATAGGTATTATTAAAGTTTCCCCACCTGTTTTTTCACAGGAGGGAAAACGCCGATCGTATCAACTTGGCAAGTTCGTGCGCCAGCGATATGGACCTCCGCCCGGCAACGGTTTACTCTCCAAGATCTACTTCAAGGATGAGATCGCGGTCAGAAGCACTGATAAAGACCGGACCAAGATGACCGTGCAAGTGGCTTTAGCAGCTGTGTACCCTCCAGAGGTTGAACAGCAGTGGGACGCAGGCCTGGGCAGGATATGGCAACCTATCCCATACACAGCTGTCCCCTTGTCCGAGGACTATGTTAGTATCTATACTTATTTACTGCAGCTGAACAGACGAAATTCAAACCCAGAAATAAATAAAAATAGTATAGACATTTCATACTAGTAACTTATGTTTTTTTATGAAATTTAAGATCCGAAAAAAACATTCTCAAAACCTATGATTTTAGACTAGTATTATCGCGTAATTGATACATTATAATACTCAACGGGTACTCACGATATGCGGTTTATGAATTCTTTTTGCCGATATTTCGACCCAGTTGCATGGATCGTGGTCACGGCCAAATATAGGCAAAAATAATTCTATAAGAATTCAAAAACCGCATATCGTGAGTACCCGTTAAGTATTATAATTCTCAAAATCGTTGGTAAGTAGACTAGCGGTAGATATTTTTTATCAACTCTATGTACTTCGTTTTTTAGATCATATGACGACACGTAACTCTAACTGCAGGTACACAAAAAACTTCAAATACATTTGATTTTAAGTGATCACTGCCCATGGACTCGTGTGCCCGTGGATGTCTGAAATAGAACCCAAATAATAATAGAACTTTAGAACTATGTCTCGGGTTGGCCACAGACACGTGCCCAACGATGTGTCTCTGTTTTGACACAACCTAAATACAGAACATAATTTACGCTTCCGTGTTCGGGAGGGTTTAACCCGTCTCATTAGTTATCTCTTCCGTGGGCTTTAGGGTTCGTTTTCAAATCACACATATGCGATAGACACAGTAATCACATAGTGTGTCAGATCAAAAATAAGGAGCCTTATTTTCATCGCTTAACTACTTTTTTAAACACTGATGAAAATGGGTTCAATGAAAAATTTTTTTGGAAGGAGGGATTTCAGCTAATGTTTGAAACTACGATACAGCTAAGATTTCGCAATCCGAAGACCAGTGTTCCGTAGCTCATAAAATGAATGACAGTTAATCCATATCCATACTAATATTATAAATGTGAAAGTGTGTTTGTTTGTTCCTCTTTCACGTCGCCACGTAGCTATTATATGATATGGTTTATATGCTGGGAGATAGTTAGGAGGGCGGAGAGTGACGTAGGCTACTTTTTACCGCGCTATCTTATTGCCATGAGAATTTCGATGTTTTATTAGTTGATACATATTTAATAGTTCCAAACGTTGTTAATAGATGGCGTTAGTAAAATTCATTTGCAAGTTCTAAATCACGCTATCAAATGTTAATTCCCTTTGACCATGCGGGCGAAGCCGCAGGTAAGAGCTAGTAAAATATAAATAAGTGTTATAATGATAAGACAGCGAGGTAGCTAAACTAGTATGCTATCACGTGCACAAATAAGAAGCCTTATTTTTGTCGTTTAACTGCTTAGTTAAACACGGATGAAAATGGTTTCAATAAAAACATTTTTTGGATGGAGGGATTTGGGCTAATGTTTGGAGCTACGATAGAACTAAGATTTCGCGATCAGAAGGCCAGTCTTCTCAGCTCACAAAAATTCTGACAGTTAATAAAATATAAATAAACCTTATCATTCATGGTTCAAGTTCGTTATTATATAATTTTAATGTTTATCTCCAGAATTAATTACTATCAAATGGACTGACCGCACGTGTTTAGACCGTGCTTATCTTTTGCGTGACCCGAAAGATAAGATATGTAAAGATACATATTGGATGCGACATTGTATCCAAGATTTATCATATTTTTGTTATTGTTACATTGTTAGGTTGAGAAGGGCTTAACCCCACAACGAATTAAAATTCAGTACGCATCAATAACACATACCTTTAAATTTTTCTTTACAAAAATGCAGGTAGATTTCCTTAGATACATAAATATCCCTATAAAAATATTAACAGCACGCGAATTCACAAGTTTAAAAAATGTAACATGTCGTTATATAACATGTCGATAAATCGAAATATGCCTTTCACAACATTAGCGAAATAGAATTCTAATAATTCACGTATCTAACACCTTTAAACGAGCAATTCTTGTATATATATATATATATATATATATATATATATATATATATATATATATATATATCAACGATCTCGGAAACGGCTCCAACGATTTTCTTGAAATTTCGTATTTAGGGGGTTTAGGGGACCATAAATCGATCTAGCAAAGTTTCATTTTCAGAAAATGTCGTTTTGTCCGTGTTTTCATTGTATAAAGATCGAAGAGACCGAATACGAAGAGAAATTTTGTCACCATTTACGAAGTTAGAATAGCTCGATTGGGAAATCGGATCGCAGGAAGTCGGGGTTCAAATCTCGGTCCTTTGGTTTTTTTTTTTATTTTTTCTCTTTTTTTCGAGTTTTATTTTGTTAGTTTTTTTTTTATTTTTAGTTCTATTTTATATTTTTTAGCTCTACATTTTTTTTCTTTTTAGTTCTTTTTTGGTATTTTTGTTTTATTATTATATTTTATTTTATATTAGTAAATTGTGATTTTCACCTTCACGGCTGCTGTTGCCGGTATTTATAGATACCCCGTCCTGTAACCCACAAGAAAAAAGGTATCTATGTCCCCGCTACCAATTAAGTATTATATAGAGTAAATAAACTATAAAACTATAGGATGTAATATATAATAATATACAGGCTAACTTTAATCTACTTCTTCTTTTTACATTTCTCCGGCGGCGCATTGCAATTAAATTCTTCTGTATTTGTTGGATGTGGAATGATTGAATCTGTTGTGCTTGTAAATAATTGTTCTGATTTATTCTGTATGTTTGTTTCTTGCCCTGTATGTGTTAGTTGCTCTGTGTTCTGGGTATCTTTTTGTGTGTTGTTTACAAAGACTAGACTATAAGGTATATTATAAGGTACTCTTTAGGTCCTATATTATAATCGGATGGTACAGATACGTCTATTAAGTAGGTTCGGTTATTAGTTTTGTCTATATATATTAAATCTGGTATATTGTGTGTAATAGTGACATTGGTTTGAACTGGCATCTCGCAAAGAATTTTAGCAGTCTCATTCTCTTTCACTTGGGGCTGTGTGATCATTTCCTTCCACCAAAGGCTTCTATTTTTTGCTTTCTAGCTAAACACCAGTAGACGTACTGCACAAGATTATTGTGCCGCCTTACATAATAATTTCCTGCTAATTTCTTAGATTGCAACATAGACGGGACATATTGGTTCTTTCAATATGTCCCGTCTATGTTGGCGTGTCATTATACATTGATGCTGTATGGCGAATACTGACGATTCTGTAGTTGGAGATATTTGCTGCTTTTTAATCCATTTGAACGAGAGTTCTGTTTTATTTTATTACTATATTTTATTATTATTATTTTATTGTTGTTATTATTTTTTATTATTATAATGTCGATAAGATCAAAATATATTATTCATATGATCATCAGTAAGAAATTTGCATAGTTCTAAAAAAATATAATTCCAAAAAAACTTGATGTACTCTTAGTAAACAAAAACACCGAGCAAAGCTCGGTCATCCAGGTACTAACAAATTAATCACCATCAAACTTATAGCATACGTGGTATATGCATAAGTTTGCGGTAAAATTTATGTTGATTACATCTAATAATCTAATGTTAAAAATCTTCCTTTCAACTTAGTAACTCTTTATAAGGTGGTAATATACTTGCCACCATGTATTTAGTGAATTTTCTGGCAACTTTTTCGCCTCAATAATTTTTTTTCTATAATAGAAGAACAAAAAATCTTATTTTTTAAAGAATGATCAACTGGAAATGAAGTCTTATTGATAGGCTCTTTTTTTGATCTCGAGGAAGAAACCTTCAAAAGGTACCCAACGCCGTGGGAGCGATGCAGGGTTATGTGGGATTTTTACCGCACTAAAACCCCCCAGGTGGCCGTCCTCGGCGCTATAAAGAAGACTTCGGGATCTCAACCGGAATCCTCTCAGCGCGTTGCCCCATCGGGCTCATCCCAGATGGGCGGCTGGGCCCACCGCTCCGTCTAGTCTTTACGACGGTTACGTTACGTGGGACGTCATACCCTCCGGGTCTCTCATATGCTAAGGCAATGTCAACATAAGGGCGGTGGGTAGGGAATTTCGGGCCTCGAGGGGTACCCTCTTTACCCGGGCAATTCTCAAGGAAGTAGAATACCTCCCGGATCTTTAACATTTATATATAATATTAAAATGTTAATAAAAACATTATAATTTTATATACAAGTGTAAAGGATATTTACCATCCCCACTGTTTAGTGGGTGGTGCGGTGTACTTCGGCGTCGCTTACGAGCCGACGGTCGTCCTCCTGGTGGTCGGAGGTCTCCAAGCCAGGGAGCTCCCGCGGGAGCGGCCGCCCCCCAGGTGGTCGATCGTGAAGAGGCGCGAACCCCTTTAGGTGTATATGTGGTCCAGCCTCCGCCCGCTCATACATTGAACGAGCTAGGCGGACCACAAACTCCTCGACCGTCTCGATCTTGAGGTCGCGCCGCAACACGTCGTTCCTGACGTAGCGACCAGCCCCCACGATTACTCGCAAGGCTAGGTTCTGCTGCACCTGGAGACGCTGACGGTTCGACCTTGATACCAACGCGTACCATGCCGGGGCCGCGTAGGTAAGTCGTGAACGAATGTAGGTCTTGTAGACCATCAGCTTCGTTCTTAATGGTAGCCTAGAGTGTAGTACCGGTCGGAGCATCGCTCGGGCCGTTCTGGCCTGGCGGAGGGATTCCTCCACCTGCGGGATCATGTGCAACGAGCGATCGATACTACATCCTAGGTACTTAACTGTTGTCTGCCAAGCTACATCCGTGTCACGGATCCGTAGCGGCGCGGGCATGATACGCTTGCGGCTGAAAAGTATTGCGACTGTCTTACCGACATTGACAGCCATGCGCCACTTATCCAGCCACACAGGTAACAGGTCGAGTAACCGCTGCATCCTCCTGGCAGCAATGTCAGCTCGACGGGCTGACGCGAAGTACGCACTGTCGTCTGCGAACAACGCGAGCGTAACGTCACGTTCCCAGTCCTCCAGGTGACCGTGAAGGGTGGGAATGTCGTTAGTGTAGAGCGCGTAGAGCCACGGCGAGAGGCAGCTTCCCTGCGGAACTCCTGCACGTATGGGTCTAGGGTCTGAGGCTATGCCCTCAACCGAAATATAGAACTGCCGCTCACTTAAAAACGAAGCTATCAACCGTACCAGCGTCACCGGCGCGTGCAGCTCCATCATTTTGAACACGAGCCCCGCGTGCCACACACGATCGAACGCCTTCTCTATATCGAGAAAGACGCCGACCGTATGACGCCCGTAATTGAGCTCGTATGCTAGATGATGGAGTACTCGCGTCAGCTGTAGCGTCGTTGAGTGGCCAGCGCGGAAGCCGAACTGCTCCTCCCTTATATTAAGGAAGGGATGCATTCGCTTCAACGCTAGCTTCTCAAACAGGTTTGCTGTGGTCGATAGCAACGTTATGGGGCGGTAGTTGCCCGGGAGACGGCGGTCTTTCCCCGGTTTCGGGAGTACAATTACCTTCCCTAACTTCCAGATGGTCGGGAAGTGACCTGTGCGCAGGATCCCATTGAAGAGCCTAGTCACTGCGACCAAGGCCCTCCTCGGGAGCATGCTTAGCGCCGCGTTGGGGATTCCATCGTGACCTGGAGCCTTGCGTCTGGGTAGACGCATGACCGCCTTCCTTACCTCCGTGGGAGAGATAAACTCTATCCCTTCGAGTGCCGGTGTCGGGCCACTAAGGAACTCCCCTACTCTGCGCTCCACGTGCTCGTGGTGGTCGGAGACAGACGGTGCTGCTGGATGAGGCGAGAATTGCTCTTCCATGTACTCGGCAAGGATCTCCGCGCGGTCCTTCGCTGAAGTTACCCTCCTCCCCTCGCCATCTAGGAGAGGGGAGGTTGGAAACTTGGATCGGGTCAGCTGTCTGCTCAGATGGTGGAGCGACGTTTGCGACTCACCAGCCTGTTCAACTCTCGTCTCCCAGGTGGTCCCTCGCAACTCCGCCATCTCAGCAGACAACCGCTCCGCCAAAGCGTTAAACTCGCGCTTGACCCGGGGGCACCGTGTTCGCGCCCAGCGCTCGCGCAGCCTACGTTTCTTAGCGAGCATGTCGCTAAGACGGACTGGGATCGGTGTATTATAGCGGCGCGCCTCCACAGGGTGCTGTGTGGTCGAAGCCGCCAAGGCTAACTTAATAGAGGTTTGTACTACCTCGGATGCGGCTTCGACCCCCTCTACGGAGGAGAGCGCGCCGCTAAACTTTATGTTAGGAATTAAATTTGTGAACTTATCCCAGTCCGTCTTGCTGCGGAGCCTGGGGGGTTCGACACATGCCGCCCCGAGGCCAAGGACGGCTAAAATGGGGAGGTGCGGTGTGTCCAGTTCATACAGCACCTCCACATGGACTGGACACGGGAGATTCCTGTGGAGTACTATGTCTAGGACATCTGGTTGGTGTGACTCGGCCGAGGGGATATGGGTGGGTGCCTCGGGTCCCTGTACCTCATATCCCTTTGCCTCGGCGTCTTCGTACAACCTCCGTCCCACTGGGTTGACGACTCTAGATCCCCACGCCAAATGTTTGGCGTTGAGGTCGCCAGCCACTAAGGTCGGGGTATCACCATCCATGATGGTACTGATGTCCTGCGGGTCAAAGAGGGGACCTGGCGGGCGGTAAGCCGCATAGATCCGCAGGTCCCTTCCCGCCACTCTCACCACTGCCCCGATGGAGCGAGTATGCGCGAATGGCGGGTGGGACAACTCCTCATGTATAAGGTCGCTCCGTACCGCGACCGCGGTGCCTCTATAGGCCATGCCCGCAGGCGATACTTCATCGCGCCTATATACATGATAGTTAGGCAGTCTAAAATCGAGGTCTGCGCGCAGCTTAGTCTCGCCCAGGAGCACTACATGAATGTCTTGCTCCCGTACGAGACCACGCAGCGCATGCAGATGGGATTTAACCCCTCCCGGGTTCCAGTACAGCACCCGAAGGGACGCCGCACTGTATCCCGAGGAGGTCGGCAATGATTCGCCGTACGGCCGCAATAAGGTCCGGGTGCTGGGCAACGACCTCGCTGATTGCCTGAGCGGCGGTGACAAGCACCTCAGCGGGCGTGTCCAGCCCGAGGGCCCGAAAGGGCCGCACGACGGGGATGGGTGTGAGGGAACTGCGGGGACGGGGGGTCGGGGGCTCCTGAGGATCCTCGATTGTCGACCGCCTCTGCGGTTCCCGGCTTGTGCCCGCCTCGGCGACAGGCTGAGCTGTGGGAGGGGCACGGGAGGGGTACTTACCGGCTTTACGCTTCGGTCGCACCGGCGCAGCCGCAGTTACTGCCCGCGTCCGCGCCGGCACTTCCGCCGCGGTGGGGGTCACAGCCACTGCCGGATGCGTCTCTGGAGCAGGTGGTAATTGCTCCTCTTGTTGCGGGGTCGACTCAGCGAGAGGTACCCGCCGAGCCGCCCTCCTACGCTGCTTTTGCCGGGCACGTCGTCTACGCTGCTTTTCACGGCGCGCATCCGCCGCGTCCCGCGCCGGAGCCATGAGAGAGGCACCGGCAGTGGTCGCGTACTCCTCCACAAACCGTACCTGTGATCCCCTTGCGGTGGGCGGCGCACGACCTCCAGAAGTGGGTACTGGGCGGGTGGGTGCAGCGCCCCGCTCTTGGCGAGGGTCGGGAATGGGAGGGTGAAGCGGGACGTTCCGGCGCCGCGCCACCCGCCTGAGGAACGCACACCGCCTATCGTTGGCTTTGTGCGCCCCCTGGCAGTTAGCGCAGCGTCCTGGAGCGTCTCGCGGGAGTGGGCAGTCCCGGGCTGCATGCGACCCTGCGCACCGGACACACTTGGAGCGCCGGAAACAATTGTATGAGGCGTGGCCGAAGCCTTGGCAGCGGTGGCATTGCGCCAAGCCATCGCGGCCCCTCCACGCCTCAACAATTATTCCCGGCATATACAGCAACTCGTTCACCCGGTATAGGCTAGCGAGTTGTTCCTGCTCCATGTGGTCCAACTGCACATGGAACGTGCATCCCGGGCGTCCTTTCTTAGGAGGGATGTAAGTGGCGAAGCGTACAGGGAATCCACGCGCCCTGAGCGCCCCGCACACCCTCTCCGGGTTCGTATCCCCCGGGAGACCTCGTACAGCCACCTTAGTGGGACGGTCCTCCCGTGGGGTATAGCAGAACCAAGAGAGGTCCGGCTCTGTGTCCGACAGGGCGGTCAGGTACGCCTGAACTACCCTGTACTCTTCGGGTGTCTGGGGGAGGAAACGTATCCCCCTTCCATACGGTCGTGCGCTCGGTGCACGACCCAATCGGGCGTGCAGCACTTCGAAGTGCTGCGGCCAGTTGGGCATGCGCTCCACCACAATGGGGGGGGTAGCCCTTTGGCCTGTCGCCGCCTTGAGGCCCTTGGGAGGGCCCACCAACGACGGATGAGCTCGGCGCTGTTACAGCAGCCGGGGTTGGGGTGGGTGAAGCACTCTGGGGTGCTTGAGTTGACAATGCCGCAGCATATGAAAGTCCCTGCCTCACACTGTTTGGTGAGACTGGAACACTACCATCCCTGTCCCTAACGACATCTACAACAATATTACAATCGTTATCGCGAGCGTCCGGGGAGGGAGAGGTGGGGTGCTGGGCGGGATTTAGTTGGGTCGCGGTAGCCTCCGTCCGGCCGGACGGTGACTCGGTCAATGCTAGACCAACATATGACGTCGAGTCGAGGCCGGCCTCGACGGAGGGTGCCCTCGGGGGCGGAGGGGATGGGGAGGGGGATCGCGGGGGGGTCCTATGCCTTACCGGCCTTGACGACACAGCAGCATCAGTTTCCTCCCCTGGCACCTGCTCCTCCACACTGTCCTCGTACTCTGACGAGGACTCTCCTTTTGCTTTGGGCCTCGCAGCTTCCAGCGTCTGCACCTTCGCGGGTCTCTCAAGTTGTGCGTCGGAAGGTGAGACCCGTTTCGGGATCTTACTCACCCTCCGAGGTGTTGGTAATGGTGCAGACGCTTCTTCGCTTTGGGTCGGCAGCGGTCTATCCTCATCGGCCTCCAGGCCGGGCATGTCCCCGCCTATCAAGGCTCCTTCCTCCTCGGCGGTCTCTTCCTCTACCGCCGGGTTTAGCTGGGGTGCGGATGGGCCCTCGGAGGTGTGCGGGAACACCTCTCGTGGGACGCCTCTTCGCGTACCCCTCTTTCTGCCCCCGTACACGAACATCGAGTGCAGGGGCTCCTCCGCAGGGGGTGGCAGCACATTCCGGGGCGCGAATAAGTCGCGCACCATCACGCGCCTACCCTCATCCCTGCTAGTACTCGGGTGAGGAGCGCCGGAGGACCGGCGCATCTCTTCCTCCAGCTTCTTTAGTTGTCGCCGCGCGGCCATCCCCCACCGGGTTGATTGCGCTGGTGCAAAGCCCAGCGAGTGGCGCCAGCGACGGACGACGGAACTTGGTGACGCGCGGTCTCTCCGGCACTACACCCTTTCCTCAGGAAAGGGACAAGTGAGCAGAGGCACACGATGGTGCCGTCTCGTTCACTCCCCGAAATGAAGGTTGCGGAGGGTAGATGGTAAAAGTTGGAAAGAGAGGTACACTGGGCGCTCACCTGTCTCGTTCTCGCTGCACGGCGGTTGCTCCGTTGGCCTCCACTCCGTTCCCAGCTAAACTCGACGGCACTGCAATCCAGTATTCACTGCAATCCAAGGTTTTTATCACTGCAATCCTGATTGGGTCACTGCAATCCAATGGACACCGTAATCCGAATCTGGTTCCACAGCCAAAAACACACTTTTCTCCGTTGCTCAAAATGGGCGGTTTATAGATTCCGGGGTGAAATCGAAACGCGCGTTCTTACGACGTTTACGACGGTATGCGATCACACATACCGCCGTCCTTCCCGGGATTGCCTGACCGAACGGTTTGAGCTCCCACTCTAGTCGCCTGCAACCCCGGAAGCGCCTTTCAGTCGCCTCTTACGACAGGTAGGGGGATGCCGTAGTCCTATTCTGATCCCGGAACTACAGGGACTTTATTGACAGGCCCTGGCAACTATATTTTAAGTCACACAATAGATATTCTGGATCCGCGTCTGGTGCCTAATACTAAGCAAATTGCTTGTTTCAGCTCCGCTACTACTCTAACTGCCAGAGGTTTAAGACTTTGATGAAGGAGGCGAAAGAGAAGTCAATCTACGAAGAGTTCCAGCCTTAC
The DNA here is from genome assembly GCA_949699795.1 of Spicauda simplicius. Lineage (NCBI taxonomy): Eukaryota > Metazoa > Arthropoda > Insecta > Lepidoptera > Hesperiidae > Spicauda > Spicauda simplicius. Next base: position 16,232,930 of record OX453076.1, read on the forward strand.
AAGGAGCTGAGCAGGCTGTTGAAGACGCAGACAGGCAGGAACTTCACCGAGGACCCCTTGCTTTTCCAGACCCTCTTCGATTTGTTTAGGAGTCAGGTGAGATAATGAGGGTAGTCCACATCTATAAATGCATACCTACGGTGATAGTGTCATAAATTTTGGTCTTATTTTTGGGCCCCACGTTTCAAATTCCGGGTGATTTTAACATAGTTCAAAGTACTGAAAGCAACACCGCCACACTTATTCCTGTTTTATTACAGACTAGCTGACCCGGCGAACTTCGTCGCGATTAAAATTCAAAAATCTTAAATTATTAGTGTTTTTTTTTTCAGCTACGCCTCCACAGACATATCGTCTGTGGAGGCGTAGCTAAAGCTGTAGCGTCGTCGAAATTATTAGTGTTATACATGTATTATACATAAAACCTTCCTTTTGAATCACTCTATCTATAAGAAAAAAAAAACTCCATTAAAATCCGTAGCATAGTTTTAAAGATCTAAGCATACATAGGGACAGATATCGAAAAGCAACTTTTTTTCTTACTATGTAGAGAAGTTATTTATTACGCTACTAAATTTTGTTTCTGGTAAGGGAAACATGCCCCTGGTCTGATGTGCAATGAGTTGTGGGATCGATAACCGGCCAGACAGATATACAAATGATAAATTTGAATTTCTATTCCGAATCTATATATAATGTAGAGTCAAGGTCGGGTATAATAGTATCACAAACAACATGGTAAACGAAATTATACCAACTTTTGTATTTTTAATCATTTGTTTCATTCAAACAAATTTGTCAAGCAATTAATCACACTTTAGACGTCTAATGTGTAAATTAGTCAAGGTATTAGTTGGTCATTATATCATCAGATTCCGTATCGAATTCTGTAGTAACATATTGATTGGTTACTAATTCTAACTCTAACAATAGTTTCAATATACATATTTCCAATTCAAAGTATTGTCTGTCTGCAATTAACATTTCAAGGCAAACGACAGAATTTTCCTACTATTACATCACGTAGAAGCGTGTTTATTTTTCAAATGTGAATTATTATTAAATTTATATCCACTCATTTACCGTGTATGTAAATCAAAATTGAATGATTTCTTAGAAAATGTAACTTATGATGAGACTGAATTACTTATTTCTACTGCATTTATCTGAATATATACTTTCATACATACTCGTACATACACACTCTCGCAAACATGCAAACACACAAACGCATACACACATGCATACACGCACCTACATACACATACACGCACACACACACACACACACACACGAACAAACTCGAACACACCTATGCTCAGCACATACAAATGCAAGAACGCATACATTTTATCTACTATACACAATGTTTAATATATTACAACTAACCTAAGTACCATCTAGCCATTCGTTTCCTAAGTTTAATGTGAAGTACTCCGAGGTGGGCGTAAATAGTAGCGACACAGTTCAACACTAGTGCTGCTGTTTACGAACATTACAATTGTAAATATGTTTTTGTTGTTAAATAAATCTTCAAAATCTTTGATTTTTTTATAAGATTGAGGTCACAACGATCATGCAATCCACTCGTTGGTAAGTGGTCACTGCCGCCTATGAACATTCATATATAGAAAGCGTTCTCCGAAGTCAATCACAGATGCGTTGCTACTTCGGAGAACTACGATGGTCGCTCATATAAAAATGAGCCGTTAACCACACAATTACACCGAAACAAAAGAACCGATTTACACAAGCAATAGTAGTGACGACGGTAGGTGACAACGGAGATCCTCGGTTGTATATAAACACTTACTGTATTTACCATCGTGATTTAAAATAAATACCGTGTGTTCCGATTCGGTGGTAGGGTAAGAAAAAAATAAAAAAACGTGAGGCACTCGGGGACTGCCCCGGTAAAGCTATTTTTATATCAACTTATGCAATTATAATTATTTATTTATTGATGCATTTTTTTTTTCTTTCATAATAATTCAAGATTTTTTCTTTGATACTATATACTTTCTCATAAACAGCTGCTTACATATTCGTCCGATTTCCGAGCAGCTTGTCTCGATCCGTGCGAACTTCATACTGTCGTACCCTATTAGTCCTCGAAGGTCGTGCCATATTCATACACGTTAACCGAAGGCTCGGCCGCGCTACATGGTAGGCGGAGTGGGGGGAGTTAGGTTTTTTCGTTACGGAATTTCTTGATTCGGTCCCCGCACTAAAAGCTAAGCAATAGCTTAATACTCGTATGTAGGTAACTGACAATTTATAAGTCTATGCAAAATAAAGACATTTCATTTTATTTCATTTCAGGTAGCTCTGGGTCTAGATATCCCGGAATGGGCGAAACCATTGCTGCCGAAACTCAGCGAGGCAGCTCGCTTAGCCTACAGATTGTACTTTAGAACAGATGAAATGAAAAAAATTGGAGGAGGTAATTTTTTCTTTAAAAAGAGAATGTTAATCCGTATGACTTCTGGAAAGATTATAACAAATCATTCGTCAACCCTATGACGTCCTGATTAGAATAGGCATTTTTTTGTTCTCGAGAGAGAAACCTTCAAAAGGACCGCTGCCGGATTCTTCTGAGCACGTTGCCCCATCGGGCTCTTCCTTAGGCTTATGAAGGGTTTTGCCGATACTCACCGCGCTTGGCACGCTGTTGGTGACAGCAATGGATGTAGATGTTACGGAGAAGGATGCATCTCCCGAATTTTATCCCTTTGTCATCTCCTAAGACATTCATGAAAAAAAGAGAGGGTAAAACTTAGAATACTTTTTACCGACGAAAATATGATCCAAGTGGGCAGAGCTACGCTAAAAGCGTGTATATACGACATCGACATACGTACATCTATAGCACCTACGTACTTTCCGGTCTTGTCGTATCAAAAACCTTATTTTCTACGTGTACTTCTACTCTTTCGACTAATCAAAAACTTTATTTTCTAGGTGTTCTTCTAAACGACTTCATCACAGCGGCATCAGATATCATATCAGGGAAGGCAGTGAACCACAGATTCCGCTGGTTCTCCGCGCACGACTTCAACGTCGGAGCGCTGATGGACGTGTCCAAGGTCGTCAGACCTGAGCAGACCATCCCTGAATATGGGTCCCTGTTTGCGCTGGAACTGTATAAGAGCAAGATAACTGGAGAGTACACTGTTTTGGTAAGTGGTTAGAAATAAAGATTTAACGCTATCGTTTAACGCTCCCTACTCATGACTAAACGCGAATTTTTCTTTGTTATTAGTGGCATTGAAACACAAACGCAACACAAAAACATTGTTATTGACCGTTCGTTGCAGTTTTAGGTCTAAAAATAGAGAAATGTTAATTCGTCATTAACATAATTATCTTTCTGGATTTTTTTTTATCTTATTATAGGCTAACGTTTGGCCGCGATCTTACCTGATGTTAAGTAAGATGCAGCCTAGGATGTTACACGCTTGCCTAGATAAAGCCTATTCACCCTCGTCTTGAAAATTTCTAGATTATAAGTATCGGGGAACAACTAACGCGGAAGAGAATTCCACTCCTTGGCAGTTCGCAGCAAGAAGGAATTACTGAAGCGCTTTGTGCGCCCAAATGGAACATCAACTAGATATTGGTGGTAACCCGCGGTTCGTCTAGATGTCCGATGGTAGAAGGGAGCTGCAGGAATTAAATTGTGTAGTTCAAACGCACACTCTCCAAAATGTAGATTAGATAGATAGACCGGCATAGATTGGAGACGCTAGTCGCGCAGCGTATTATGTCGTCACCCCATTACTGTCCTAATGTTGGCGACGGGTTTTCCATTAGATTGAGATTTTTTTAGGCAGAAGTCCACCGCGCTGGCTAAGTGCGAGTTGGTATACTTTATACACACTTGATATTTTTTTAAAGAACTCCCAGGTGTCTATGTTTCCTCACAGTTTTTTTCTTCACGGTAATACAGTAGTATTTAATTTTTAACACGCATATTTGAAAAAATCGCTGGTGTGTTTCTAGCATTCGTACCCAGGACCTTCGGCTAAAAGATCGAGTTTCATCCACTAGGCTATCGCGGCTCAGTTTCATTCGACAGTTTATTTACCTTATCCTCTGTTTCCTTTTCAGCCGGTATACCTGCCGAAGGCCGGAGAGTCCACAGCCACTTTCCTCCACATCGCTGGCTGCGAACCTAGCCACCACTGCAAATTCTCCAAGTTCATAGAGGTCACCAAGAACTTTGTCCTTCCGGAGAAGGAGTACTACCAACTGTGCAACATCAAGACTGAGCTGTGAAATGTGATTTAGTTTAAGTAGTTTTAACTGGCCATTCACTGGAACAAAGTAAATATATATTTTTGAATATAGTTACGCGTATGCAGCATTTTGGTGGCGGCACGTGGGGTCACATAGTGCCATCAAAGGAAATATCAAATATGTCAAAATTTAATCGAAAATTTAAGTACATGTTATGTTTGCAAAGATATATTTTTTTATAATAGAGATGCGCCGAATAGTGGTTCCGAATAACCGAATACCGAATACTATTCATTTTAACTTTTACCGAACCGTATATTTGGCCGAATTATTTCTTATTAAGAAAAAACTGTGAAAATGTATTCATAAAAAAAATATAATGTTGATTTGAAGTAAATTGATTTATATTATTAACTGTATTCAACACACTCTTCATAGGATTTCTTTGACTTTTATCATAAATCTTATGTAAAAACTCATCATAATAAGTTAATAAGAATAATTCGGCCGAATACGAATACCTAGTGAAAAAGATGCCGAATAAGCCGAATACCGAATAACAACCGAATATTCGGCGCACCTCTAGTTTTTAACAACAAGCAAATTATTTAGTTTTCTTCACAACACAGTGGCAAGAGATGAAGAAGAGAAAAGAGTTAGCGTGCCCCTATAAAAACGTGACAAAAAAGGCCTGCGAGTATGTATAAAAAACCCATGGAAAGTACCATATCTATCGCCTTCAATACAATATTGTCCCACTGCTGGGTATTGCTATCCTCTCAGACTGGGAGATGTTGGTCCACAGTCCGCTGTTGACAGACTTCATACGTCTTTGGTAACTTTTTTAAAGACGTGTAGGTAATTTCTAAAACGCAGATCGTTTTAAAAAATCCAAGATGCCTGGCTTTTGAGCCTGGGGCCACTCGATTGAGCACGCGACTTTTAACCATGAGCCATCAGTGCACTAATCGAAAATATCGGGTATTCGAAAGAAAAATCGTTCCGGAACCAGAAACCAACCCAATACAGTTTCAAATAATTTCCAATAGGGATTATTTTTATTTGTGATATATACCTACTTATATAAACCTAAAAGCTGTCTGTCCACTAATTCGCACTTGGCGTGAACCAATTCGCACTTGGCCAGCGCGGTGGACGCGGTTCTGAGAGAAGACCCGTGCCCGCGCCCGTGCCCAGCAGTGGGAAAGTAATGAATTGTACACCATATATACCTACTTCATATGTTTTGTACATAGACAGGGTAGTGATATCAGACAGAGGGATGTTGCATGTGTAGTTAACATGCAACATCCCCCCATTTGATTAGAACTACCCCCAAAAAATATTCTGTGATACTGCAATTGTATATAGTTTACTATCTATCTTGTTTTTCTTAAATTTTTGTACTTAATATGTTTTGTTAAACGAATTATAATGTATTTAAAATACAATTACATCACTATTTTTATATTATTAAATTTTATTACAAATGATTTGTTTTGATTATTTATTACAGAGATTTTTTTATTACAAATGGTCATTTGGCATGATCACGGGCATATAGTAGGTAGCGGGAGTCTGAATTGTCGCCTCCCCCCATTAGAGTAGGCTAGGGGCCGTTCAAGTATTACGTAAACACTATTGGGGGATGGGGGGTCTTTGTTTTATTTATTTTGGATGACATAGGGGGTAGGGGGTCTAAATGATGATTATGTCATCGCTAGTTATTTACTTTTTTACAATACTGTACAAAAATACACTTTTAATTGAAAAATGTTTAAGTAGGCATGGGGGAGGGGGTTAGACCTTTGCTTACTTTTGCTGACAACGGGGATGGGGGGTAAATAAATGTAATAAATCTGCTTAAGTAATATTTGAACGGCCCCCTCGACAAAAATATTAACAGGAGGACATTTTCGTGCGAATGCGAAGATTCGCAGATTCGATCATACGAGTCCAAAATGTCGTTTCATCACTATCATAGACTAAGACAAAATTTCAAAGACTAATCAACCTCTTTTGCCATTGGATTCCTTAAATAGAACTATAAGCACGCACATAGTTGAAGCAAAAATGAACCTAACTACACTCATAATTATTATTGTAGAAAAAGTGTAATCTTAATAAACCAAAAAGTAATCATTCACAAGTCATTACACTAAGAGTGTTATCTGTAAGTAAACATTTATCGTGATCTCCGCTCTCAGTAAACAAAGTAAATTAATTAACATCCAATAAGCAAGTAGGTCGTTCCGTCCGAATAAAGTTAACTACAAAATGCACTGAATTTAACTGACTGGGTCTGTAGTGTACTCTGTTAATATCTTGTTAATATCATAAATGCGAAATTTTATGAAGATGTATCTGTTTATTACTCTCTCAAAAACTATGGATAGGATTTCACTAAAAATTGCATCCACATAGTTTATGAAATAAATTAACACATACTGTGGCAGCCCTGACCGAAGCGGATATCGCGAAAGATTTTTTTGCATAGGTTTGAAGTGGGAAACGAGCGGTTCACCTGGTGGTAAGTGACCACAACCGCCTAAGTACATCTATAACCAACTTTATAAAGTTGGTTGGTTAATGAACCCTTGCTCTATATGTAGAACAAGGATTCATTATGGAGTCAATCACAGATGCGTTCCTACTCCCGAGGACTAAGGTCGCCGTATATTAAAGTATGCCGAAAACCACACCCTTCCACCGAAACGCAAGAAGTGCTTTACGCTAGAAATAGGTGTAGTCTAATACCTGCAAAACTACTCTTACAACCAGTGAGTAGTCTTATAACTATGATGCTCTTAATGATGAAGGGGGTTTACTCTTATGAAACCCACGGAAGCGGAAGAGTAACCCACACAGTTGGAGCGTCCCGGGGTTAACTGGGATTTTTACAGCACTAACCACCCCTCTCCCACCCCGGTGGCCGTCCTCAGCGCTACAAAGAGTACTCCAGGTTCTCCAAAGGAATGCAACCGGAACCCTCTGAGCGTATTGCCCTATCGGGCTCCTCCCAGAAGGGCGGCTGGGCCCACCGCTCCGTCTAGTCTTTACGACGGTATGCGACCACACATACCGCCGCCCTTCCCGGGGTCGCCTGACCGAACGGTTCGAGCTCCCACTCTACCTCGCAATCCCAGAAGCCGCTATTAGTCGCCTCTTACGACATGGAGGGAATACTGCAGCCCTTTTCTAATCCCGGAGCTACATTGTTAGTATCCTAAACATCCTAAACATTTGAGACAAAACTCAGAACGCCAAAATAAAGGTCTATACGACTACTGAACTGCATTAGCTATCGTTTCTAGATTTAAAGGTGGAAGAACCAGTGTAGTTCGACCGGGGAAGTACCACCGCCACACCTATTTCTAGTATAAAGCATTTATTGCGTTTCGATAGAAGGGTGTGATTGCCGGCACATTTCACAAGAGGCGACCATCATAGTCCTCAGGAATAGCAACGCATCTGTGGTTGACTTCAGATGGAACCCATGTTCTGTATGAAGTTGATTACAGATGTCCATGGGCGGCAGTGACCACTTACCATCAGGTGGACTGCATGCTCGTTTGTTACTTCAGTCAGATAAAAGTAAATCTTTTTCTGCTTAAACGACAACACTTTCATCCGAAATCTAATTTAGCATCGTTTAAACTTTTTGGTTATGAAAACGCTTTTGAAACTACGCAAAAGGCAGATAATACTAACGAGTCATTAAAATGAAGGTAATATATTTAAGTAAATATTTAGCTGTGATCTCCGAGTTCAGTAAACAGCTGAAATTAATTAACAAAGAGATAAGTAAGTGGGTCACAAATTCCGTACTACGAATAAACTTAAATCCAAGAATTCACTGAACGTAATAATAAATACCTGATAGTCTGAACTCTGTAGTATTTTGCTTAACACTTTATTGAATGTATTATTAAAAAACAATAACCAGACTATAATAAACTTCTATTTTTAGATATTTTGTGATTGTAGTAATAATAATAATAATTTCTTTATTTGCTTTGAGTAAGGTAAAACAAATTGGTCTTATGATTAAATATTTCAACCTCTTATTCTACCCATAAGACATGCAAAATATGTCATTGATATATTGAAATTTAAATTTACAATTTTTCTTAGTTAACATTATCATTTCTTCATTTGAGTAAGTCAATAAAATAGATATATTTTTACACGTCAATCTGTCTAATTTCTAGTCGTAATATATATCAATGTCAATTAAATTATTATTATATTAATACGTGAAGCAAAAATTTGTGACGGATTTTTAAGTAATATGCCGCGGACGGATTAGTATGAAATTTTGCACGGTTATAGTGGACGTAGAGAAGGTGTGCAGAATGTTAATATTTTTTTCAAATAATGCATTTTTCATACATAAAATCAACTAAAAACACATTACACACACTGCCTTGCATTTGTCACAAACACATATGTACTTAGTAAATGAAAATGAAAAGACACAACGTCAAGAATGTCAGATGACATTTGATTTTTAATTTAAATTACGGTCGAATTTCGGCCGATGCTACGGGTGACTAGTATATTATATTAATACGTGAAGCAAAAATTAGTGACGGATTTTTAAGTAATATGCCGCGGACGGATTAGTATGAAATTTTGCACGGTTATAGTGGACGTAGAGAAGGAGTGCAGAATGTTAATATTTTTTTCAAATAATGCATTTTTCATCCATAAAATCAACTAAAAACACATTACACACACTGCCTTGCATTTGTCACAAACACATATGTACTTAGTAAATGAAAATGAAAAGACACAACGTCAAGAATGTCAGATGACATTTGATTTTTAATTTAAATTACGGTCGAATTTCGGCCGATGCTACGGGTGACTAGTCATTATAATTTTATAATTATGTCAATCTCACTTATTTCTAAGTAAGTAATTTTTATACAATAAAAAGATTTAATAGCTATTTCTCTTTAAGTAGTTATTTCTCTTCTTGCAGTTTAGGATATCTTTTTTGTTTTGTATTTATTGAAATGGTCTGCTACAAACTTTCATTTGATACCTTTAAACTAACGATATTAAGAAAATCTTCTGTTCCTCCTCTTTTTCTGTTTGTAAGCACCATATTTAAAAAATATATATCTGTGTATACCTATAGCTAAGTCACTTTGGCAACTGAGACAATTAAAATAATACCTACGTCATAATTATGTTACAAATTTTCAAGCCATTTGAGCTGTAACACGTACCAAATAATGTACATACAGATATGCGTTCGAAAAACATTATTATAGGTAGGTACAGTCAGCAGCATATAGTTAGTGGCGTTCAAAGTGTCCATATTGTTAGATACAATCAAAGTGTTCAATAATATCGGCACAACCTACGTGTTCTAATTGTTGACAACATCTTAAACTCCCAAATGTCAGGACGTTCATAAACTCATAATGTTAATACCACCCAAATTGTCACAAATGTTCCGGCGTCAGTGGTAACCTAGCAACGAGACTGTTTGTAAATATAGGTACATTTTATAATATTAAACTTTATGTTGCGAATATGTTGTAAGGATCACTTACTGTGCGAGCAATGATAATATTGACATATGTTTATCTCATTTAGGGTTTTAAAATTTAATGAACATACTTTTCATCAGTTTAAAAATGAGAAAACCGTAGAGGTTACAGAAAAACTATTATATTTTAGCTAAAATATATTGTTTGTGAAATATACATCAGTCTTTATTTTTTTTTTAATATACATCCTTTGAAACCCTTTGAACATCCTTGCTAGTAACGATCGAATAACTTTAAGCTCGTATGTGAAAACGAATTTCTGAGGAACTTCTTTTTTGTACGTCAAATAATTGTGAACAATGTTGTTGTGGTGAATCAGCATCAGATAGTGTCACTGGCAAACGTTGATTTCCGGAGAGAACAGGAAGAAGACTCAATCGATTGAACTTGTTCTTTTTCAAGTGTGTTATGAACCCACTTAGGCCTTCTTTTTCTTGACGAGGGTAGGTTTGTAGAACTTGACGTGGTAAGTATTTCAGGTGCAATATATGTGTATGTTTCCATATACAGAACATTAACAACACTTGACGCAATTGAGCACGGATGAGATACTAACTCTGTCGATGGAATTATTAGAATGCAATATAATGGTGTATGCCATTATGCCCCGTGACATTTACGCATTTTGCCCCAATTACTATGTTAAAAGAAAATATGAAATAACGGTAAGACTAAAGCAGTGTTAAAATTGCCCATCAACTTCAAGGAAAACGTAAAATAAAGGAGAACATAATCATCAATTCAATACTATTTCTTGCTTGTTTCTGTAGTTATTAAGGATAAAAAAATATTACATCAATTATGCATTTAAACTAAATTTGATTGTAAATCAACTGTCATGGTCCATTGAGTATTGTTTGAAAGCAGGTTCTGATGGGCTGCAGCAACATCTCGCAAAAGCGTTTCGTTTCCGGTATGTGTGCATGACCCGTCTTACTCGTCCGTCCTCTCGTCTTGTCTTATCATGCCTCTTGTTCCCCTAGACCGATTCTATGACTTTGACAGTCAATGACGTCATTGCAAGATATGAAAAGGATAGTTGTTAATATAAAAAAGAGAGAAGAGAAGAGTCATTGTTAGCATGTCCTATACCGTAAGTGATCAGGAACCTTATATCCGCAACATAAGGTATAATATTATAAAATGTACCTATATTTACGAACAGTCTCGTTGCTAGGTTACCGCTGGTGTCGTAACAGATGCTGAAATTGTGACAATTTGAGTGGTTCATTATGAATTTATGAATGTTCTGTCATTTGGAAGTTTAAGATGTTGCGAACAATTAGAACACGTAGGTTGTGCCGATATTATTGAACACTTTGATTGTATCTAACAATATGGACACTTTGAACGCCACTAACTATATGCTGCTGACTGTACGTGTACGTAAAGTGTGGTTCGTGAAACCTTTGGAGGTCGTCAAACCTTCATAACTTTGCAAAGACAAATAGATAGTTAAAAGATAGAGAAATTAAGGTTAAAAACGGTAGAAGATAAATTCCTAAGTAGGTAATTGCAATGTCATTAACCTATTTATACGGAAACTAGTTTCGTCGCTATTATTAGTTGATTTAGACTAAGTTTATACTCGTCTCACAATATCACGACAGTCCCTTGCGAACGTGACGAGGGTAGACCACTGTCTTGTTAAAGCTAAACAAAACACCGCTAACATAGAGAGTATATCACCAAGAGTTCTCAGTTTTTGATTAAATAGCTCCTTGACATCCAAATAGACAATTGAAATTATTTTAAAGACTGATTAGTGCAAAAAATTTGAATCCTTAATCCGTAAGCATAGTTTCAGATAAGGGAACCTAATCTTCCCCTCTCCCCCCTATTCTAACGAATAGTACGCTCTTTATCGGAAGACCTTTTACGCCATAAAATTGTTCGAAACAAATACTATGCCTAATGCATTTTTAGCCCTAGTTTTATAATTGTTATTTCATTACAAATGGCGCTAACATTTCCGGTTTAAAATTGCAAAGTAGTAGGTAGTATTTTTACTTATTTACATATTAATATATACCTATAAAATATTATAAATAAGAAATAAAGTTATATTTTTTGTTGCTTGAATTAAAAATCATAACATTTTTTTATTTTAATTTTTATTTAATTGTTTTATCAATCTAAATTTAATGATTGGAAATCAAAACAATCCTGGGTTTCAAAGGTTAATTAATCTGTTAAATACAATAATTATTATAATTAACTCAATCTAGTTAAACTATCACATACCCTGAAACAATCTCCCTGCAGGATTGCTTTTAACTGAATCTGACAAGGGTACCTGGCGCTGTCAAGCAGCCCTTATTAGGGATGCCGGAAGATTTATACTTGTAACAGATTGAAATCGCATAGATTTGAATGTTCCTCTGTAGTGTAAAATATGTTTTTTTTGATCTGATTAAAGTAGCAAACGAGCATGCAGTTCCCCTGATAGCAAGTGGTCACTGCATGAACAGCTGTAAGCAGTTTTATATAGAACATGGGTTCTTTATGAAGTCATTCACAGACGCGTTGCTAATGCCGAGAACAAAGATGGTCGCCTCACATAAAAGTAATGCCAGCAACCTTGATATCACACATTACAATATATGCTTGTACACGTGATATTAAAGGATTTCGATTAGGTTAAAAGGGTTTTAGGACCACTAATGGACTATAATACATTAAAGTTTAGGTTATTATATAGACTATAATAGCCTAAACTTTAGATTATTATAGTCCATTGCTGGCCACGAGCGGATTAATTCACACACCTTTAATAATGTTTCCGGTATTTTATTCACCTTAATGTTATACTTTAGTGCGATACGGACTTCTGCAGTAGGACACGGAATTTAATACCGTAGGATAATTCTTGCCACTTCGTGACATGTCGTGGTAACAGTAGCATTCAGCAAGTTTCAATTTCTTCTTATTCGACAAAAATGTAAAAACAAAACCTGTAATCACAAACACAACTTTCACGTTCACCCATACTTTAATTTGTTATATACTATATTGTAATAATATTAAGAAAATGAATATTAATAAGAACAAAAGACAAACCCGCTGAGTTTTTTGCCGGATCTTCTCAGTTGAGGTCGTATTCCGATCCGGTGGTAGTGTAAGAAAAAAAATGTTACTGAAAATTTGTAAGTGCCCCCGCAAGCCTATACAAAATAAAGACATTTCATTTCATTTCATAGTTTCTCAAATATGCCATGGAAATAGACAGACATCCATTTCCTAGGTGGTTGTAATATCATATTCATGCATATGATATTGGCACTCCTTGCGAAGGTTCACAGCTAACCGTCAAACAAGGTAATTGCTATTACAAATTGGTAGGCGTTAACACAAACGTTTGTTAGCAACAAAGGGAATGCAATGCAAGGCAGTGTGGAATCCAGGAATAAATTATAGTGTATCGACCATCGTAGCATGTTTTAATGGCATTTAAATAGCTTGGCAGCTATAATTAACATACGTGATATACTGCGACTTAATCACTTTTATGATTAATAAATTTGAGATTTGAATCGAAATCTAGGTATAAGTAAATTTATCTCTAGCTAACTATTTACGGTTTAGGTAATAACATTTGTATTGGTCTACTTAAATTTTCATAAGTTTCGTCAATAAAAAGAGAAGCCAATTTAGTTTTTAAACAAGTAAAAAACAACTCTGTAACTTAATGCCACAAGAATAATTTCAGATACATTAATCGAAATATGATAAAAACGATTTGATTATGTGCCAAACCTACTTAGCTAAATATCTAAAATTTCAAAAATACATAAATGAGACTCAAACGGTCTAAGCCCTTTGAGCTAGTGGTATAACATAATGTAGTGTTAGTGAAATAGTGACTTAATTAAATAATAGAACACAAGAACAATGTGTCTACCCCTTTATGTTAGAACAAAGAAGTGCAGCGTCAATGGACGCCTCCTTATATAAACAATTATTTAGCAGTTTAAGTTAGACTAGAATTACTCATTAGCCTTATATAAGGCTAGATTGTAATTGATGCGAAGTACCCTATTACTCATTCGGTACTTTATATATAACATAAAAAAATTATACATTTATAAAAAAAATATAAAAATAATTTATAAAAAGACATACGTAATAACCCGATAATGATGTTCATATCGTGCACGTAGACCTCCAATCAAGCAGATTTTTGAAGTCCACCTCTGGACATAGGCCTCGTATAATGGGGTTTTTGTTCACTAATAGTCACTGCGCCTGACTTGTTCGAAACCGCAGTAAGTGCTTGTGAGGCACAGAAAAATGTTGCTGTCTATCTACTGGATTAGTAGCGTCTTAAGGAAGTGGAAGTTTGAAGGTGGTAGAACCAGTGTAGTTCGACCGGGGAAGTACCACCGCCACACCTATTTCTAGCGTGAAGCATTTCTTGCGTTTCGATAGAAGGCTGTGGTTGCCGGCACACTTTTACATGAGGCGACCATCATAGTCCTCGGGAGTAGCAACGCATCTGTGTTTGACTTCAGATAGAATTCATGTTCTGTATGAAGTTGGTTACAGATATCCATGAGCGGCAGTGACCACTTACCATCAGGTGGACTGCATGCTCGTTTGCTACTTCAGTCAAATAAAAAAAAAATTAACAAAAAAAGTGGTATTATTCAAAACCGTCACATGAACAAATGGTTGTTGTTGTTGGAATGACGCTAGGACCCAAAGTGAGTCTTGGCTTCCGACACTAAGAGTCTCCATTTCGGTCTGTCCTGCGCCATCTCCAGCCTGGAGGTCACGCACATCCTTCTCCACTTCGCTCTTCCATCTGTACCTGGGGCGACCGGCAGGACGGCGGCCACTCGGCATCCCCAAGTACGCTCGCTTCACAGCACTATCCTCTTCTCATTCTTTCAACGTGACCGAGCCAACGGAGTCTGTGTGCCTTTCGCCAATGATATTCGGCTCTGCCACTAGATGTTCCAACTCCTTGTTCTTTCTTCCAATTCCTTGTTCTTTTGAACAAATGTAACATAATTTGAAATGAGACAAATTCAACATTCTAGTAATAATACAAGATTTATTCAAATAATCCATTCGTTCGCTTTAAAGGTTACAAAATACGCAAATCACAGAACTATTTAAAAATGTACCTACATCAAAGTTTACTAACTGAAATAATTTATTCAGAATCCTTGACTGCGACAGACAGGGTTGAACATTTATTATTTAATTCATATATATTTTGATTAAGGGTACGTATGTTTCTAATGACGTGTGTATACGTTCTCGTGGATATTCCACTTACACACATGAATTAATTTATCCAGGGTCTGATTAACACTTAGGCTAATTAGGCTGCGGCCTAGGGCACGCTGATATCGTGTTTTCGCATGCACTATAGACTTCTAGACCGAGACAAAACACTAACACACCGGAGGATGTAGATTTAGCGACCTTTTTTTTGCTCGACAAGCTGTAGTTAATACTTTTAGGCCGACTGTCACACACCTGGTGGGGGCGTGTCCTTGTAATTAGCCTAGAGCGGAATTCTTGAACAGTCGCTGCATCTATCGCGGTCTTTTCGCAACCTGTGTGTGTATGGCACGCATGACATGAAGTTATTCTCTAAGAAACTATAGTATGAAGTGGCACGCGTGCTGTAAAACACCAGCTAAGTGGGAATCGAACTCACGCACGAAGGGTTCTGTACCATTATAAATAAAATACGACAAAAAATCATGATTGTTATAAGAAACCCTTGAATATTTATGTTATTTTGTTTTTGGACATACATAGATGATACATTATCTTTGAAAATTTCAACCGTCTAGCTAGACAGCCGGACAGACGGAGTGCGGATTTACATTAATCAGGGTTCCGTCTTTACCCTTTGAGTACAGAACTCTTAAATAGTTTGTAACAATAAATTGATATTAATTTCCGATTTTAATGAATAAAACTTCTAATGAACATGTAGTAAATAGCTATTGCCGCATAAAAATATGTCGGTAAACCGAGTTAAATTAGAGTTTTGCTTATGTTAGAAACAGATGTAGCTATCCATGACATCTAAATTGGACCGTCTCGGTTCATAGTTATTTCTTATGGTGAAGGAGGTTAAAGTCAAAATGATTGTCATTTTATCTGTCGATCACCTAACCAAATTTACTCCTCAACGAGTAGAAATAATATATGTTACTCCTGTAAAATAAATGTGAGAATTATTTAATACTGGAAGTAGTTAATCACTCAAAAAAATTTTGAAAATAACCCCCCTTTAATTTAAAAAAGACAACACCTCTATGTCGGTGATTCTTTATTTTGCCATCGAGCTCCATAAAATCTATCAGCAACTACCCTACCCTGTCGAATAGTTTACACTGTCGAAAATCGTTAAATGCCTAAAGAAGTTTTCACTTCAAAATTAATTTCGATATATCCCGGAAGTATCAGCCCTATGTTTCGAGTGTGGTCAGTCGAATAAATCACTTAATTTTGTGGGTGTGAAATAAAGCGGTTAATCGTCATATCGCCCATTAAAATATATTATTGAATAATATACTGGTATATATTGTCACACGCGGTGTTGACAATAATAAGTTGGGTCATATCCCACACGCAGTAAGAATTTTTAAATTATGTTAATTAAGTTGCATAAAATACAAAATACGTAACTTAGCAGAAAACGCATTTTGTTGCTGTTGTTGATTAACTGATAGTCCAAAGTGAGGCAAATCGTCGTATAATCGTTAATTATCCTTTCGATTATATTGAACAAGTTTGCTTAAGAATATTTTTACCGCTATATAACTATAGTGTTAACGCTGTCAAAACATACAGGATTCTTGCACCTTACAAGATTTTATAAATATCCAATTAGATTGTAATAAGAATTATGAAAAATACAAGTGACCATCCATTGCCCTTATTATCATATATACTTGCAGTATTTCCGTATACATGTTCTGTAGTACGCAAAAATATGATTGCGTATATTAAATAGATATGAGATTAGATGCATTTGCATATTTGTATAATATGCAAATGCATATAATTACAGTTTTATGACGTTATTGCATGTTTTGGTACTTTTTTTTAGTGTTGGGCTTAATAGTTTGCAGTTCATCTTTTTAGTTTTTTAGTTCCTAATTCAGTTTAAATTAGTTTATAATAATTTAGTTTTAATTCAAGCCTAGACCGACCAAAAAAAGGTACGTCAATCGTATACTGATTTTAGTTCGACGACCAACAATAAATTAGATGGTTTTTTGATGCTTGAGTGCTTATTACGATGTCAAATATTCGATATTTTTTTTAATTATTAAGTCGTAATAGCCAAAAGCCAAGCACTTACTATAAAAGCAAGTAAATCGGAAGTTTGAGTTGACAATGTCACTTAGACAGCTGACATTAATAATTTTGAAGTCCATGTCCTGCAAAACAAATCAAACTGTAGGAAATATTCGGAAATGGTTTCTAAGAATGTAATATTACTTAAATATACTATTTGAACCGGTTCTTCAATATGTCTTTTGATACGGAGCAGTTTATAAAAGAGATAGAAACGCGTAATGCGATTTGGAATCCATACGCCGAGGAATATTCTGATAAAGAGTGCAGGCGGCGGCTCTGGAACGAAGTCACTTGCGCTATGTTTGAGGATGAGATGTCTGAAGACGAAAGAAGTGATATTAGTACGTATTCTTTCTAATTTGTACATTGAAAGTGACTCATTCACCCTATAACAAATAAAGAGATAGCCGGTACTTCTTTCCTATACGATTGACGCAAAAAGCATGCAGTCCACCTGATGGAAAGCGGTCATTGTAGAGACTGTCACAGTTGCTAATTACTGCTGCAGAGACATCTGTAATCATCTTTATATAAATAGAGATTTTTTCTGACATCAAGCACAGATGCGTTGCTACTCCAGAGGACTATGATGGTTGTTTCATATGTCAAACATCCAAAAGCAAGCATTTGCACTGGTAGGTACTCATTGAAGCATACAATACTCATGTACTCAATACTCATAGACAAAAACATGTATTGTTTACCAAATCTAAATTTTTAATGATGTTTTGTGAGTGGAAATACCACAATTTTACAAGTTTGGAAATATATTTCTTTACTCAATCTCGCCAGAACTGCTGAATGGATATATAAATATAGACATAGAAATAGGTAATAGTTTTCAGTAACACATATGCTATTTTTATAAAAAAAAATACAAACAACTAGTTAAATACACTTGAATACAAACATTAGCTTATTTTAAAAAATAATTTTAATATTAAAGAGTTTGCAAGCAAATGTTTTCTACAAGTAAATATATTTATGTATATTCATTATTTCAGTTAAACTGTTGCAACAAAAGTGGAAGAACATTAGAACAAGCTTCACAAGGGAGATAAGACGTAGAGCTGGAAAGGCTGGGTCCGCGGCCAACCGTAAATCCCCCTATGTCTACTTTGATAGCTTGAAATTTTTGCTGTCAACTGTTGATCCCACTAAGGTTCAAGAAAATGGTGATACAGGTAAACTATGTCTTGTACTTGAGTTTTAAGAAAAATACTTGGTGAATCTATAGGTACTGAAGCATATCTATTACTGCATTATACTAGTACTAATGATGCTAACTTAGGCCATCATAAATGGCAATACTAGTTTGGCCAGTTGTACACGGGATTTTGCTTTAATCTTGAGGACCCCATGGGGAAGCAATTACAATATCAGGTTTTGCATTCAATCCCAAGCTAGACAGTCATCTGAGTAATGTTCATGTATTCCTCTTTGTGTCCATGGTCCATCCATAACACAAAAAAATCTTGGTCTGGGGCTATTAGTGTAGAAAGCTTAATTAACTTATTTAGTTTATTTGTTTATTTAGATACACCCTCAACTTATCACTACATTGTTAAATAGTTTTCTATAATTTGTTTGATTCAGTGTGAATAGCCATTACAAGTATATACATTATAGATGTGTACATAAGTAGAAGTAATTACTGTGTGGATAGCAGGCATATATGCTTTTATTTACCTAAAAAAACACTATTGTGTATATGTATTTACAATATTAATCAATGAGGGCTGTATTTCTTTTTTCTGAAGGTCAAGAAGAAAATGACATTGATGAGAGTAAAGATAATTGCAAGTCATCACCACTGCCCACACCTCGGAAAAAACGCAAAATGAAGTTGAATGACAATGTAGACCTGGCTCTGCAAAATTGTGCAAATAAGATTAAGAGAAAAGGACAGCACAGCCAAGAAGAAAACATAGAAGCAGACAGAGACAAGCTGTTTTTCCTGTCACTGCTAGATGACTTCAAAAAGATTCCGGATACAAACAAGTTAACTGCTAAAATGGAGATTATCAGGGTGATACGTTGGGCACAGAAAGTTGCGCACAAAAGGTACAGAAACACATACACAGACCACAATTATGTTAAGCAGAGGGTATTCCAAAGCACACAGAATAAGGAGAAAGGTACTCGTCATAAGTATACGGCTTCACCAAACCTATTCTCAAAGGATAAACTGACACCATCAGACACAAATGAATCGGATGGTTCAGAAATAATAGAGTTATTTACAACGCAAGATGTGCCAGATGATGAGAAGGAGTCACAATCTTAACCCGTTAATTGAATAGACTAAAGAAAATATTTTTAGGTGTATATTTAGATTTTTCTTGTGATCTGTATCCTAAAGTTGACTGTACATTGCTTACTATCGTTTGATAATAGTGTCTGAATCAGTTGGACAATGGTTTTGACGAAGAAGGTAATTACTTAAGCAATGGTAGCTAAGTGGCGGTCTAATCGTTCGGTCACGAAATATTCTCGGGAGGGGTTATAAAAATTGTGAAATGTTCCCCCTCCGCCCCTGCTTTTTTAATTGCAATGGTCATGTATAATATTATATATATGCATACTCGTTTTTGCCACGGACGTGCAAGTTGTGGAATTAGCTTCCTCCTGAGGTGCGAAAAGAGCTCTCCTTCAAAGCCGGCGATGCATTGGCGATTCTTCTGGTGTTGCGAATGTCCACAGGCGACGGTGACTACTTTCCATCAGGTAGCCCGTCTGCCCTATCGTTAGGTTAAAGAATAAAAAAAGACTATCGCCGCTTATATAACAAAAACGCACAAGTCGAAAATTGGCCATTTTTTATGTGACTTACCTGAAGTCTAAATGAAACTTAGGCAAGGTAAAACAATGTAAACGGTAGTATTCAACATAATTTATCATCTATAAACAGTTCATTTTTCACGAAAATATACTATAAAAAAATTATATACTCTTGAAATGAATTTTTACTTCACTTCTGTAAAATGTCACAAAATGCAACGCTATGTTACTTTGAGGCAACTTTTATTTTTATGAAAATTAAAACCCAACAGTGTCAGGGTGGTTGATGCTTGAACCGAATGTTTCGTGGCTCCACATTTTAACTTAGGTATTAATAAGTTCTGTATTTGTATAAAATGTTCATTGTTTGTAACATAGAATTTATTGTAAATTTTTTTATTGTAAAATAACAACATTTTTGTTACAATTCGTTATATTTGATATTTTTAAGATTATGTACCTGATATTTTTAACCGACTTCTTAGCATATAAGTTTTAAGTTTCTTTTTCAATGTCTTTTATAAAAATACAATTGTTTTTTATAAGTGTATTCTTTAGCTTTTTGAATAATCCAAAGTTTTATAATTGTAAGCCTTTTAAAATATACACTCTTATTAGGTAATCATGTAATTTGAAATCGAAGGCATATATAACAATAAGTGTTATTTATTTCGATAATGTCAATGTATTTTATAGGTATTTAAGGATCATAAATCGCATCAGTGATCTTCTTTTTTTAAAGCTTATTCTGAATGATGAAATAAAAAAAACTCATGTCATCAACTTTGTGACTTTGTTGCACCGATGGTTCTGTTACAACCCTAGATTGTACCCAGCCCTGCTGAGTGCCAGCTATCATAATGCTGTGTCAGCATCTAGTTCGTTAAGCTCTCATTCATAGAGATTCATTTTAGTCAGTCTACTCCAACTCCTCAATCAGAACGGTTGCCAAAAGATCGCGTTCCTATTTTATAATTGTGTATTAAATAAAGTTCTTTTTTTAAAAAGGCTTCTTTATAAATCCGTATAACAAATTGGTGGCAGCGGTGGGATACGGAAAATCCTTGGCACCGTTTCTGTAGACTCGCTCCGTATCCGAAATCAAAATCCGTATTCGTAAAATCAGTGTCCGTCAAAGCCGTGTCCGTGAACTCCTTGTGTTGTGCATTAAAACAAAGACTTGACCTGCAACATCCTTTACGACTCGTCCTGTGTTCCTGGAAAGGAAGAAATCTATCGTCCTGTAAAGAAGAAATTGCAGCGACATCATCCTCATCATATCCTGTCTGTATCCTGTATCAATATCTGCACCTGCTACTCCGTCGAAGCCCTGTAAAGAAGAGATCTAATACATTCTTCATCATCCTTGTACATCGTGACCATTTCATCTTTGCAACGAGCAACGAAGAAAATATACGCCGAGCCCTGCATCCGGAATGTGGCCGACCGACGCCGTGTCCTTATCAGTCGCCTACGTGTTATTATTGCAGTAAGTCTTTGGTCATTGTTTTGTCTAGGCTAAAGAATTTAGGGTTCAGTGTGTGTGATTTAAATATTTGTAACCGTTATTTTATCCTTTGCATTTTTGTTGTGTTTTCTTATGTGTTACTATTTCAATTTATTTAATGTTTCCTAAAGGGTCAAAAACCGAAGACAAAAAACTAACTATAGATATTCCAGCGCTAGATACAAGCGACCAAATCATAACGAAGTCACCTGTTAGTTCTCCTCGTATTACTAGAAAAGCCGCTGCATATCTCGCAATGGCTGAGTTAGAATTAAGTATTTTATTCAGATTTATCAAATCCTATGACGGTAGCAGGGAAACTCTTAATTCATTTATTGTTAATTGCGACAATGCATTCGATCTCGCATCAGATGCTCAAAAATCCATTCTATTCAAATATATCCTTAGCCAGTTAAATGGTAAAGCGGAAGTTGCTTGCTCCATAAAAGAGTTCACATCCTGGGAGCAGTTAAAAGAATTTTTAAAGACGCAATTCAGTGAGCGCAAACACTATTCACATTTGCTCGCTGATCTCCAAGAGAGCAAGCAAGGTCCGCATGACAATGTTAGCCAGTATGCCCTGCGAATGGAAACCTATCTTTCGCAGCTACTTACAGAAATATCATTATCCACACCTAAAGTTAAATCTAAAGAATTACCCGGCCGTACAGCGGCCATGGAGGATCTTGCCCTCCATCATTTTGTTATGGGGTTGCACCCCCGAATTTCGAATATCGTCAGATGCCTTGCTCCTAAATCATTAAATGAAGCAATTAATCTTGCTATTTCTGAGGAACGCATTCAACAAACGTTATATAGGCGTCCACAACCAGAGCCGAGATCACAAAATAACAATTATAATAATAATAAGGTCAAGTCAGGGTCCGTCAGACCCAACATGTCTCATTCCGTATCTAAATCCTATAATGTAGCACAACAAGGTTCACAATTATTTTGTCGTTATTGCAAAACCCCAGGACACGATATATCGACATGTAAAAAACGCGAATACAATAATAATCGTTTCAAAATCCAACAAAATCCTTCCTATGAATATAATAACAATCGTTTCAAAACCCATCAAAATCCAAACTCCTATCGACCTTCTCCACGTGTCAACTTCGTCGACCAACCCAACGAGGAAATTAGCCATGATGAAGTTGATACTCCACTCGATCCTTTAAACGAGTAAAGGTCTCGTCGCGGTGTCGTCCGAGACGGAATATTAAAACCGACACCATCTCTAATTTTAATTCTAAATCCAGGGACCACTCGGGTAACCAGCCCCCAACAAGCGTCCTACTTCTAAATCCTAAATCAAGGGACCACTCGGGTAACCAGCCCCCAACAAGCGCCCTATCCATAAATCCACGGGACCACACGGGTAACCAGCCCCCAACAAGCGCCCTATCCATAAATCCACGGGACCACACGGGTAACCAGCCCCAAATAAGTGCCCAATCTATTAAATCAAAAGGCCACTCGGGTAGCCAGCCCCCAACAAGTGCCGTATCTTTAAATCCAAGGGACCACACGGGTAACCAGCCCCAAATAAGCGCCCAATCTTCTAAATCAAAAGGTCACTCGGGTATCCAGCCCCCAACAAGCACCTTATCCTTAAATCCAAGGGACCACACGGGTAACCAGCCCCAAATAAGTGCCCAATCCTTAAAAACAAAAGGCCACTCGGGTAACCAGCCCCAAATAAGCGCCCTATCTGTAAATAATAAGGAAATCTATGAAATTAATATTGATACATCCAAAAGGTTATTACCTCATGTACTCCTAGATTCACAAGTATCCGATATCCCATTATCCTTATTAGTCGACTCAGGTTCTGCCATATGCTTATTAAAAGAATCCAGTATCCAAATGAATCCAAAATTAATTAAAGAATCCATTAAGCTCAAAGGTATAGATCCTGGCGACGAACCAACACAAACTGTAGGCCATTTCCAACTAAAACTAAAAATTAATCCGAATAAATCAATTCCATTTAAATTCCATGTTGTAAGAAATATCAATCTTCCTTATGACGGTATTATCGGTACAGATTTCTTAACCGCATTAGGCTGTAAAATCGATTATACTAACGATACTTTAAAAATCGGTAAATTAGATATCAAATTACATTTCTCTGAACCATTCTATGTCATCCCGCCTCGCAGCGAAGCTGTTATTGAGTGCTCAATTCAAAAAACCAACCTCAAAGAGGGAATCGTTACCGATCAGCATTTATCTAATAATATCTTAATATCCAATTGTATCGTTAAGGTTAAGAATAATGACCGCGTAAATCTAACAGTAGCCAATATATCAGAAGCCTACGTAAACGTTAAAACAAACTTAAAATTAAAACTCGAACCTCTGTATCCTAATGCACTTCCTATTAATATGTGTTTTCAAAAAACGTATGAGCGAACTAACGAAGTAGTTAAATCATTGCGAACTGATCACCTCAATCGAGAGGAACGTGAAGCACTTATAGAACTATGCTCACAATATTCGGATATATTCCATTTGCCTAACGATCAGTTAACTCATACGTCAGCTCTTGAACATCAAATTAAAACAAGTAGCCTTACCCCTATCCATACTAAATCCTATAGATTTCCTGAATGTCATAAAAAAGAGGTGGAAACCCAAATCAATAACATGTTAGATCAGAAAATTATAGAGCCTTCATCCTCACCTTGGAGCTCGCCTATATGGATAGTTCCTAAAAAACTCGATTCCCAAGGCCAACGTAAATGGCGAATTGTCATTGACTATAGGAAGCTTAATGACATCACTATTGGGGAGACATATCCTATACCCCAAATATCAGAAATCCTCGATCAGCTGGGAAACAGCAAATATTTCACAACCCTAGATCTTGCTTCGGGCTTTCATCAAATTCTTATTTCGTCGGAAGACGCTCCCAAAACCGCTTTTTCTGTCCCTCAGGGACATTATCAATTTAATAGAATGCCATTCGGGCTTAAAAACGCCCCATCCACATTCCAAAAACTTATGAACAATTGCCTTTCAGGTCTCCAAGGCACACGTTGTTTTGTTTATCTCGACGATATAGTCATTTATTCCTACGACTTACCTACTCATATCCATAACCTTAAAGCTGTTTTCGACCGCCTTCGCAATTTCAACCTTAAACTGCAACCCGAAAAGTGCGAATTCCTGCGCAAGGAGGTTGTATACCTTGGACACATAATAAATGATAAAGGTGTCCAACCAAATCCAGATAAGGTTAAAGCGGTCACAATGTTTCCCGTCCCTCAATCTCCTAAAGACGTAAAATCATTCCTAGGTCTTGTATCATACTACAGACGCTTCATACAAGATTTCTCTAAATTAGCTAGACCTTTAACAAATTTACTTAAAAAGGACGTTCCTTTCAAATGGGAAAACACACAACAGCTAGCATTCGAAACCCTTAAAAATAAATTAGTGTCATCACCAATATTATCGTATCCAGATTTTACACAACCATTTTTATTAACATGTGATGCCTCTAATTACGCGATATCCGCCATCTTATCCCAAGGTACAATAGGTCAGGACCGACCTATCGCATTCGCATCCCGTACCTTAAATAAAGCTGAATGCAATTATAGTGTCACAGAAAAAGAATGCCTCGCTATAGTATTCGGCACTAAAGTTTTCCGTCCTTATCTATATGGTAACCATTTCACGATCCTGACGGATCACAAGCCATTAGAATGGCTATTCAATTGTAAAGACCCTGGCTCTAGGCTCATTCGGTGGCGACTCAAATTAGAAGAGTTTGAGTACAGTATTAAATATAAAAAGGGAAAAGTTAACGCTAACGCGGATGCCCTATCACGATTTCCTGTCAATCCTATCCAACCTGACCCTGAAGTAGAGGGGGAACCCTCACAGGAATTTGACAAAGACCTTATGGACTTATTAATATCGCCACCCTCATTCAACTCGGAAGAGCTGAACCTACCTTCAACGGATCCTCTTGCCCTCGATCCTAATGATGAAATCCTACCCTTATCTGATATAAATCCAACCCTCAATGCTCCTAATATTCCTAATACTGAATCTGAAAATAAAATAATTAACTTACCAGAACTTACCTCTGAACAACCTTCGATATCCGGCACTCAAACTGCCAACCCTAAAATTATAGAGGACCAAATTACTTACCCTGACTTACCTGACGACGATTACTCCTCTTTCCTAAAAATCATATCTAATAAAGACTCTAATTTTAATACAACTATCCATGAGCATAATGAGGATATTACTAAATCAAAACACGAAATAATTATTTTGCCTACATCAATAGACCTTGACGAATCCAATCCTTTTGTTCAAAATACTTTAGATAATATTTTAAATAACTCTGAAATCATTAACAAAGAAAGAAATCTTTATTCATTTATCTCTTTTACTCATGAGAACAAAACGTATTTCTTTCTCTTTTTCAAAGTACATCATTTTGATCATTCTCCTTATAGCGATATTTACAAAAGCCTTAAATCTATAAGAAACGAATTGGTCGTCAACCCTAAATTTAATTCAATACACGATATAGCTATAACAGACTTTAACAATCCTTTTAATAATCATCAATTCGTTAAAATCTATAATATGTTTCTATATCTTTTCAATAACACTAACATAAATGTACATGTATATAAAGGCGTCATTTTTTATCCATCTTTATCTGAGATCCCTAAAATTCTTAAAGAGAATCATGATATTCCTATCGCTGGGCACCTAGGTAGCCAACGGATGCTCAAGCGGATCCAGGAAAGCTTTTATTGGAAATCCATGCGCAGTGACATCGAATCTTTCGTTAAGAAGTGTTCACAGTGCCAAGCTAATAAAGCCCTGAGGCAAATCCATCGTGCTCCGATGCAGATCACTAGCACTTCAACGCAGCCATGTCAGCGCATATCTTTAGACATTGTAGGGCCGTTACCCGATGCGGGACCAGCAAAGTTAAAGTATATTTTAACGATTCAGGACGACCTTACAAAATTCTCCTCAGCATACCCTATCCGCAGTACAACTGCAGAGGAAACAAGTGAGTGCCTCATCCATTACATATCTATATTTGGTATACCTAAAACTATTCTCACAGACCAAGGCACCAACTTTACTTCGGACCTTTTTAAGAAAACCTGTGAGTTTCTTAAAATAAAGAACCTATGGGCCTCTCCATATCATCCTCAGACGCAAGGTGCACTCGAACGGAGTCACTCGACATTAAAAGAATATCTCAGATCCTTTACCAACGAGGAACAGACAAACTGGCCTCGATACGTCTATACAGCTATGCTTACATACAATACAACCGTGCATTCAACAACGCACTTTACACCTTACGAATTAATGTTCGGAAACAAACCTTTTATTCCAAATTCGATATATGAAGAAGCTCCTGGAGCTACGTATCCCGACTATGTTCGCATGCTGCAAAACCGTCTTAAATACTCACGTGAGAGAGCCTTAGACTCCATAAGGAAATCAAAAGAAACCTCGAAAAACTACTACGATAATCGCAGTCGCCCAATCAAATATAAAATCGGTGACTACGTCTATCTGAAAAACCATCTCAGAATGCGTAAAGCACTCTCACCGCTCTGGAAAGGGCCATACAAGGTAGTAAAAATAAATGGAAACAATACACTTACCTTGCTTATCAATCGGCGACACGTAACGCACCACTTTGACCAGGTGAAGCTAGCTGATGTAACCCTATAATTAAGTTAAATTTAAGTATCAGATAGATTTAAGTCATACTATATCATGTCGTGCCTCAGATGCACTTAAAGTAAATATATCCGTAGAATAAAAAAGGATAGTATAGTTATATATTTACTTTAGCTTATTGTTATTTACAGTTATGCCCGGGGCCAACCCCATCAAGATTTCATCCAGCCGATAACCTCAAGTTCGGGGCTCTATTACGACTATTTAGGAACCTTAAGAATTAATAATCTTGAGTTAAATGTTATATTACCTGTGAACATTTCGCATTTTAACCCGCATTTAGAAAATATAGAGTCAACGCTGGAAATAACTCAAAACCTTTGTAAACAAACTCGAATTGCGCAAATTGATTTAGAGTGTAATAGTAAACTACAACCATTAGTAGCACGTTTTCAAGATGCGAAAAGAGAGTTTGCATCCATTTCATATTTGATAGATAGTAGAAATAAACGTAGCGCACTGTTAGGAGGTATAGGAACAGTGTTAAAATATATGTTTGGTTCATTAGATGAAAACGATGGTTTAAAATACGACGAAGCTATAAAATCTTTACAGAATAATGAAAAACAGTTGGCTTCGTTAATGAAAGAGAATATTTTAATTACTACTTCAACTTTAGAATCTTATAATAATACTCTGTATAAAATTAAAAACAATGAGTTAAACCTCAATGAAGCTATTGATAAGCTTTCTATAAATGTTAATAATATTACAAGAATGACTAACGGATTACAATTACTCGCGGAGATTAACCAAATAATCCATGTATTAGATGCATCGATACTTACTATTTCATTTCAATTGGAAGATATAGTTAATGCTATTTTATTTAGTAGTCAGAATATTCTACACCCCGCGATAATAACACCGAAACAGTTATATGAAGGGCTTGTCAATAACTACAGACACTTGCCCAGTGATGTCGAACTGCCTGTGTCCTTAGATATTAATTCAATTCATCTTATGTTTAAAATTTCTAGGTTAGCATGCTATTATATTAATGATAAGATCATATTCGTTTTACAAGTTCCACTTGTTAATATAAGAGAATATTTACTATTTCATAATGTTGCACTGCCAACACCATATAACTCAGCTAACCCAGATTCTTTCAGCTTAATTTTACCTGATAACAAGTATATAGCAATGACCAAAGACAAGTCCCATTACTGTGTCTTCGATAGCCTGGAAAACTGTAAAACTGTGACACCCGGGAAGTTTCTTTGTGACGTTGAAAATGTATACTCTACCGACGCGAAGGTTACTTGTGAAAGTGAGTTATTAGCGAAAGCAATAAGTGTAAAGCCAGTGCAGTGTGAAACAAAAATCATTGTAGGTAACCTTAATGTTTGGAAACCTCTGACCAACAATAGATGGATATACATACAATCCGAACCTAATAAAATATCGATTGATTGTCTAAATTCTAAACTATATGAAACTAATATTTTGGGTACAGGAATAATTAATGTTCCCAAAGATTGTACTGTTTATTGTAAAAGTTCTACATTGATACCTAAACATGATATTGTTAATATTACTTCGCCTATTAATCATTTTCCTGAATTTAATTTGATCAATGACACTTGTTGTAATTTGTTTCAATTAGACAACACGATAAAAAGTGTGCCCCCTGTTTATTTACACGGCATAGACCTCGACGAGTTTAATTCTCTAGATAAAACTAAGATAAATTCAATATTGAAAGATTTAGAAAATATTGAGCAGCAACCGCCACATATAGTTAAATATGGGACACACTTCTCTGTTTTATTAATTATCATTTCTTTATTTGTATGTGTATTTCTATTGTATGTAGCCTATAAGAAATTTTGTAAATCTGGCAGCAACCGACTCTTTCTATTTAAGTTTAATAAACCGCCATTGCAAGCTACCCCTGACATAGAACTTACAGAAGTAGAAGCAGGGTTAACAGAAACAATGCCAATTCCTGCTCCTCTTCGGACCAGAGTTTAAAACTCTAATTTTATTCTTTTAATTTTTATTAAATACAATAATTTAATATTTCAACAGATACTTCGGAGTGGTTGAACCCCAAAGTATCTTCTTAAAGGGGGAGGTGTTACAACCCTAGATTGTACCCAGCCCTGCTGAGTGCCAGCTATCATAATGCTGTGTCAGCATCTAGTTCGTTAAGCTCTCATTCATAGAGATTCATTTTAGTCAGTCTACTCCAACTCCTCAATCAGAACGGTTGCCAAAAGATCGCGTTCCTATTTTATAATTGTGTATTAAATAAAGTTCTTTTTTTAAAAAGGCTTCTTTATAAATCCGTATAACAGTTCGAAATGTATGATAGATAATTATGTATGGTAATAAATATGTATTTGTGTCCGTATTCAATACAGTGAATTAAAACCAAAGAATTTCTATCGATTTTATTTGTTCAAGTCGTTAATAAAGTAAAACTGAATAAATTATCAATATCGCTTATTATTATCCAACTTTCAATACTTACACTGTAGAACTTGTAGAACCAATGTAGTTCAGAGAAGGTACTTTTTTTTTGTTTTCGAGGGGGAAACCTTCAAAAGGTATCCGATGCCGTGGGAGCGCCGCAGACTTTTGTGGGATTTTTACCTCACTAAAAACCCCCCGGTGGCCGTTATCGGCACTTAGAGGACTCCGGGATCTCCAAAGGAACGCAACTGGAATCCTCTGAGTGCGTTGCTCCATCGGGCTTCTCCCAGATGGGCGGCTGGGCCCACCGCTCCATCTAGTCATTACGACGGTATACGAGAACACGTACCGCCGTCCTTTCCGGGATCGCGTGGCTGGACGGTTCAAGCTCCCACTCTCGCCGCCCGCAACCCCGGAAGCCCCTTTTAGTCGCCTCTTGCGACAGGCAGGGTATACCGTAGCCCTACAGTGATCCCGGAACTACAGGGACGTCAGGAAAGGTACCGCTAAACTTATGTTTAGCGTAAAGCAGTACCTGCGTTTCGGTAGAAGGCTGTGGTTGCCGGCCCGGCTCACTTATTTGAGGCGACCATCTTAGTAACCAAGAGAAACAAGCAAAGAGCATCTATGATTGACTTCAGACATAACCCCTGCTCTATATTTACTTACAGATGTACATGGAGGGTAGTGACAACTTACCATCAGGTGGATTGTAAGCTCATTTGCGTCTTCAATTGAATGAAAAGATATCAATACATCGCTAGTAAAGTTAATTTGGTCAATTCGAAGTGCAGATTAGGTAAGAGAGGCTATGTAGTACCTATATTATCTTATGTATTAATGTGCCTAAGTAGTCAACCCACATTGCCGTCTGTAATCACTCCAAATAGGATTAGAATCAGACATTGCTTTATTTAGTAGCAATATCGCAACCCATCATGGTCCTACTGCTGGGTACAGGTCTCTTCTCACTACTTCTTATAGTGAGACTTAAACTATTTTCTGCCAAGTAGGTCATGTGCGAAGGAGCAGACATAAGACACCTTTTAAATTATTTTGTTTAGAAAATTCACAGACGTGTAGGTGTCCTCACGATGTTTCCTTTACCGTAAAGCAGCGATATTTAATTTATAATACGCACATCATTTTATAAAAATCAGTAGAGCGTGCTTGGGAATCCAACCCCGGACTCTCGGCTGAACGACCGAGTTTAAATTACTATTTATCGCTGGTATAACGGCTATATATAGTAGCGATAAACGTACATATACACTACCTTCGCAAACAGACAGTATGTTGCACAAACAGCCCCTATATAAAATATTATAAATAATAATTTAGGTATTTATAGACAACTAGCAGACGACGTTAAAAAGAACACAACACTTTGGCATCAATCACTAAATTATAATGACATAGAAAATCTCTTGAAACGTGTTATACTATAAAATAAGATAAACTTAATACAATTATAGTGGTTACACACATACTCATACTCACAAACACACACATACCCACACACTGACAAACACTGTCTTTATGCTATATTTAGCTAATAAATGTTTTAATGTAAGTTACCTCATAAATGAGTAATTGTAAGGATGCCAGAGCGGGACTTAAAAGGATGACCCAAACACAGAAATTTATGAAATAGATCATTTTTCATTTTCATTTTCACATATTTTGCAATATGTTAATTGAAGAAAGCAAAGTCGTTATTTTGTCTATCTGCCTAACATCTTTCGACGAACTTAGTATTTACGGTAATGTTTTGAAATGTAAACACCTTTGTTTACATTTGTGATCTCGAAGTCCATTTCAGAGTGTACATTAGGAATTTAAATAGTTCTCAAAGGCTCAAGAGGAACAGTAAATCTGGAACTTAGAGCGCAGTTTAAACAGCAAGTTTAGAGTTACCGCAATCTGGACGTGGAGTTTGTAGCTTCAAGAACTTGGAACAACGTTCAGTTTGAATAAAAAGTACAAGTTTTTTAGTATGGAAAGTAGCGTAACTTTAGATCGATCGTCATTGTCGATCAGTTGATGGCAAGAATTCCGGGTTCGATCGCTACGCAACATGAAGATGCCAGTACGGTGAATGTGAATAAACTGTGAGTATATCCATGACGCTATAAGTGAACCAATGAGATACAAGGTTAATTTAAAAAACACACGCTTTCTACATTCATACACTAGGATTTTCTTCTGTGTCGTGGGTACCATGGATAAACACGACGAATACATAAACACCCAGACCCAGAACATGAATCTGAACTCATCATTCAGATAACCCCGAAAGTTCCTTTTAGTCGCCTCTTACGACAGGACGGGGATACCGTAGCCCTATTCTGGTCCGGGGACTACAGGGGCATCGTCGACGTACCTAGGTCAAGTTAGTAGCATCTGCTCATGTTTATGCAGCTAGTCATGTACCTAATCAAGGCCAGATAAAACTCGAGTACCTATAGTCTGAGAACTGAATTATAATGTATTAAGACTTCCTAACCTCACTCTTGAAATCAGAACACAACTCATACACAGTAACTCATACCCATACTTGCATTATAGGTATTCCCGGTACAGTCTATGTGTATAAATCTGTTATGATCTCCATTAAAAACTATGTGCTCAATTCATCTCATACCTACTCTGCGCTTACATCTGGGCCCAGGTGTGGGTAATAGTAATTGGATTCATACCTGAATTACTGATCTTAAGCATACTATTACTATAAAGGTCTTTCAATATGTAACATGCCGCAAGCATAAGAATAAAAGAGGCTTATAGTTTTCGTCTTGAACTTTATGAAATATTTAAATTGTTCGCGTTTTTAGGAGAATCTGAAAGGACGAGGCTATGGAGGGATGTAACATTTTTGCTTATTGTTATCTAGTTTAAAATCATCACCTTTTAATTATTCAATATAAGACGTTATTAGGAGTACTTTCAAGTATTAAACTCAATTTGTTGCAATTTTGAGTTTAGTTCCATTTCTTCTTACTGCGATATTTAAGCAAAATATTTAGGAAAGTTATTACATTTAAAAACCTTACGACTAGTCGGAACTTAATATCAATAAATACGTTTATTTGACATACTTCTTAATCTGAACACCAATTGCTCATTGTTCTTTTGTATAGAAATCAATTAGAGCAACATATCAAATAAGTAATTATTTGCTGATCTCATTATCTGTCTGCTGTTCATTAGTATGGAATTCCTATCATATAGGCGCATGGCAGTACGGCAGCCAAGACAGAAAAAGTTTGTCAGTTTGGTATAACTTTACACGAACTACATAATTATATCAAGTTTCGAATTAGGTATTAATCGCATTTTCTACGTCGTAAAACAATGATAATATTTTGTATGTTGTAGCTGTGTAATTTTTAAATTCGTCATGATAGCTCCCAATGTATGGTAGAACCCAAAACTGTATGGCTTGAAAAGATTGAAATAATAAAACATGTTTAGGATAAATAAACATGGCGTTAAGTCGATTATTTTGTTACGATAACAACATATAGTTTAGGTTGAACTTGGCCCGTTTTATACATTCTTGTTCTTTGAGGGTGGTTGAACTCTCTGTGGTTCGTCTCCGAAAGCAACACCCCCAATATGTGTTATGTATTGGTACTGCTATGTTCTGTTCGACAGTGTGTGGTACGGGAAGCATGCTTATCCTTTTTATTTTTTGTTTTCGAGGGGGAAACCTTCGAAAGGTACTCGCCGCCGTGAGAGTAGCGACGGGTTATCTGGGATTTTTACCTCAATAAAACCCTCCCGATGGCCATCCTCAGCGCTGCATGGAGGACTCCGGGATCTTCGGTGTCACGCAAACGGAATCCCGCGAGCGCGATGCTCTATTCGGGCTCTTCCCAGTGAGCATTTGTACTTACTGCGCCTTTTGGTGTTGTTTACGACGACGTGCCGTCGTTCTATCCGGGGTCGCTTGGCTAGACGGTTCGAGCTCCCACTCTCCGCCCGCAAACCCAAAAGCCTCTTTTAGTCGCCTCTTACGACAGGCAGGGGATACCGTAGCCCTATTCTGGTCCCGGAACTACAGACACAAAACATGCTTATCCTAGGCGTTGCAACTTCGTCCGGGGCTTCCGGGGTTGCAGACGGCTAGAGTGGGAGCTCGAACCGTTCGGTCAGGCAATCCCGGGAAGGACGGCGGTATGTGTGGTCGCATACCGTCGTAAAGACTAGACGGAGCGGTGGGCCCAGCCGCCCATCTGGGAGGAGCCGATGGGGCAGCGCGCTCGGAGGATTCCGGTTGAAGTCGTTTCGAGATCCCGGAGTCCTCCTTTTCAGTGCCGAGGACGGGCACCGGGGGGGTTTTAGTGCGGTAAAAATCCCACATAACCCTGCGTTGCTCCCACGGCGTCGGGTACCTTTTGAAGGTTTCCCCCTCGAAAACAAAAAAATAAAAATGTGTGCGTGTACCTACTAGCGTACACTCGTAAGAAGTGAAACTTCTTTATGACGTTATTTTTCAAAAAATAATTTACTATACGCAACTTTACAGAAATTGGTTAAATAAAGTTAAATTAGATAAAGTTTAATAAAAGTCTTTTATTAAACTTTATCTAATAATCTAATCTATAATAATCTATCTAATATCACGCGTGGTAGGGATAAGAAAAAGATGGCGCGTAACGGAAAAAAATGGCGCGTAACAGAAAAAGATGGCGCGTAACGAAAAAATGTTACACAATTTTTTTTCCAACCCCGATAAAGAAGTTTCACTTCAAAAAAATAAAAGGCGTTGCAACTTGGTCTTCAGTTGTAGCAACGCATCTGTGACTGACCCCAGGTAAGGCTCTGATCTTACCTAGATTTGATCACATTAGATGTCCAGGGCGGCAGGGGTTATTAGTCCCCAGGACTGCTCCCTCTTATGTTAAGTACTTCAAAATTTAAAAAATAAAGTTTTTGTTCCTAGTCATGCCATAGTTCTTGTTGACCGAAATTCTGCTCCAGATTTAAAAGTCGATTTGATGGTAAGTATTATTTGTCGTCTAAGAGGAATTGTTGTAATATATAAATGACACGAGTGGTTAATTTAACGAGTTAGGTCTCCTATGCGTTGCACGTGCAACCCTTTAATCTAAAGGTGTGTCTCCAGTAGGCAAATTGTTAGCGGCCGACTAAATTTGCGACGTTTCGGTTTAGTACGCCCTTCCATATATTTGAAATGGAGTGTCAAAAGCAAGTCAAAAGTTTGCTAGTTTTGTGCTCACTGCACGCAGTTGGCAGCGTTACGTGCGCCGACTATCTCAGTTAGTGGCCAACTCGCAGCAAAACCGACTACATTTGGCAGTGGCGATATGGTGGTTCGCCAGCGGGCAGACGTAGTGAACGTAGACGTAGTGACTGTTTGCCGCAAATTTGTGGCGAACTGAAATTAGTTGGTCGCTAACAGTTTGCCTACTGGAGACACAACCTAAGTTGGATTGCCTCGTAAGTTTATGCTTTACAAGTCTTACGACAACCCTACTGAGACACTATGCTTCATTTCGGCGTTAAAGTAAAAAACATAATGATTTGCTATCAAAATAAATGTCTCTTTTTTATGAAAAATGAATATAAATAACAATTTCATTTTAGTAAGTATTAGGTATTATAAAAAAGGGGATGCCTACTACAGATTTTACCTAATTCTAGCATTTTAGTAAAACATTTTCGTTAAAGTTCTATAATCATATAGATTACCATTAAGATGAAGAAAAAAACTCTCAAAAGTATAATTTGTAACAACTTACAAGCATAAAGTTTTAGTAAAATGGAGGTTTTAGGATGATTACCACCTAATAATACTTAATTTCCCGTAGCGCAGCGAATGCTTTTAGTCGTTATGGGTAGAGATTAAGCAAAAAGATCTCCTAAAATGCTTCTAAACCTAGATTTTATCGCGCTACTTTCGTTTAATATCGCTAAACTTCACGAAACTTTCTAAAAAACCGCCCATTAAATTATACATATTATTTTTATCAGCTGCCGGAGTGCCGTACCCAGTTCATTATTGTACAAAAGATTATTGTTGTTAAAAAAGGTACAAAAAAGGCAGGTAGCGCCGTTCACCCCTCTCTCTCTCACGAAGTTAGCCGCGTGAGACAGTGTACGACCAACCGTCGCTCAGTTCATATGCGTAAGCGTGCGTTCATTGCACGCTAAGTGTTCGTGACTTGAACAAAAACATATCGATATAAATTACCGTTTATTGATGGTTACGAACACGCTCCGAACCCTTATTTAACAACTGAAAACTAATACACTCGGTTCAAAAGTGAATTGTTACGTTAAACAACTCGCCACAAAGTTTTTTTCGCGTCTTGTTTATAGTTTCACCCGCGGTAATCTTGCGAAGTTGAGAAGAGCGGCGGTTGGTTAAGGCATCGGCGTGCGGATGCATCTTCAATTTTGTAGGGTTATATTTCTCTGACAGCGAAGCAGTCATACACTGGATGCTACGTAGAGTTATCGCGTCGTCGTTTCGCGTTCGAAAAACTTTTCTCTTATCGAAAATAACAAATAATAGTTATACAATCGACTCGAAATTCGAAAAATTAACGAAATAGTGATGTGTGATTTGCGGTGATTGAGTTTGTGTGGTTTTGTTGAAGTGTAAGAAGGTGCATTCTTGGTGATTCATCTCGTGAACAAGAAATTCTGTTTGTGTGTCATAGATATTGGTTATAAAGTTATCTGTAGCTAGTTGGAGTATGTTTTGTGATCGTTGATTTTTCGGACCACATTGGGTCCTGGACAAGGACTGTTCTGTCTTCGGAGGCTGACTAAAAAGGTAAGTCTTATTTTATAACTTATTTCTTCGTCCGGCCTAAGTTTTCATACAAAGGTTTCTTGTAGGGTCTAACGGAGGTAGGTATATGAATTACAATAGGTAGTACTATGATACATCGTTTCTTTTGTGCTTTTCTTTCTTTTTTTCTTATGTAGATTTAGCGTATTGATTTAGTTTTATTTAATTATATTTGTTGAGGTAAATTAAATAAATCGATTTATGTTGTAAGAAGCAAGTTTTGCTTTTATTTAGAGTAAGGGCAAATTAGTAACAAAAAATCGATATCTTTTTTAACAACTAAACTGGTTTAAATCCGTTTATAATTTACAACAACATTAACAATAGAAAAATAGGGCTTACTATTTATCATTGTTTCTATTCAACACCTCATACACATTATATTCGCCGGGTTTACCCGTCTTTTGTTTGCTCCTATTTGTTATCGGACTAAATTGAATTCTAGGAATTTCGTATTTTCTTAGTTGGCTTAAGTTTGCATTGCAGAGTAGTTAGAGTGCATAGTGTAACGTAGGTTAGGTATTTAATTAAAAAGTAACTACCGTTTACTCTCGGCTTGAACCGCGGGATGACTATGTTAACTTTGACACAAGAATTCTAAATAGGTTTATTTTCAAGTTGTGTTAAGTGTTCGTTTTTCCTACTCAGGAATAATTAAGTATTAACAGATTTTGTTGAGTTGACTACTATATATAAAAAATCACTAAGTATGTAGGTATTAAGTACGTTTCAATTTTGAGATATGCTTAAAGTTGAAACGTGTGTATTTTTTCTTCTTTTTCTTCTTAATAAGAATTCCAACGGCTTTTAACAATGGAAAGGACTTAGATTTGAAAAACTTGGCTTGGTTACTACCTAGTCTCTTTTTCACTAGTTCCTATTAACACGTGATAGAACATGATTCTTTCGGCGAGTAGAGACTATGCCCAGCAGTGGGACGAAAGTGAGATGCGGCAGGAGGCTTCCTTTGGGCTTTGTTTAAGATTAAAGTAACAAATAAACAGGTAATGCACGGTCAATGGTCACTGCCGCCCACAGGCATCTGTAAATATTTTAAGGTGGTACGAGGTACCTGCTTCCAATTAAAGATGCTTTTAATCTTTTGAGGACTAGGATGGTCGTCTCATAAATATAAATACTTTATTTGAACCTTTCGATGATATGAAGGTGATTATAATGGTTCAACGCGAAGGTACCTCTGCCACACTATTTCTAGCGTAAGCAGTTTTTGTGTTTCGGTTGAAGTATATAGTGTAAAGTGAGCTGGTAACCCACTTTTATATGAGGCGACCATCTTGGTTCTCGGCAGTAGCAACGCAAATGTGACTGACTGCATAAACACAGAACCCTGGTTCCATATGTTTACAGTCTATGGACGGCAGTGCCCACTTACAGTCAGGTAGATTGCGTGGTCGTTTGCTACTACAATTACTTTAGAAAGGCTCATAAATTATGCCTACGTAACTCTCATCGGTAAAGCAGCCCTTAAAACAGAATAGATTAGCGCTTATACATTAGTCTGGGTGTATGGAAGCATAAAACTTTAACATTCAAGCTAACTTAACCTGTTGGTGCACCCAGCTGTACTAAACGAGGCTTCTCACGACCGACAATTTGGGATAACCATCGTACATATGTACTGCACAAATGTACATATATAACCCCGGTCGTCGTTTATCTGATCGAAGTAGCAAACGAACATGCAGTCCACCTGGCGGTAAGTGGTCACTGCCGCCCATAGACATCTGTAAGCAACTCCAAATAGAACATGGGTTCTATCTGAAGTCAATCACAGATTGCTTGCTGCTCCCGAAGACTATGATGGTCGCCTCATATAAAAGTGTGCCGGCAAACACAGCCTTCTATCGAAACGCAAAAAATGCTTCACGCTAGAAATACTTAAGTATGGCGGTGGTACTTCCCCGGTCGAACTACACTGGTTCTACCACCTGTAGTTCTACCAGGGAGGTAGCACCACCACACTTATTTCTCGCGTGAAGCAGTTTTTACTTTTAGTTAGAGACCTAAGATCCGATCAGACTATGTCGTCAGGAGTAGTAACGCATGTTTATGAGTATAAGATTGAGTTAAGATTGACTTCAGACAGAACCCCTGTTCTATATGAAGTTGCTTACAGATGCCCATGAGCGGCAGGAATAATTTACAAATGCAATTTGCAGAAATTTCGAGTTCTGTTCCTTTTTTATTTTTTGTTAAGTATTTACCTAACTGAAGTAGCAAACGAGCATGTAGTCCACCTAATGGTAAGTGGTCACTGCTGCATGGACCATGGACATCTGTAACAACTTCATAGAGAACATAGGGTCCATGTGAAGTCAATCACAGATGCGTTGCTACTCCTGAGGACTATGATGGTCGCCTTATGTGAAAGTGTGCCGGCAACCACACCCTTCCAACGAAACGCAATAAATGCTTTACGCTAGAAATAGGTGTGGTGGTGGTACTCCCCCGGACGAACTAAGTACACTGGTTCTACCACCTTTTGTTCTTACGTAAGCCTGGTGGTGATCCACCATCGCAACACAGAGGATGCTCTCTGCCGTTTTTAACAAAATTAGTAGATAGAGACGATCAAATAAGTAATGTACTTTAATTAAAATTTGTATTTATTGGGCCACTTATTTTGTGGCTAGCTTAAATGCTATCAAAATGGTGGATGTTTTTGGCAATTCGTTACATTCCTCGTGGGCGCACAAATCACGAAGGGAGTCGACGGGCGAGCGTGTGCTGTAAATTTTTCAAAAGTCGTTAACTGCTATTGCCCGTTATCCATTTTTTATCCGAACAGCCTTCGGGAATGATAGGTTTTTCGCTACGCCTAGTATTACTCTTTAATCTGGTACTAACTTTTCATAAGATTGCAGTAGCGAACGAGCGTGTACTGAAACTGTCTACTCTAATTAGGTAGATTAAAACAAAAATGTGTGCGTGTACTAGCGTACACTCGTAAGAAGTGGAACTTCTTTATGACGTTATTTTTCAAAAAATAATTTACTGTATGCAACTTTACAGAAATTGGTTAAGTAAAGTTAAATTACCTAGATAAAGTTTAATAAAAGGCTTTTATTAAACTTTATCTAATAATCTAATCTATAATAATCTATCTAATATCACGCGTGGTAGGGATAAGAAAGAGATGGCGCGTAACGGAATAAAACAAGATGGCGCGTAACGGAATAAAAAAAGACGGCGCGTAACGAAAAAATGTTACACTAAATTTTTTTCCAACCCCGATAAAGAAGTTTCACTTCAAACGTTTTTTGTTCCTTAAACGATATTTTCACGCAAAAATGACTGTATTGTAGAAACCTAAGTAAAAGAATAATGTATGGTGCAGGAATCGTTAATCAGACGTAGTCAAGATATTTTCTATACTTTAGGATAAAAAAAATACAATGGTTTTATTAAAACAACGTGTTTGCATTACTTGATAATAAAATCTTGGAAACTCCATAAAAACGTGAAAATAGCTTGTTTGCACATCTTTTTAGGAAAGATTTCTTAATGTGGTCAATGCAGCGCATGAATATCTGAAATTAGCTTCATATAGAGCTAAGGTTCTACATGGCTACTCACATGGGAATAGCAACGCATCAGCGATAAACTTAAAATAGAAATTCTATCTTGTATGAACTATCTTACAAATGTTCATAATAAACAGTGACCACTGACCATTGGATAGATTGCATGATCTTTTGTTACTTCAATTGTATAAAAAAATATATCCTATTGCAAAAATATATTTAATTCATTATGTTCCTGTAATTAATTATCGCGTATTAAGTAATGCAAATTAATTGTATTTACGACCTACATTTTTTGCCTCATTAATGTTATCAAGGAAATGAGTAAGAGTAATATTAAATAAACTACGAATTATTTTCAGAGATCCGTACCCATAGAGTAAAAACGGAACTAGGTATTACTAAGGTTCCCTTCACACAGACCGGCTTAGAGAGGAGAGCAGATTTTTATCACGTTAGAAACAGTTTTGAGTAATTGTATTAAGGTTTATTTTTATGTGTGCACTTCTTTTGTCATAAGAAATGTTTGAACGCGCTTCGTGTGAAATAATAAGAGGAGCCGACCGGCTCTGATTGCGTGCTCTTTCTCATTCGCGCAGCCGATCGGCTTGATTGCGTGCTCCTTCTTAATCGCGTAGCGGCATTGATATAGAAAAAAAACCCAAGAAACACATTCAGCGTCTCAAAACAGTCCGGTGAAAAAGAGCGCTCAATTACAAAATTGAGCGCTCCTTTCAAGTAGTGTAGCTTAAAACTTTGTAAATACAACTTTAAATCATTGACGTAAGATTGTATTGCAAAAATATATGGTCGTCATGACCGTCTGTCTGTAAATAACTACGTACATTTGACGACAGTTCTAGGTGTAATTTTTGTTTGAGACTGTATATTTAGGGTATTTCTATACCGATGCGTACCGGCTACGCTTCGGCCACTTCCAAGCATATACGATCCGATCTGTGTGAAAAGAATAATGCGAGCAAATGCTCACCGAGCCGGTCTGTCTGAATGGACCCTAAGAGTTCGCTGTCAGGTTGTCCGTCGGTCTGTCTGTCACCAGGCTATATTTCATGAACGATGATAGGTAGACAGTTGTAATTTGACTGTTTGACGACCCGCGTGGCTCAGCGGTTACCATACCGGTCTGACACGCAGTGGGGCCCGGGTTCGATTCCCGGCCAGACAGGTATCTGAATGATGAGCTTAGATTCTTGTTCTGGGTCTGGGTGTTGTGTTTAAGGTGGTCTGACATACAACGATTACATTTACAGGTGGAAGAACCAGTGTACTTTGATCAGGGAAGTATCATCGCCACACCTATTTA
Source organism: Spicauda simplicius (assembly GCA_949699795.1). NCBI lineage: Eukaryota > Metazoa > Arthropoda > Insecta > Lepidoptera > Hesperiidae > Spicauda > Spicauda simplicius. Next base: position 16,274,217 of record OX453076.1, read on the forward strand.
TGCTAGAAGCATTTATGCGTTTCGATAAAAGAGTGTGGTTGCCGGCACACGTTTATACGCGATCATTATAGTCTTCGGGAGTAGCAACGCAAACTGTGGTTGACTTCAGATAGAACCCATGTTCTGTATGTAGGTAGTTGATTATAGATGTCCAATAAGATTTCTTAAAGACGTCCATGGACGGTAGTGACCACAGATAAAAAAAGAAAAAAAAAACAAAAGTGATTTTATGTTTTTCTAAGATTATGGTACGGAATCCTTGGTATGCGACTACGTCTCGCACTTAACCGGTTTTATTTATAACCTATTATATTTCGTAATCAAGTAAGCCTTCCGGCGGATGACGGTTTTCTTATAACACAAATTGCCAAAGAGCTTGTTGCTTATTAGATAATGTGAATATTGTGCCAAAAAAGCGAATATTATTAAGGTGGCAGTAACCTTTGTGGAACAGTGATAGCCTAATGGTTGAAATGCTGTCTCGATCGGGAGGTCCGAGGTTCCAGGCACGCACCTCTGATTTTTCTTAAATTATGTGCGTATTACAAATTAATTATCACTGTTTTTCGGCGAAGGAAAACATCGTGAGTAAGGACACCCGAGAGTTCTTTAAAAAAAATAGTTCTCGGAGGTGCGTGTGAAGTCCAACAATTCGTACTTGGCCAGCGCGGTGGACTATGGCCTAAACTCGCTGCAATGCTATTATTTTTACTTGAAAGCGCTGACGCTTTTAGGGAAACCCTGGATCTCCATACCCAGGGATTATATACCTAGTCCGACTGATGACCCGCGTGGCGGAGCGGTTACCATACCGCTCTAACGCGCAATGGGTCCCTGGTTCGATTCCCGGCCGGACAGGTATCTGAATGTGTTTGTGTATTCGTCTTGTGTGTGTCCATGGTACCCACGACACAGGAGTAAATCCTACTGTGGGGCTATGAGTGTAGAAAGCGAGTGTGTTTACTCGCTTACCCCTTCATTAAAAAAACGAAGTTGAGATGTCACAGTAGTCGAACTACAAGAAATAAAAATAGAACTCTAAACGTAAAATTGTTACGAAGCATACATCCTACATCTAGAATGTGGTTCTATTCATTGTAATACAATACTCTACCCTCTAATAATAACGTGTTTGTGCGGTCATAAATACCTACAACACAGGACTTAGTGGCGACACACGATGATTCAGCAAAATTGTATCAGTATTGGTAATATGACTTTGAATAATATACCTTAATTACCTTAATAGTACCTTAGTGTGCTAAGCTATAAATTTATAGGATATAAAGACTATTAACAATATAAGCCCAAGTTCGAGTTAGTAGCCTTCATATTGAATTGACTTGAAATTTTTATACTATGCCTTATACTCAATGTTTTATATAGTTTTTGCTCCGAAATTCCCATGGGAACGCTGACGAAAATTTTATTTAATTTTCATATGATATTAGACTAGTTACATTAGTACTTAACTACCTACATTAGTAATATTATAATATTTACCTCTTAAATAACTGGTGAGCTGAAGTGTATTCACTATACCAGTGTTTTCCAAAGTTTAGGTCACGACGCCCTGATAGGCGTAAAGGCAACGGGGCGTCAAAGTATCAGTAATAAAAGAAGAAAAGTTGATAAATAAACAACGTAAAGTTCAAAATTTTACAAATTAAATAATCATGTGATAATTAGGGTACTTAACTATATGACCTTGCCTAAGAAAATAAATACCTTATAATTTTGAGTTTTATTGATATTGGTAATATAATAATACAAGTATTGCGGAATACCATTTCAAATACCATGAGGTTCCGTAAGATTGAGAACCACTGCACAGTACAGTAAGAGGTATTACAAACAAATATTGAGTATGCGCGACCGCAAACAAACGGACAAACATGATATGTAAATGTAGAAGCGGTCCTTTGAATGGGTGTCCATTGTGGCTTAGTCCGATGAATCAGTAATAATAAAATATAATGATAATGTATATAATGATGACATGCGTGTTGGCTCAGTAGGTTACTTACGTGCTTTGATCTTATCGTGGGTTCAATTTTGGTCGACCCATAATTGTTCTCGTCAGTCTGACCGGAATAATGAAGTTCCATCCACACCAACTGGACTCGTGGCGGTCCTCCACGGTTCGGTTTGCACGCTCGTTTTTGCCACGGACGTGCAAGTTGTGGAATGAACTTCCTCCTGAGGTATTCCCGGAGCGCTATGACACGGGGTTCTTCAAGAAAGGTGTGAAAAGAGCTCTGCTTCAAAGCCGGCGATGCATTGGCGACTCCTCTGGTGTTGCGAATGTGCACAGGCGACGGTGACTACTTTCCATCAGTTAGCACGTCTGCCTTATCGTTAGGTTAAAGTATAAAAAAAATACCTAGTACTTACTTAATATATTTTTTTTATCAATTGAAGTTGGAAACGAGTATGCAGTCCACCTGTTGGTTAGCGGCCACTGCCGCCCATGGACATCTGTAAGCAGCTTTAAACAGGACAGAGGTTCTATCTGAAGTCACTCGCAGATGCGTTGCTACTTCCGTTGATTATATAAAAGTGTGCCGGCTGCCACACCCTTTGAACAAAACGCGAGAAATTATTCACGCTAGAAATAGGTATTGCGGTGGTACTTCCCCGGTCGAACTACACTGGTTCTACCACCTTTACTGTTAATTGGTTGAAACGTGTTAAGTAGTGGTGCTTTCGAAGTCGAATTACCTACAAATCGAATTGCAAAGGAGAATGGCGAATTTCAATACATGCTTGGCTCTAATATTTTTTTAAACGTATACTGTTATGACGTGTGTAATTATGTAGATTATCATATTGTAAATTCATTAAAAAGATAATATTTTCTTTAAAACTTAAGGTTTTTTTTATATAACTTAAGGCATGTTATACTTTGCAAGTCAAATTAATTATACATAATTGTTTTGTTCTTTGTAATTATTACTCCGTTGACTTCGTCTGGTAATTAGCTAACATAAAAAATAAAAAAAAATATATATAAAAAGATTAAAACAAAAAAAAAGTTTCAATTTTTTAAGTTCTAATCTTGTTTGAGGTTAGATGTAGAAATAAAAAAAAAGTGAACAATGACAGTAATTGGTAACTGACAGTTGACGCTGACATTTCGTAATTTTCGTAAACATGCGTTTCATTCCACAGAGAAAATGTATTAAAGATTTAAAAATGTGTGCGTGTACTAGCGTACACTCGTAAGAAGTGAAACTTCTTTATGACGTTATTTTTCAAAAAAACCCCCGATAAACCCCCGATAATGAAGTTTCACTTCAAAAACTGTTAATTTACAACGAAACGTATACCTGACTGCGTTCCCTTTCACATGCAAGTTCTAGAACAAAAAATAAAATGTATTCTTTCATTTTATGCACTACTGCGGGATGTAAAAAATATTCAATTACGGTATAAATATTAACTTAATATAAGATTTTTTTCACACTGTCTTTGACTATATACGCAACTAAGGCCAAACTCGCCATTCTCCTTTGATATGTTTGGAGTTATTTACCTATACCATACAAATACCATAGCATTTGTATGGTATAAATTATTAATATTTTATTATGGTATTAATTATTTGGGCCGCATTTGCTTCTTACTATTATTAAGAAATCTGTCGAAGCTGCCAATTATAGCTGTTAATCAAATGTCATCAGGCGAACACTCGATCATTTATTCCTAGTGTTATGTAAAAAAATCGCACAATGGGTAGTTATTAAGCCCACGTTCTCAGAACTACTGAATCAATAACCGCAAGCAGGGAATTCAATACAGCTAGACCGACACCGTAACTTGTGTTACAGATACGTACAAAGTTTAATTCGTACTAGTCCCATCCCAACTGTCGAAATTCGACCGTAATTTACCTATATTAAAAAACTAAAACTCATATTTTCCAAAGTAGTACCAATATTTCTGAAATTAAAATAAATTTTAATAATTTTCAAGTTATTTTGAACGCACCCGTCAAAGGTAAAAAGAGGTTTAATTGGCTAAGCTGCATTTAAAAGCAATAGCGGGTATTTAGGCAAATACATCTGACATCTGAACTAACCAATGCCACTATTCCATGACATGCCTCTATTCGACCCAGTCTCTATTCGACCCAGGGTAAAATTGGAGATCCATGTGATGTCTGCAGTAAACCCGTTGCTATTCCTGTGGACTAAAAAACTTCAATTAGGTAGGTATATGAATCTTATAAAAATCCTATCTTTATTCCTTTTGTTAGACTTCTGAGATACTTGACAAGCCTGACGCTAGGTGACATTAGATTTTATGATACATAGAAGTAGTGTACGCAGTCCAAATGGTGAGAAGTGGCCACTGACGCCCATCAAAATCTATAATCAACCCAGATAAAATTAGATTCCTACCTAAGATCGATAAATACGTTGTTTCCTTCAAATGCCTTGAATATTTTGTGGTTACCGACAAACTTTCGCATGAGGCGACCATCATAGTCCTCCGGAGTAGTAATTCATCTGTGATTGACTTCAGATTGAACCCATGTTCTATATGAAGTTTATTACATATGACCATGGGCGGCAGTGACCACTTGCCATCATGTGGACTGCATGCTCGTTTGCTATTTTAGTCAGATAAAAAAAATAGGTACCCATCTCCCCTTATAATAGGTACATAAGGCTCTTACCACATCCTTCAAACTATAATATAGCGTACCATACTACTGTTTTATTAGATTAAAAACCTTAGTATATGTGGCGGTGGTGATGCCAGACTTGAAGATTCTACTACCTTTTAAAGGTATATTGTACTAGTTGACCCGGCGAAATTCGTTCAGCCTAAAAGTAAAAAAAATAAAATTATCTATCAGTGTTTTTTTTCTATATTATAGGTATATGTATTGTACACAAAAACCTACTTCTTGAATCACTCTATCTATTAAAAAAACTGCATTAAATCCGTAGTGTAGTTTTACGTACGTACGTACGTAGTGTAGTTTTTGAGAAGCGACTTTGTTTTATACTATGTAGTGATAACACGTTTTTCGCTGGCGAATAAATCGTATATTGCCATAGCAACAATTATATTACTCTTAGGAATAATGACTACAATTTTTTGTAAGATAATTCCAATATTGTTCCTTTATATTTTCATGAGAACTCTCGGGATACAATATCAATATTATCAATATCAAAATGAAAGGGGTTATTTACCCTGGCTCGGATTAGTTACTTGTAAGTGTAAATATTCTTCCGGAAGAAAAATATTTAGTTTTCTTACTAAAATGATCCATTGCGGATTAGTGAATGTCATAGGCCAGTGGTTCTCAAACTTTTTGAATGATGGAACCCTTTTGGGAAGCAAAATACTTGATGGAACCCTAAAATAAAACAATTGTTTTTATAAGTGTATTTGTTATTAATCACCATAATAATAGTACAATGTAACAGTTACTAATTATTATTTAGGTACTTCACCACTTGGCAAGGACAATAATAGAAAACATGAAAAAAGACAAAATCAAACTAGTGTGAGGTATGAAACTTTTTTTTTCTAAATTCTTGCGGAACCTCGACAGAGGTATCACGGAACCCTAGGGTTCCGCGGAACACACTTAGAGTATAGCTGTCATAGGCTATGAAGAATATTCTATATACCTACAGGTTACATATGAGGTTATTTATGCAGGTCGTGAATGGTAAATTCAGTTGAATAAAAGAAATAGCGCATACTGCTACAGAATGTCCTGTACATTCTGTAGTTGTATGCGCTGGGCCGATATTGATGAAAACAAACCAATGTATTATATAATCTAGACTTAAAGAAATATATCCAATTTAATCGTTGCGACTTTAACGACTTAATTTTGCAAGATAAAATATCGCCAGTGTTACTCCGTCTGATACATAGAATATCCTAACCGGGGTTTGAACCTGGAACCCTCTGCATAGTAAACTAGCAACCATTACTCTACTCGAACGAGGTTTTACACCTGTTTTATGTTTTAATTAATCCACAGAACACACAAGTCTCCTATAGGGTAAAATATTTTTCCCGTCGTCCGAAGCCAACTAACTTTAGTGTCGGAATTCGTCCCACAGGAATGAATCTTAGTCTCGCCTTAGTTAAAGTGGAAAACTTGGGTCCACTAGGAATGTGGCTAAACTTTGGGTGATATTGATTTAAAGCTAGTTGTATTGTGCACATCGTTCTTAATTAAAACTTACAATTAGTCATAGACGTTCTAGTAATTTCTCAACTATGATTAAAGTATAAGTACCTACTAAGTATTTTTTTTTACATAACTATAACATTTTTTTCTTACATTATGTTGTATTTTCGGGATAATATTAAATGTAGGAAAAAGTAGAGGATCTTATAGGATAGTATCTACATAGGATACCATCCGGGATAACATCTACTCTAACGAGTGATGTAGGCATCCATAATTGGCATGCACACAAATTTTGTCTAGTGTAAGTTACTATTGTAGGTAAATGTCTGTGTGTATTGCTGTCGATGTGTCAATAATAAAATAAATAAATAAATAGTGTAGGTTCATTTTTTTTCTCGAGGGGGAAACCTTCAAAAGGTACCCGACGCTGTGGGAGCGACGCAGGGTTATGTGGGATTTTTACCGCACTAAAACCCCCCGGTGACCGTCCTCGGCGCTACAAAGAGGACATCGGGATCTCTAAAGGAACGCAACCGGAGTAAGTGTAGGTTCATTACGATTTCCTTTTGGACAAAAGGAAGAGTGGTAGAATCCTATGCAGTTCGCGTCTGGTGTGTTGGTAACCGCAGTGGATGTTGATGTCACATGAAAGGCCATCCATCTATGGATTTTGTTCGTAGTCGCCTCCTAAGATACACACGAGAAGAGAGATGGACTGCATACTCTTTTGCTACTTCTATACAATTTTTTTTCTTCATTTATCTGATTGAAGTGGCAAACGAGCTTGCAGTCCACTTGATGGTAAGTGGTCGCTGCCCCCATGGACATCTGTAAGCAACTTTAAATAGAACATGGGTTCAATGTGAAGTCAATCACAGATGCGTTGCCACTCCCGAAGACTAACAACTAACTACACTCATCCATCAAAACGCAAGGAATGCTTCATGCTAGAAATATGTGTGCGTCGAACTACACTGGTTCTACCACCAGCAAAATTTAAAATCATCAAAAAAAATTTAAATCACGACCATGAAATAGCTATAATCTTCTAGAACTCTTAACATATCTTTATAGTTGTCTATACAGTATCAGGAACTGCGATCGCATATATATTTTACTACCGTCAGCTCCCGTTTATTGAAAATATAAATTTTATTGAACATAAAAGTGGAAAAATTTTAATCTCGCAGCACATTTTGAGATACAGTTCTAATCTTGGTATTTTAATAGAAAATTCTTCGCTTCCTTTTTATATCATTACTATTCATCCATTCAACTGTTCCTTTCCGTCTAGTGTCGATGCGTCTTCAGATTGTATACAATAATCGGGCTGAAATCTTTTTCTGGTAGGTTCCGCAATACGTTTGATATTTTTTGCATGTTTATAGTAGCAGACGAGCATTCAATCCGACTATAGTTAAGTTGTGTCAGCCCATGGACATCGGCAGCTATGTTCATATAGGACAGGGGTTTCATCCGAAGCCAATAACAGATGTCTTGCTGCTCCGGAGAATTAAGATGGTCTCTCATGTAAAAAGGAGCCGGCAACCATATCCTTCCAGCGAAGCGCATAACTTGCTTCACGCTAAATATAGGTGGTAACTCCTCGGTCTTCTGTGATCGATTTCAGGGGTTTTACCGTGTAATATATTAAGATTCTTACAGATGTTCATGGGCGGTAATGACCACTTATCTCCATCCACTCCATCCTATAAAGAAAATAAAACTTGGTATATCACATTACAAGATATTTTTCAAACAAATTGGCCGTCCTAGGGCCATTTTTCGCGTCTATCGTTCCTTTAAATTATCTCGGCGTCGTTAACAGGAAAAATACTGAAAAAACATTCCTCCGATACTATAATGAGTATTTATGTTGCTTGTTCCAAACTAGGACGGTCTAAACTGCCTGGTTTAGTATTCTGTAGACATTTTACAAACCCATTGACTGTTTCGCATTGGCTCCCATCACTAAGTCACTTGCCAAGCCATTACATAACTTTATTCGCTATTATAATTTAAAAGGCAGTTGCGATTGTCTCAGAATGGGTATGCACTAGATTTGTGCTAATGGTCTCATTGTTTTAGATACTCGTATTTAACTGGTCTTGTCCTATGCTAATTACCATTTATCACTGCGAGCTAAAAATAGATCCAATAAGACTCGTTTATACGACCACATCTAGGCGACTTAAGTAAGGCATTTTATATAATGAAGATTTTTCTCACGATCATACATTATTTACTCGGAGTATTCTCGGTATTTTTGTTTTAAATTTATCGCACAGTATTTTCTTTAAGCGATATATACCTATTTTACTTAAACTGACATATTTATGGCGCGCTTACATTAGTTCGATGACCGAATATATCATATTATGGTTTTCTAATATATGGTAACCGACCTATTTTACTTTAGGTCTATCACCAAATATGTCTTCAGTATCGTCACCGCCTCCTAATCCCAGTGTTTCTCAGACTGCAAGCAGTGATGGCCGCATACCGTACGGTCAATCGTATCAAGTTTTTATTAGATCTTTCACGTTAAATGGTGTTCATTCGAATACGGTTAGCTGAATTTCTTAGCCGAACCGCGTGGCGGTGCGGTTACCATACCCGTCTGATACGCAGTGGGTCCTGGGTTCACCCGGCCAGAGACGTGTCTGAATGATGAGTTTAGAATGAATGAATTAGATTCTTAGATTATTAGTTTCTTGTTCTGGGTCCGGGTGTTGGTGTGTTCGTCTTTATGTGTGTCCATGGCACCGACGACACGGTATACTGTGGGGCTATGAGTGTACAAAGCGTTTTAAGTTTAATTGCTGTTTAGATTTTCGGTGACCGTAATCGTTTTAGTCGAATTTAGCCGAACCGACATGATGTAAACGCCCTATTAGTTTAGAAACTGAAGCATTCTTAGTCCACAGTTGGGCATGTGTTTATGCGCACAAGTGGGCAAGGCATGGAGCATTCTCTACCTCTGTTTATCATATACATTGTAATACTTATACTCGATTCTAAAGTAGGCGCCTTGACACGCTCAAACACAATATAAAAAGTTAAACACCCATATCCTCCAAACAGAAAAAAATATTCATAAATAATAATTATCTTGTAATGTTAACCTCAAAAGGGTTTAAAGAAACAACTAACAAATAAAGTAGGTAATAGATAAAAGATAAATATAATTGGTATAGCGAATGAGATTTTTCCAAAACATACCGACTTAATCAGCACAAAAGTTTACTTTTGTGCTGATTAAGTCGGTCAGCGATTCAGGTTATCGGTAAATACTTAATAAATTAGGGCTTCATTAGAACAGGTCAGATATGTAGGTTAAGACGTCAACCTACGTATATATCAATATATGTAATGTTTAGAATCGCCTGTCAGTCCGTTTAAAATCTTGAATGTATGTATTTCCAGATTTTCAAAGTTATGCGAATCTGAGAAATTATGTGAATGACATTACATTTCGTATGAAAAAAAAATTATATCAATAAAAACAGCCCATTTCTTACATTGTCTTATTCATATTTTAAATTTCTTTACTTTTCCGACTCCAGGGGTAATGAATACAAGTTTGCTATGAAAGGGCTTTGGGTTCGAACCCTGTTCAGTATATATGTAAATAACAAACGACGCTGCCGCGGAATCTTAGTGCGGGGTGAATGCAGAAAGCATTTATTATTATTTTTTATTCAAACCAAGCATAAAACAATTCTCCCTATATTACTCACTCATCAGTGCTCGATTCAAACCGTTGGAACGTGACAAGGGGGATCACTTCGAATGAGTTCTGAGGGATGTCCCGAGGGTATGTTTTTATGATGGGGATCTATTCAATACAGGTAATTCAAACACTTATAGGGAGACGCAAGAATATTATAATGACTGGGGTGTGTGTCAATGGACTAGTTCTGATCCGCGGCTTCGTCCGTGCCACCTTTTATATTGTAACTGACAATTTCTAAGTGCTCCCGTAAGCCTATACAAAATAAACATTAAATTTCAAAGCTAAGTGTATGCAGTCCATCTAATGGTGACCATTGCCGCCCATTAGTGATGTAACGAATGTTTTTTTTTCACTTTTTGCTGTAGGAGGCCGGAGGAACTACATTTAGCTACCATTTTTTTGGTGTGCAAATTGCAGTTCGGCTAATCGGCTAATCTGTTAAGTACTTTTGTCCTGCTAATCTGTAATGTACTTTTGTCTAAAATAGACTACTACACTGGTTCTGTCACTTTCACAGGTGGTAGAACCAGTGTAGTTCGACCGGGGAAGTACCACCTCCACACCTATTTCCAGCGTGAAGCATTTTGTTGCGTTTCGATATAAGGGTGAGGTTGCCGGCACACTTTTATATGAGGCGACCATCATAGTCCTCGGGAGTAGCAACGCATCTGTGGTTGACTTCAGACTTCAGATGAATGAAGTTGTTTACAGATGTCCATGTTCGGCAGTGACCACTTACCATCAGGTGAACTGCATGCTCATCTGCTATTTCAATCAGATATAATACAACATTTGTCGACAGAAGAAATTAATATCCAGCATCACTAACAGATAGGTTTTAACTTTGTATTTGTACAAAAGTATCAGTAGGTACATATGTTTTGTGTCATTCGTAACTCAAAAAACATCCATGCCAAGGAACGTATAAAGAAATAACAAGGAAAAGTTGTATTTTTTGTCATGAAGCACAAATTCGGACATAAATGTCTTGAACGTCGTAGTAATGAAATAAATTATAGCGGACGCGCCACTCAGTGTTACTGTCGTGTAAAGGCGGTTGGACAGTCTCGCACTAGTTTTTGGGTAGTACTAACTATAACCGGCTAAGTGCGAGTCGGATTGGCGCTGAAGGTTCCGTTTGTTTGTTGGAAGAGAAATTAGGCGTATTTATCCGAGGCGTTACAATTTAGTCCTAATGGCTGTCTATGACTCAGGTAAGCCATAAATCTCATCTAAGATAAATTATAGGTGACTATCGGTGTTTCTTACTTTTCTTTATTATGAAATAAAGGTAACCATTCTGTCGCGGGGCGTGCGTGCCGTGCGCCCCACGTGCGTTGTCGTGAGTGCGCAGGCGCGTCCGTCGGCTAAAGCGAGTCCTCACCGACGGCTCTTACCGCGACGGAGGGGTGCGGGCGTGATGTAGATACGGACGGACTTTCGCTCGTCCGGCGCCGGAAGCCCGCTCGTGTGTGTACTTCGCGTCGGGGAGTTGCGTCGTTCTCTTGCCGCGTCGATGTAGAGGGTGCGGGGGGTAGGTGCGGGGGGAGGAGACGTTTTTAAAAGAAACAAGAATGACGTTATCTGTTTAAGCCGTAGTGGACCAGCCAAAGCCTAGCCCTAATCCCCCTTGCCTAGCCCTAATCTTCTTCGCTCTTCTTTCGCGGAGAATCTTCTCTCTTCCTGCTGCAGAAGGTCCTTCCGTCCCGCAGAGTTTCCAGTCTTCAGTCTTCAGTGTCTTGAGTCTTCTTTCTTCTTCAGAGTCTTCTTTCTTCTTTTTCTTCTTTTCTTCTTGGGAGTGCTTCTCTCTGGAGGCCATGTTCGTCGCTAAAACCCTGCCGGGTCCGCTGCCCTTCGGCTTTACCTTAAAGAGAGCCGCACGGCTCTAAGCCCATATTGCCTAATATTTCGATCTTATTTTTACTTTGGCTGACCCATGTCCGGCTAAATCTTTATTATTTCCCAAAGTCTTACATTCACATGTCATACATCAATGGATTCGTCTTAAAATGATCTATAAAGTCATACAATTCTTATTCTTAAATCTAAAAAGACAAAAAAGTTATTCATAAAAAACATCGTAAAAACATAGCAACTTTGCCCTATCTTACACTTATTTTCCTTAATAAATCCTAAGTTCTAAACCTTATCCTTATCTATTGTATATAAAAATGTAGAGAAATGCTTAACCTATCGATCTACACTAATTATAACAATATATCTTAACTAAAACTATCAAAAATTACAACAAACATATGATTTACATAATACTTTCATACAACTTTAGTAAACCTATTCTCTATCTCGTATTTTCATCTTGCATCTCTTTCATATCGTGTTATAATCTTAGCTTAAGTCTCTTGAGATCCTATCATAGTAAACATTACAGAATCATTGAATTCTCTTTAGACGAGTCGCCGACACATTCTGAAAAATACATGTTAATATCAGATGTAATATTACACAGTATAGTAATTGTTTTAATCCTAAGACAACATAAGTAAGAAACAATCCCGATGTCGAGCGTAGAATATGAATTGTAATGTGACCACAAGCTTTAAGGAACTAGCTGACACGTACTTTACGCTTACTGTTCGCGTTTATTACGGGATATTTATGGCATTTTTATAACGGTTTTTGTATAGTAGTCTTGGCCGATCATAGCTAAAAATCCAATCCAAATACTTCAGTTTCACAAGCTCGCAGTGTTGCTACTTCATTTGTGCTCAATATATCTCAGCGAGTGTGTAGAGCCACCAGTTAGCCGTTACAGTGGATCTGTCTAAAAATAGTGCTTAAATCAACCATACTACATCCCAGGACAAAGTAAGCAAGCAGGCTTTGTGTTATCAACTTGTCCAACATTTTCTTAAGTCTTTTGAATATAAATGTTTGTATTTTATTTATTTATCTAAGGAATATAAAGTCGGATTAGGAGTTGTGTCGGTCTGTTGTGTTGAAAGATTATTTGTGACATTCAGCAAATATTTCAGATAGAGACTTTTATGGATCTTCTCAGTTGAGGTCGTGTTTCGATCCGGTGATAGTTTAAAAAATGTATGTAACCGACAATATGTGAGCGCCCCCGTAGGCCTATGCAAAATTAAGACATTTTATTTCGTACATAACTTGCTTGACTCGATAAATTTGCTGTTGTACATTATATGACAAAGAATTTGTACATTAATGTATAATTTCACCTATTAGTAGTATAATCCCTTTGCTTACACGGAAGTGAAATTTGTCAAAAAAAAAAAAAAAATACTTTGTATTTTTGACCAAACTTGAGTCGTATTTTTAGAAAAGTTACTATCAAGATAAGCTATTATAAACATACTGACAGATTGGCGGAAATAGATTCTCGTATCGATTTTATGCCTTTGAGCTTAGATAATGGCAATTTCCATAGTTTACGTGAAGCTAAAAAGGAGTTCATACAATGTGAGTGACATTTTATCAGTTTCTTTTTGTAGGTGATACCTATCATATGTCGCTTTTGACATGAATAACCCTGGATTTAAAATTAATTAATATGAAGTTCAAGATACAGTATCTAAAATATAATATTAAATTGGTGTTCTAAATGGGGTACAACCCATTATTGTCCACTGCTGGGCACGATTCTTCTGTCAGAATGAGAAGGTTTTAGGCCATAGTCCACCGCGCTGGCCAAGTGCAAATTGGTGACTTCACACACCTCCAAGAACTTTTTTTAAAGAACTCTCGGGTGTGTAGGTTTCCACACGATGTTTTCCTTCACCGTAAAGCAGTGATAATTAATTTCTAATTAGCACATAAATTAGTGGTGCGTGCCTGGGTTCAAACCTCGTACCTCCCGATTGAGAGGGCAACTTTCAGCCATTCGGCTATAACTGCTGGTGTTCCAACTATATCGTGCTTAATGTCCTTTTAATTTATGTTTAATTCAACTTTATTCCATAAAGCCACAGACAAAGAAAATTAAAGAAATTTCTATTACCACCATTTGTGTTTTATGTGATTCTGTGCATTTATGAATTTTATTTTTTGTTGTGTTAACAATACTATGTGCTCGTAGGCATTTGCGATAGATACATTTTGTTTTGACTCCTAAACACTACAATGTATGTATTTAAGCTCGCCGGACGCTATCTAATTCTTCAATTTATCTGATAGCCCTGTCTTTAGTTTCGGACTTCGAAATTGGGAAAGGCAAAAAACCCCGGAAAATGTGAATATACGAGCACCTACTTTCCTCTTGGCCTACTTATCAGTTTCATCGCGCAAAACACCGATTCTCAAAATTAAGTCGAGTTTTGCCCTGAGGTTTGAGCACCTCGTAACAAGGCAAGTGTCATACTATTGGTACTTGGGCACGTCTTCCAAAGTGGCCCTTGGGGTTCCGGAGATAAGGAAATAGATCGCAAACCCTCGGGCGTTCTTTATAATTGAAAACGGTTCAGACCCTCACTGAGGATTAAGGACGTTTCTGGGAGTATATCCTCATGGACCTCTCCACGGCGATAATTGAGCTTTACAGCCTCGCAGCTTTTAGAAGTTTTTTCGGAGCTTTTCTTGAACGAAATATTGAGACAATGAGAAAACTCGTCCAGTTAAGAGGCCTTTTTGTTTGAAACCAGTTTTTAAATTTTTGTTTCTAACTTATATTAAAGTTACTCTGAAGGCTATTTTTAAGGAGACCCATCTAAGTACGATGCGCGTATTAATATATAGTCTATGGTGTTTTGATGACTTTTAACAAGGAATCAATAAGTTTTATTTTTGATAAATTTTGATTTTTTGGATCAATCGTTTCGGTCGACTTTTTTTTATCTGATTGAAGTGGCAAACGAGCATGCAGTCCACCTGATGGTAAGTGGTCACTGCCGCCCATGTAAGCGACTTCAAATAGAACATGGGTTCTATCTGAAGTCAATCAATTCAGTCGACTTGCTTCTCCGTTGCCAATTTATGATTTACTATTTAAATTTTAATGTTAATATTTGTCGCAGAAATTAATATTGTGTTAATTTTCAGTAATTACAAACTAGGTTGTATTTGAATTGATTTAGGCCAAATCCTTTCCAACTTTTTTCTTACCAAGTTAAGTCAAGACATAACATTATCGCGATATCCACATCCAAAGCCAGAAACTACACAATGTGTAGTACACATATACTACACTTAACCTAAAAAACGTAATGTAGAGCTGTTCTCTATATTAGTAAATAACCCAGGCATAATTCAGCTCTGGCAAATGTAGTGTGTCATAGTATGACTCCGAATTCTCCGACAACAAAAATGCTTGTTTTGTTGAAACTTACCATGCAGACACTTGACAGAGGCGAAATAATATAAGTTTAATCTCGTATGTAGGTAAAGAGGTCATGTAAGAAGCTATTGTCTGCTTGTTTCACGTTTTTGTAGGTGCACTGTTTATGTAAAAATATACATAGCTTCCGCAGATTGTTAGCGGATGTTTAGGAGATGAGATACTGGAAATGTCGATACTGTATATATTAACGTTTTTATCTTAAAGATGAAGAAACTGTTTTCTGTTACACGTAATAGGCTATTTGACAGGTTTTTAAAATCCATTTTATATTATCTAGCAGAGGTTAAGGAACCCAGTAAAAGTTGTTTTTTATTATTAATTTTGGTACATAGGTATTTGCTGAAAAATATCAAATTAAAAATTCAATATTTGAATAGCGCACAAAAACGCTACTTTGACAATATGGCGGGTTAGTGACGTCACTTCCCTGTATTGTCATCTGTGGCTGATATCATCCACATACATTTGTTGTAAACAAAAAACTAAAGTTTACAGGCAAGTGACGTCATCATAAACCCGCCCAATCAGGAGCATTTTGTGTCACGTGAGAAACGTTTAAAAAATGCATTTTTATTTAAGGATTTTTAAATAAATTTAATTATTTATTTTCAACTTATTTTAATAAATAACCATTCTTAAACTCATAATATATACTGATAACAGTAATTGACCCTTAATTTTTCGCATTGTCAAATAGCCTATTTCTGGGTAGTCTTTTTATTTTGACAGTTCATTATAGAGATTATAACGGTGGTATGCATCCTTAAGCTTGACCTCTCTGTGATATAAGTAGTCATATACACGAGAGGTCAAAGACAATGATTAAGTACTATTTTTTGTGGCTCCTCACAATGATTACGTATTTTGAATATACATATCACGCTTTCTACACTCATATCCCCTCAGTAGGATTTTCTCCTGTGTCGTGAGCACCATGGACATACACAAGACGAATACACAAATACTCAGACTCAGAACAGGAATCTCAACTCCTCATTCAGATACCTGTCTGGCCGGGAATCGAATCCGGGTCCCATTGCGCGTAACCGGTATGGTAACCGCTCTGCCACGCCGGTCGTCAAAATATAGTTATAAACACGGCTTAAACCGCGCGCCAGAGCTTGTCTGGTATGAATCCCAATGATTAAACTGAGTTCTTATTGAAGGCCCAGGAAAAGCGGGTATGGATTTGAAAAAATATTCTTTAAAAATTCTCGGCCGTTTACGATTCGGATACAAAAGCTTTATTGTGTCTTGACTCAAATACGCGTTTACGCGTCGAAGTGAAACTTCTTAGGGATAATGATACTTCTTTTCCCCTAGCAAAAGCGGGTATATCTGACGGGGTCTTTGCTATTGGCAAATATCTACTATATACATTTACAAGGTGGTAGAACCAGTGTAGTTCGACCGAGGAAGTACCACCGCCACCCATTTCTAGCGTGAAGCATTTCTTGCGTTTCGATGGAAGGGTGTGGTTGCCGGCACACTTTCACATGAGGCGACCATAGTCCTCGGGAGTAGCAACGCATGTGATTGACTTGAAATGGAACCCATGTTCTGTGTATAGTTGATTATAGATTTCCATGGGCGGTCACTGCCGCTTACGGTACTTACCATCAGGTGGACTGCATGTTCGTTTGCTACTTCAGTCAGATAAAAAAATAGTACTACAACAACGTAAATGTGTGAATAATACAATAACATTTGTTTCAATGTTGAGTCAGATGAGCGACACATTCATGGACAATGATAGCCTAATATGTAGTTGAAACCTGGTCGCTCAGTCGAACGTCCGAGGTTCAATTCCCAACCACGCACATATGATTTTTTAAATTATTTTCGCATTAGAAATTATTACCACTTGCCTGCGATAAAGGAAAATATCGTGAGGAAAGCGTACACCTGTGAGTTCGCTGAAAAAAATGTTCTCAAAGGTCTGTGTAGTTGACGCCTTGATAACCTAAAACTTTCATTTTGAGATCCGTGCTCAGCAGTGGGATAATGCATTGACATAGTAGTAGTCTATGGACGGCAGGGGCCACTTGCTATAAAACCACCTGTACAACGATACATTTGACGACCCGCGTGGCGGAGCGGTTACCATGCCGGTCTGATGCGCAATGGGTCCCGGGTTCGATTCCCGGCCAGACAGGTATCTGAATGACTTTAAATTCATATTCTGGGTCTGTGGGTTTGTGTATTCGCCTTGTGTCCATGGTACTCACGACACAGGAGAAAATTCTAATGTGCTATGAGTGACAAAAAAGATTAAAAACACGGTTTTAAATAAAGTAAGAAGTCTCTCGAAACACAATTTAGTTTTTTCGTTTGGCTATCACTTGTTATTGACCATGTTCGATTAAACGAGACAAGGCCAAAATATCGAGAGCGTGCAGCCAACAAGTTTTTACGATACCTATATTTAAATCGAATTTCCATTGTCGGCAATAGTCCGGCATGCAGGAGCATTGACCGAGTGGATAAATGTGGTTCTACTATTGTTTAGAACTGTGTGTTGTCTGTCTGTTCCATTCTAGTATATAAACTAATTAGTGAAGCTTTCTAGCGAAAATAATGATAATGCTAGAATGTGCTGTGATTAATAAGATTTGGAGCGGATTTTCAAAATGTTGGTCAGTTTTTCTTAGCTACGCTAAGTGAACTCGATTGGGCACACTTTCAAATAAATCACTACATAGTATAAAACAAAGTCGCTTCCCGCTCTCTGTCCCTATGTATGCTTAGATCTTTAAAACTACGCTACGGATTTTAATGCAGTGTTTTTATTAGATAGATTGATTCAAGCGCAAGGTTTTTATGAATAATACATGTATACCTAATATAGAAGAGAAACCCTGATAACTTTAGATTTTTGACTTTTAGAAGGATCGAAGTTTGCCGGGTCAATAAGTAAGTAATAATGCAGAGTTACAGGCACATATACACGGCAAACTTACACCGAGGGGTATATAAATGTATTTTTACGCTGGGGCTTTTTAATAGCTTTATTGATTAGAATATCACTTGAAATATGGTAAAACGAGTACGCTTGAGCAGTGATAGCCTAATGGTTAAAACTTGCCCTCTCGATCGGGAGGTCCGAGGCTTAAACCCAGGCCCGCACTACTTATTTCTAAAATTATGTGCGTATTAAAAATTAATTATCACTGCTTTTCGGTAAAGGAAACATAGTGAGAAAACCTACACACCCGAGAGTTCTTTTAAAAAAAAAGGTCTCGGAGGTGTGTAAGGTTTACCAATTTGCACTTGGCCAGCGCGGTGGACTATGGCCTAAAAACTCATTCTGGGAGAAGACCCGTGCCCAGCAGTGGGACAATAATGGGTTGACGAGAGTACGCTTCGACCGAGGACCACCACCAAAGCTATGTCTTGCCTAAAGCAGTTCTTGCGTTTCGTTGGTTGAGAATAGTTGCCGTCACACTTTTTTATAAGGCAACCAATTTGCTCCTCTGGAGTTTCGCATCCGTGATTGACTACAGATGGAACTCTTGTTCTGTATGAAGTTGCTTACAGATGTACATGGGCGGCAGTGACCACTTACCATCAGGTGGTATGCTCTTTTGCAATGTCATTTTTATAAAAATATCATTGTTAAAAAACGGGCAAGCAATTCGAGTGAACGAAGCTAAACAACTTCTAAGTTTAGGTATTGTCTATCGACTATATAGTATTAGTTAACTCAGTGAACAGTCTCACAACTCAAATAAACTAGACGGCCGATACGAAAACAGTATCTAGCCTTTATACGACTGAAGTTTGTTAGTCCTTTGTCAGGGAAGTTTACGTTACAAGACGTGGACCTGATAACAATATAGACGCCTGTCAGACTATTCCTGATAATTTAATAATGGAAAATTAAACTAATATTTAGTATAATTTGATCCATCAAGTGGAACGTATAATGCTATATACTGGGTTGTAGATAAACCTTATCTACACTTCGCTATTTGACTGCGAGCACTACCGCTATACCTATTCCGATGCAGTTTTTGCACAATAATAGCAGTGTTATGCGCTGTTGTGTTCTGGTTTGAAGAGTGTGGTAAGATATAAATACTTATCCAAGGCTTTCCAACGTAGTCCTCAGGGGTGGCAATGTCTCTGTTTTCAAATAGGTAAAACTATAATCCTTTCTAGGGTTGATAATAGACGCCCATGGGTGGCAATGAGAATTTACCATGAGGTGGATTGTATTCTCATTTGCTACGTATTCTTGAAAAAAAAATCTATTCAAGCGAAAGAAGCTACTTGAAAAAGCTTTGTTTAGGTATTCTCTAGCGAGTATATTATTAGTTAACTTAGTCGTGAACAGTCTCAACTCAAATAAACTAGACGGCTGATACGAAAACAGTATCTAGCCTTTATACGACTGAAGTTTGTTAGTCCTTTGTCAGGGAAGTTTACGTTACAAGACGTGGACCTGATAACAATATAGACGCTTATAAGGCTATTCGTGATAATTTAATAATGGAATATTTTAAACTAATATGTAGAATAATTTGATCCATAAATGAAATGTATAAAGCTATACACTCGGTTGTAGATAAACCTTAACTACACTTCGCTATTTGTCTGCGAGCACTACCGCTATACCTATTCCGATACAATTTTTGCTCAATAATAGCAGTGTTATGCGCTGTTGTATGCTAGTTTGAAGAGTGTGATAAGAACGGATCACAATTTTTTGCTTCGCGTATTATTATATGTAGATAACACTTTAATCCTTTCTAGGGTTGATTACGCATGTCTATGGGCGGCAGTGACCATTCACCAGGTTGACTGTATGCTCGTTTGCTTCGTCATTCTTATTAAAAAATATAATTGATTAAAAACATAATATTTAAGTGAAGGTAGCCTGTTGGTAAAGTTTTGCTTTGTATATTGTCTAGCGAATATTAGTTAACTCAGTGAACAGTCTCACAACTCAAATAAACTAGACGGCCGATACGAAAACAGTATCTAGCCTTTATACGACTGAAGTTTGTTAGTCCTTTGTCAGGAAAGTTTACGTTACAAGACGTGGACCTGATAACAATATAGACGCCTGTTAGACTATTCCTGATAATTTAATAATGGAATATTAAACTAATATTTAGAATAATTTGATCCATCAAGTGAAACGTATAAAGATACACACTGGATCTACCGCTAAACCTATTTCGATATTATTTCTGCTCAATAATAGCGGTGTTATGGCGCTGCTGTGTGCTAGTTTCAAGAGTGTGGTAAGAACGGATTACAATTTTTTGCTGCGCGTATTATTATAAATAGATAACACTTCAATCCTTTCTAGGGTTGATTACGCATATCTATGGGCGGCAGTGACCATTCACCAGGTTGACTGTATGCTCGTTTGCTTCGTCATTCTTATTAAAAATATAATTGATTAAAAACATAATATTTAAGTGAAGGTAGCCTGTTGATAAAGTTTTGCTGTATGTATTGTCTAGCGAGTATTAGTTAACTTAGTGAACACATCAACTCAAATAAACTACCTAGACGGCTGATACGAAAACAGTATCTAGTCTTATATGCTTGGAGTTTGTTAGTCCTTTGTCAGTAAAGTTTATGTTACAAGACGTGGACTTGATAACACTATAGACGCCTGATGTAAGACTCATTTTCTGATAATGTAATGGAATATTAAACAATAATACCTATAACATAACACTTTCAACAGTCACAGCCCCACACTACCTAGTATTTTTTCCTGTGTCGTTGGTGTCATGGACAAATAAAGACGGATACACAAACACCCAAACCCAGAAGAGAAATCTAAATCCACCATTTCGGTTTATACAATACTAGCAGAGCCCCGCAGCTTCGCCCGCGCTAACAAAATCGACGTACTGATTGTCCCGAAGGAATAAGATATTATACGTTGATCCAGAGTGTCAGCTAATTCCTTCCCAAATTTAATGAAAATCGCTCCAGTCGTTTACACGTGAAGAAGTAATAATCATACAATACACACTCACAAACATTCGCTTTTATAATATTAATAAGTATGATCCCTTATATCTTAAAACGTATACATAATCTGTGAGAGTATTTGGAGTTTATATATCTGTTATAAAAACAATCTGTTGTATAAACCAAAACCCATCTCCAACCATTTACATTTATTATCTCAAGGATGTATCAACATACATTTCCATATATTTTTATATATCAATGTCGCCAAGCTCGAACGAATACTAATTTTGTATTTGATATTACTCTTTGTGGTTTTAACAAGCGATATGAAAATATTCCTTTTCGAATAGCATATTTTTTGGTACAATTTTGATAATGATCCGAAGCAAATCAACATCAAAGAGCTTTGTACTTCACTGAAGGTAGTAATGTACTACGGTGTTTGGTGTAATAAAATATATGGTCGTCAGTTATATTTGAAAAAGATTCGTGAACGATATTTGGTGCTCATATCGATATGAAAATTATTTCTCATATCGATATCAGGAATAGCTTGTTACCCGTTCCGAATTGGTATTTCACTTGCAAATAGTCGGCAAACGCGCTCGTTCTATTTTTTAATATAGAAATTACGAACATGTATGCAGCCTAGAGCAGTGAAAGCCTAATGGTTGAAACTTGCTCTCTCGATCGGAAGGTCAGAGGTTCAAACCCAGGCACGTACCACTGATTTTTATAAAATTATGTGCGTATTAGAAATAAATTATCAGTGCTTTTCGGTGAAGGAAAACATCGTGAGGAAACACACTACACAACCGAGAGTTCTTTTAAAAAAATCTCGGAGTGTGTGAAGTCCACCAATGTCTATGTCAAGTCAAAGTCTATGACCCAAAAACTCTCATTCTGAGAGAAGACCTGTGCCCACCAGTGGGAAAATATGGGTTGACCAGGGATGCAGCCTATCTGTTGGTAAGTGATCAATGTCGTCCATTAATATTTTTAAGCAACTTTACATAGAACAAGGGTTGTTCTCTGAACGCGTTCCCCATCGGGCTCCTCCCAGGTGAGCCGGCTGCGCCCACCACTCCGTCTAGTCTTTACGACGGTATGCGACCACAAATACCGCCGTCCTTCCCGGGGTTGCCTGACCGAACAGTTAGAGCTCCCTATAGCCGCCTGCAACCCCGGAAGTTCCTTGTAACCTCTTACGACAGGCAGGGGATACCGCAGCCCTATTCTAATCCCGGATATACACGTAGTGTATCGATACGACGTGATATACCTATTAATGAAAACGGTTTAAGGTACGTACGAGTATAGTAATATATGGGAATGATGCGTAATAAATAAGGCTTTCTCTGATATTAGTATAGAGAAAGGATCTTTTGTGATTATGAACCTTATTTCTACATTGAGGTTAACCTTTGTTCAGGGGTTCATGAAATTGCTCATTTCTGTTTTTAGGTCAAAATGTAGTGTCTGAAATTTGTTTCTATAGTATTCATAATTTAGTAGCTTGGGGGGTGACTAATATGTTTTCGTTCAATTTAGTTAAAATAACTTTATAGGTGAGGCCGTCTTAAATAATGTAGGTCGTACGGTATTTCCCAAGATATGTATAGTTTCGAGAATCTGAGATGTATGTTTGTGTATGATGTATGTTGATTATGGTTGATATGGACGTGTGACACCTGTCAGAGCTCCTAAATACATATGATTCTCTTAGTCATCTGTGTCATAGACATACTCAAAAACGAAAAAAACGTGCGACACTTGGGGACTGTCGAGATAAAGCTATTGCATGGCTTTTTTATCAACTTATGCAATTACTTCTAATTATTTATTTTATTTATGCACTATTTTTTTCTTTGACATTAATTCAAGTTTTTTTCTTTGATACTACGAGTATATACTTTCTTACATACAGCTGCTTACATATTCGTCGGATTTTCGAGCAGCTCGTCGCGATCCATGCGGGCTTCATAGTGTCGTACCATATAACTACACGTTAAGCGAACGGTCGGCCGCGTTACATGCTAGGTGGAGTGGGGGTGTTAGGTTTTTTTCGTTACAGAATTTTTTGATTCGGTCGCTGCGCTCAAAACCCGCGATACAAGCTGTGCAATAGGTTAATAAAGAAACCGCCTATGCAAAGGGGGAGAGGGTTTGGATTACCTACCCTCCTCTCTTATATACGTTCATGATTATATCACAATCTATGCCAGGTAAAAAAATGTGATAGTAAAAGAGCAATTTTAGTGTTTGATGATAAATATGTATAGTTAGAAAAACAACGTTACTTTGATGGTATACAATTAGTACATACATATTAGATATTAATGATAATTGTAACGTAAATAGTAGTGACCATTATGCTATAATGGTTCAAACACGGTCTCAATCGAGTGTCCTAGGTTCGAGCCCCATACACTAAGTACCTACTGACTTGGAAAATGATGGACGTATTATAAATTGGAAAACATTTCAAGTAGCCTACATACCTAAAGTTCTTTGAAAAAAAATCGGTTGTCTGCAAAGTCGGTTTACTGACGATAGTTGAACGTGACAACGTCATAAGAAAATAATGATGGAATGGTTGCATTTTTCCAAAGAAAATGTTAATTCCTTTGTTTGATAGATATTTTGTGTGGATGTAGGCAAATTAGTGCCATACAATTGACGTCATGACCGTTCCGTTACAGCTATCGAACGCTGCCAAACGCGGAGACCGATTGTGCCTCTTTGTCGCTCGTTCCGCGTTCTCGCTTGCACTTCAAGCCTTAAATGGAACGCCTCAGAGCGAGTTAACGCCGCATGATTCATGTTATTGGTGCGTGCAGCCGGCTCCATTGAATTATAAGACGTTGTCACGTCAAAAGGTGTATAAAGTCTACCAAATCGTACTTATTCACCGCGCTGGACTAAAACTCAATCCGAGAGAAGACCAGTGCCCACTGGTGGAAAAATATTGGGTTGAGGACGATACTAAAAGTAATAACTAACGCTTAGACACTCATAGCCCCACCGTAGGATTTTTCGTGTGTCGTGGGTGCCATGGACAAACACCCAGACACAGAACAAGAATCTAAACTCATCATTCAGATACCTGTCTGGCCGGGAATCTAATCCTGGACCCACTGCGTGTCAGACCGGTATGGTAACCGCTGCGCCACGCGGGTCGTTTATTTCGTTTCTTAAAATCTCTATAAAAATTCCATCGATTTAGATCGAAGTGATAAGGGTGGTGCGATAATAGGATCCAATTTTCTCAGCAAAACAGGGGATGATAATAAAGACGAGACTGAAAGGACCCATTAGGGTAAGGTGAGACCCACAAGGGCTCTACAGAGTGAAATATTTAAGAGCCCATTATTAAATATTTCAGCTATTATACTGATCGTCTTGATACGGAAAAGATATGGACGGTTACCGTTAGGAAATACGTGTACATCACTACATAGTATAAAACAAAGTCGCTTCTCGCTGTCTGTCTATGTATGCTTAGATCTTTAAAACTACACTACGAATCTTAATGATTTTTTAAAAATGGATAAACTTGTCTCCTTTTTTATTTATTTTTTAAAATGGAATTATTAAACGAGCATGCAGTTCACTTGATGGTCACTGCCGCCCATGTGCACCATTCATTAATCAATGACTAGGTGGTAGAACTAGTGTAATTCGTCCGGGTAGGTACCACCGCTACACTTATTGCTAGCGTGGAGCAGTTCTTGTGTTTCGATGAAATTATGTAGTTGCTGACATACTTCGGATTCAGAGGGCACAGGACCGGTTGAAGTGGCGCCATTTAAGGGAGGCCTACGTCCTGCAGTGGACGTCAAAGGGCCGATGGATGGATGGATGGATAGATGACACACACTTTTATATGGGCCGAACATCTTGAACCTCGGGAGTAACAACACATCTGTGATAGACTTCAGATTTTACAGTAGTCCTCTATGATATTGCTAATGAAATAACATCCTACGCCGCGGCGATGACGTCGCCGCGTGGCGTAGGGTCTACGGGCCTCGAGGAATCCCTCCTTACCCGGGCAATTCCCTCAGTGGGTACACCGCCCACCGGTATTGTGTGGTGCTGTTAGATAGCGGTGCAGCCTTTGGTCCTCGGACCTATGATGTTGCTTACAGCCGTGCAAGGGCGGCAGTAACCACTAACCATCAAGTGGACTGCATGCTCGTTTGCTACTTCGATAAGATAAAAATAAACATACTTTCTGTCCGTAGCTATATACTCTGTTTTAATAGCAAATTCTATGAAATGGATGCAATTGTTTTTTTTATTATTTTTATAATATTTGGCTTAGGTATTCGATTTACAGGTCTATACATAGATGCCTTATCAAATCTACTCGCTTGATAGAATAGTATAACGGTATGCTCCATAGCTATTGGTAATATTGGCTGAGTCGAATCACAAAGGGCATATACCGATTGATAATAATGGAAGCAGCAAATTCACTTGCACGTATATCATCTGTTGGTAGCTTCGTTGGTAGCCGGCCTTTATTGCCTATGACACTTACAAAATTAACCTGATTGCAACCCTGCTTGTTCTCAGAACTAAGCTAAAACACAAATGTCTGCCACATTTGTCGTCCTACCATCGTGCGGGTTATGTAGTAAATTATAGTAGCATCTCTATCTGTACTAGCTGTTTTTTTTTATACGTAAACCTAACGATAATGCAGACGGGCTACCTGATGGAAAGTAGTCACCGTCGCCTATGGACACTTGCAACACCAGAGGAGTCGCCAATGCATCGCCGGCTTTGAAGGAGAGCTCTTTTCGCACCTTTTTTGAAGAGCCCCATGTCATAACCATGATTTTACCAGAACCAGCGTAGTTCGATCGGGAAGGTACCATCGTCACACTTATTTTTAAATTGAAGCAATTCTTGCGTTTACGTGGGGGTTGTTGCCTCACTTTTGTATGAGGCGGCTATCTTAGTATTTGTTAGTAGCAACGCATCTGTGATTGACTTCAGATAGAACCCTGTTCTATATGAAGTTGCTTACAATTGTCCATGTGCGGCGGTGGTCACTTACCATAGTTCGACTTCACGTTGTTTTGCTACTTTAATCGGACAAATAAATATTTAACGACCCGCGTGGCGGAGCGGTTACAATACCGGTCTGACGCGCAAATGGGCCCCGGGTTCGATTTTCTGCCAGACAGGTATCTAAATGATGAGTTTAGATTTATGTTCTGGGTCTGCGTGTTTGTGTATTCGTTTTGTCCTAGTGTGGGGCCATGAGTGTAGAAAGCGTGTTTTTCTTTAATAAGACCCATTCAGTCCATAATGTGAAACCTTTATCTTCCTTACAGAACTGTCATTGTGTTATTTCAACTTAATGCTTCAAAAAGATTCAATGTTATCTTGTAGTCTCTGTTATGATGTAGGTAGATTTTAAATGTCGGTGTGCAAAAATCACTCATTTTCCCGAAACACGCGAAAGAAGTTAAGCATCAAAAATATTACTAAACAAGATTCGGTCTTGCTTGGAACATGAATTTGGAAAATATGTATGTCAGAGAGTAATTGAAAAATATATGAGCGAGCAGGAAAATAATTTTGAGAGGAATTAGGAGCGAGGCCAGAGGCAACTATTTAATCTGTACAAGTAAATAAAATCAGATTTTTTGGTTTTAGTCTCAAAATAATTTCGTTTCGAAGTAGGTACCTATTTATTGTATATCTGTCAATTTCCGTTGGCATCAACCCTTTAATTCCCACTGCTGGGAATGGATTAGGAATGAAGCTATCGCACAGCTGAATCTTTAAACAATGCATTGTTTGTTAGTCAGA
Organism: Spicauda simplicius; assembly: GCA_949699795.1. Taxonomy (NCBI): domain Eukaryota; kingdom Metazoa; phylum Arthropoda; class Insecta; order Lepidoptera; family Hesperiidae; genus Spicauda; species Spicauda simplicius. The sequence goes on from OX453076.1 coordinate 16,301,205, forward strand.
CTGCGAATTTTGGGTATATTTCGAAAACGACCGAGTCGATTTGACGACCCGCGTGGCTTAGAGGTTACCATGCCGGTCTGACGCGCAATGAATGAGCGCAGACAAGCATCTGAATGATGATTTGGTATTCATGTTCTGTGTCTGGGTGTTTGTGTATTTGTCTTGTGTGTCCATGTTACCCACGACATAGGAGAAAATCCTAGTGTGGGGCTATGAGTGTAGAAAGCGTGTGTGTGTGATTTGCCTCTACCACAAGAAGGTTCTGCAAGCAGTAATAAATAGTATAAACGACATTTTATTCCGAAATTTAGGGTTTCTTACGGAAAATCTGAGAGTGTACGAACGAAACCGTTTAGAAAGCTTGTATCTATTACCCCTCAGGCTGCCAAGGTTTGGAGGCTTTGAGGATAATTATTCCGTCCTGATTTTCGACATTGTTTGCGCTGTAATGACCGATTCTCTGTTACAAGATGTAGTGGATACTAAGGTCGTTATCAATGAGCTAACTACTTATCTATAATATTCATCATCACTACATAGTATAACTACATAGTACACTCTCAGAAGAGAGTTTTAGGCCAATTGCACTGGCCAAATGCGTTGGTAGACTTCATACACCTCCGAGAACTTTTTTGATAAGATTTCTCAGGTGTTTAGGTTTCCTCGAGAGGTTTCCCTTACCGTAAATCAGTGATAAATAATTTGTAATACGCACATAATTTAAAAAAATCTGTGGTGCGTGCCTGGCATGAACCTCAGACCTCTATATTTGTAGCGTGAAGCATTTTTTTGCATATCGATGGAAGGGTGTGGTTGCCGGCACACTTATATGAGGCGACAGCATGTTCTGTATGTAGTTGATTACATATGTCCGCGGGCGGCAGGGACCAGTTACCATCAGGTGGAATGCATGCTCGATTGCTACTTCAGTCAGATAAAAAAGGTCCCCCCAAAAAAAAAAAAGTTATAGGTATTGTTACCGTTACAACCATAAGCATATCATGCCATAGTTATGCCGTAGTCGTATCATTGGTAATTACAATAACAGTAATAATTACGATGTTACCTAATCTTATAGATATCAGTTAGACAAATTTAATTGCAACCATTTAAGTTAATGTAAACTATCATTACTAACCTCATTATTAAGAAATCAAATTACTGCGCGATATTATCGTTTACCTATTTAGTGTTATGTCAAATTTTAATTCATATTTCATATTAAGGAGTTTTATGTACATAAGACAGTGATAACCTAATGGTTGAAACTTGCCCTTTCAATTAGGAGGTCCGAGGTTCAAATCCCAGGCACGCGCCACTGATTTTTTAAAATTATTTAGGTGTTAGTGTAATTATCACTGTTTTTAGGTGAAGGAAAACATCGTGAAGAAACCTACACACCTGAGAGTTCTTAAAACAAAACACCAATTCGCACTTGGCCAGCGCGGTAGACTATGGCCTAAAACTCATTCTGAGAGAAGACCCGTGCCCAGCAGTGGGACAATAATGGGTTGACGAGATGTATATAAAACTACACTTTTTAGAGTTAATTATAGTTGTTATGCCACGTCTAAGTGGTAATTAGTATTTTACGAGTTAATGTGATGTTGGGAAATACGACTTATAATTATTTCGTCAAAAAGTATAAATCAAACAAACATATAAATCCTCATCATACTTTTAATAAAATGAAGAGCAAAATAACAAGTCAAATATATTTTAATAGTTAATTTTGAAGGAGGACACGAGCATACAACGTGACCAATTCTATAGAAGATGACCAATTCTATCGTAGACAATCACAGATGCGTTGCACTCCTGAGGTCTAAGAAGCCTCATATGTAGTGTAGTCAGCCAGCATTCATACATACCCTCTCTTATTTCCCTAGAAATAGGTATGTTGCTAGTTTTTTAACCCCGACGCAAATGAAGGGGTGTTATAAATTAACCACTATATTTTGTTTGTCAGCGGAATCGTAGCTTCTAAATGGGTTTTTTGCTATTGATCTGTGTTTCATCTTGTTTGGGTCTTAGTATATTCTAACCTAAACAACAGTAGAAAATAAATTGCAAAATAGTGAATAAATATCCCATTAGCAACCGTGTAGAATAATAATTGAACGAGAAATGTTTATTTATACATACAAACATTGTAATGGAAAATGGGTTAGGCAATCCTAATAAATCTTAGCTTAGAACGAGCTACGCGGTTACTGTTAGGCTGTGTTTGCACTGGGCGTTAAACTGTTAACTGATAGCTAAAATGACTTGTGAAGTCTTAACCTTATAAGATTCCGTGTCGTTAGTGTTACATACGCGTAGATAAATATTTAGGATGCATAGTTGAAATCTGAATAAATGCATTGTTCAGGCATCGAAAGCGGAACGCAGTGTGTCAGACGACCGGCGGGTTTTGACGACCCGCGTGGCGCAGCGGTTACCATACCGGTCTGAAGCGCAATGGGTTCCAGGTTCGATTTCCGGCCAGACGGTATCTGAATGATTAATTTAGATTCAATTTTGTTCTGGGTCTGGATGTTTGTGTATTCGTCTTGTGTGTGTCCACGGTACCCACGACACAGGAGAAAATCCTAGTTTGGGGCTATGAGTGTAGAAAGCGTGTGTTTATTTGTTTTTTTTTTCAGACCGCTAAAGAGCTATAATGTCGTGAGGTACATAAGACCACGTAAGATTAGCCTTTACGAAAAAAACATATTAGACATCATTCGGAACATTGCTCTAAATTATTGTACACTGTTAAATGACCAGCTCCTGACGTTTTTTAAACCGCTCAGTGGATGCTCTCAAGGTTTGACAATGTTTGCTAAGCATTGTCGACAATGAAACTAGACATAGACGGATATATTTATCAATTTATAAATCTGTTATATTTGTTTGATCCAAATTGAAATCAAACTGCAACGACCAAAAAAAAGGTCACCTAATCTAGATAATCTGGCCCCCTCAACCAATAACTGAAAAAAAAACAACAACATTCGAATGGGTTATTCGTATTCGCGAAAGCTCAAATAATTTCTTTTTTTCCTAATATGCATTATGTAATAACGTTCATATATTTGCGTCTATTGTTTCATGAATGTGTTTATCGCAATATCTCTGAACGCAGCCTTATCCGTGGATTTCGAGCGATGCGGCTTGCGGCTGCGGCCATAGCGGCTAGTTAACTTGCCACAGATTGCTCATCTGTGTGAATCCAACATCTGTCAATATATTTGTGAACAAAATATAACTTAACTAGCCTATTCCCGCAGATTCGCCTACTTCGATCACGTCTACCATGGCAATGAATATTACATAATATTTACTCACCGTTCCTGTAGTTCCGGGTTCAGAATAGGGCTACGGTATCCCCTGCATGTCGTAAGAGGCGACTAAAGGGGTTTCCAGGGTTGCAGGCGGCTAGAGTGGGAGCTCGAACCGTTCGGTCAGGCGATCCCGGGAAGGATGGCGGTATGTTGCTAGACGGAGCGGTGGCCCCAGCCGCCAATATGGGAGGAGCCCGATGGGGCAACGCGCTCAGAGGAGAGTCTGGTTAGTGGGGGTAAGAATCCCACATAACCCTGCTTCGCTCGGGTACCTTTTGAAGGTTTCCCCTTCGAGAACAAAAAAAGGATACTGACACTAAAACATTTACTATGAACTTACGCATAGGGGTTAGTCTAGGCTAGGTCATAAACTACGTGTGTGCCTTTAGCGATATTTAAAGCCGGCGATGCATTTGCGACCCCTCTGGTGTTGCAAATGTGCGACGGTGACACTACTTTCATTTAGGTAGTCAGTTTGCCTTATCGTCAAGTTTAAGTATAAAAAAAGATATGTGACCGGCGTTTTTGCGTGAATGACTAACAGACATAGGTACATCCCTAAAAAATTCGCATTTAAAATATTAATAAGAATAAAGTTTTATGTCGTTCTTTAGTAATTCATGGCGCTATTCAAAAACCCTAATTACTTTTCTCGTTGAAACTAGTAAGGCTTATGATATCATTATAAATTTTATTAAATGATAGTAACTATAATTTAATGAAAAATATTAATTACAAAAGGAGTAGTATCTTCGAGATATTAACAACGCTAAAATTTATGCTATAACGCTTTTAATCCTCACTTTACTAGGATTTTCTCCTGTGTCATAGCGTTCATGGACGCACACAAGGTCTGTACTACCTTGTGTGCGTCACAAAGACCCGGAACAGAAATATAAATTCATTTGAGGATTTATCAATCAGCTTAAAACTTCCTAAACTTAAAATACTTTGTACACTCATAGCGCCAAAGTAGGATTTTCTCTTGTGTCGTGGGTACCATGGACACACACAAAGACGAATAAACAAACACCCAGACTCAGACCAAATATCTAAACTCATCATTCAGATATCTTTCTGACCCGGAATCAATCCCGGGACTGCGTGGCAGACCGGTTTGGCATCCGCACCGCCACGGGGGTCGTCATATCAGCTGAAGATGGAACCCGAAATTTCGAATACCATCACATTATTCGTCATAATTAAAGACTTATTTAAAAATAAGTCTTTTGAGGTATTTTTTAACTACTTTCTGAGGCTTAAATAAAAACCTATCTACTGTGGAGTTACTTTTGTCCTAAATCAACAGCTTCCTCATAAAATTTGTTAACATGGCTGGCACATCATATTTGGTGCTAAAGGTGAACTTAGATCCTCGAATTTATAATTTAATTTCTTTTTTTGAAATATAAATACGGCTTCACTGGCCTTTTTATACATATTTGCTCACGAAATTGAGTTAATTTTTCAAAAAATATTTACTAAGGGAAAAGTTAAGGACAGTAAACAAAAAGGAGCTCATATCTAGATATACCTATCGTCGGGTTTATTCAGTCCTAAACCAACAGTTTCAGCGTTTAGGACTAAGACCAAATCTAGATCGTGGGATAAATTCTGTTACATCTCGTTATCTAAATCAAATTATCTCGATGGCCTCTGAACAGTAACGCGTTACTTAGTTATTAAAAATTGAAAGAAAGAAAGAAATCGTTTATTCGTAATGCGTACACACTCATACAGTTTAAAGACACAATAATAATATAGTAGATAGTTAGATAGATAAAACATTCCTTTTCTGGACATCAGGTACTTTTTGTGATAAAAATAGTAATCGACTATACAAATTACCTAGTGTGATATAAGTGTCGACTGTCGCCCATGGACTATAATAAACCTAGATATAAGACACTTGTCTAACTTGTCTTTATTCGTTCTTAACACCCACAAGAAATGGTAGGACGAGTGTAGCGAGCGATATTTACTTATTTAGAACAACTAAACAAATGTCGAGGGCGGTAAACAAGGAATGGCTCATTTCCAGATGGTTCCCAAATTAGTACCTGTCTATCGTTGGGTTTTCTCCTAAATCAACAGCCTGAGGCATTTAACTCAGTGAGTCAGGATGCTCGGGTAAATATTTGCCTTAGTTCTTTCGCATCAAAATCTACTTAGCTCGACTTGACCTTTTTATGCCTTGTTTACTTCGAGTTTGAAAGTTTGTCTTAGCTAAGATATTTTTGGTTGTTTTTTCATGCGTTTTCTTTTATGTGAAACTTGGTATAAAGTAACATTTATGCTACCGAAATTATATTATTTCAATAATATTTACGATATATTTTTCTGTTCCGGTCTGAAGGGTGTGGACATATGTATGTTCTAAGGCGTTTCAATTTAGTTCTCAGGGATAGCAACGCATAAGCATAGATCTTAATCAAGGTAACTTAGTTTTATGCCGTGGCCACCTTACCTTCAGATGGGCTGCATGCTCGTTTACTATTTTTTTTATCTGACTGAAGTAGCAAACGAGCATGCAGTCCACCTGATGGTAAGTGGTCACTGCCGCCCATGGACATCTGTAATCAACTACATACAGAACATGGGTTTCATATAAAGTCAATCACAAATGCGTTGCTACTCCCGAGGACTACGATGGTCGCCTCTTGTGAAGGTGTGCCGGCAACCACACCCTACTATCGAAACGCAAGAAATGCTTCACGCTATAAATAGGTGTGGCAGTGGTACTTTCCCGGTCGAACTACACTGGTTCTACTTTGAGTGGTTTTCCATGTTGTAAAAAAAAGAATCATTACCGGACGATTTGGACTCCTGTCGGCTTTAACAAAGCAGAGTAATGTGAGATGAGATTTAGTGATTCCAATAATCTTTTCCGGGTTCCCGAGATAACAGACGATCAGATGAGGGTCCTAACTACCAATAATCATTGTGATTGAATTATGAGTCATTTTGAAATAAATGTCCTATCATGTGTCACGGAGGAACGACTGCGCTGCCAGCGTTCAATCATTGGGAATTAAATCGATCCATTATTGGTCTTATTTAGCGTTAAATGCGGATTTCTGGCTCTAATTTCATGCTGGTTACTTACTTTATCTGTGCCTTTAGTAAAAATGGGTATTTTAAACCACGCTTTCTACACTCATAGCCCCACACTAGGATTTTATCCTGTATCGTGGGTAAAATGGACACACACAAGACGAATACACAAACACCCAAACCCAGAACATGAATCTAATCTCATCGTTCAGATACCTGTTTGGCCGGAAAACGAACCTGGGACCCGTTGCGCGTCAGACCGGTATTAACCGTTCCGCCACGCGGTATACCCAAGATAGTTAGATTTTTGGCCAAAGTGACTTCTTCTACCAATTTTTTTGAGATTTAACAGTTTCATATTGAGGTTAGGTTAGTTTCAAATTTTTAACTCTTTCATATTGAAGATCTAACGATATTAAACCAGATTTTAAGCCAGAAGAAACCGATACCGCTCTTCTGTCATCAATAGGTACGACTCCATTAATTTTACGAGACACAGAGTAAAAAATAAAATAAAACCCTAGGTAATTGAAACTGACGTCTTTAATGTCTTTCATTACAATCAAGTGGAAATTAATATTCTTTTCTGTTGCTTTCAGGTAATTACTTTTCTTTTGATACTGGGGTATCTTGTAAGATCAAGACTAAAGGATCTTACACCACTTTCCTACCTTCAAGAAGCAGCCCTACTTCATCTTCGCGTGAAGTTGAGGTAAGTGAATATGCGTCCCTGATAAATAAAAAAAATTGTGTGCGTGTACTAGCGTACACTCGTAAGAAGTGAAACGTCAAAAAATAATTTACTATATGCAACTTTACAGAAATTGGTTAAATAAAGTTAAATTAGATAAAGTTTAATAAAAGGCTTTTATTAAACTTTATCTAATAATCTAATCTATAATAATCTATCTAATATCACGTGTGGTAGGAATAAGAAAAAGATGGCGCGTAACGAAAAAATGTTACACTAATTTTTTTTCCAACCCCGATAAAGAAGTTTCACTTCAATAATCATCCTAAAACACAATACTGAGGTAACGAATATTCGCATCCGCAAATATTCACATGTTTTTAGACATTTCCATTCGCAAGAATTGTGCGAATGTTTTAGGAATGTTTTTTTCAAAAAAGGTTCCCGAATTTATACAAATTTAAGTCGAACTGCAGTTTGTCGACCAAATACAAAAGGTGGCCAAATATACATCCTCTTGCCCCTATACCAACAACTGAAACAAAAAAAATTTTTTTTTCGTATTCGCGGATCTCGCTAAGGGATATCCGCATCTAAATCATACAGTCATCTAAATACTTAAGTCTAACCGTCACGTTTAAAAGGCAGGCTACATTTCGGAAAAATAACTGAAACTTAATGCAATTATCCTTTTTTCAGCAGTCTGGGTTTTGATTTAATAATTTAACAATGTTACCTGTTATCATAATTATATCAGACGCGAATATTCATAAAACTTGGCTAGATTTAGAACTATTGTTATATTTTCTAAATGAACTCCAAATAAAGAGACGAACAATATAGTTATATGAGGCTTTCATCAAAAACAAATAAAACAGAATAGCTATTTGGAACGTTGATTAAATTACTTGAAGTTGTTTGGAGTTGCTACGCCGAATACCTGCGTAGTTTAACATGGATTTTTCACTGGCAGTATTCGGATAGTGACATTTTATTACAAGTTTTTCATTAAATTTCTATTATGAAATTTAGTTGCCTAGCCATACGTTTTAGTACGTCAGAACAATTATTATCTTTTTTTTATTAATAAATGTGGCGAACGAGCGTGTAGTCCAATTGATGGTAACCGTTTCATAGAACAGGGATTCTGTTTAAACTTCTTCCAAGGACTAAGTTATTCCCTGAATAGTACTTGTTCTTGTAAGCTTGCAACCACGATCTTCACTGAACTTATTGAACATTTCTTTTTTTTATCTGACTGAAGTAATAAACGAGCATGTAATCCACCTGATGGTAATGCCGCTCATGGACATCTGTAAGCAACTTCATATGGAACATGGGTTCTATCTGAAGTCAGTCACAGATGCGTTGCTACTCCTGTGGACTATGATGGTCGCCTCATATAAAAGTACCGGCAACCGCACCCTTTCATCGAAACACAAGGAATGCTTCACGTTAGAAGTAGGTGTGGCGGTGCCTCCCCGGTCGAACTACACTGAAATTTCATAGAACAAGGATTCTGTCTAAAGTCGATCACAGATACATTGCTGCTACCAAGGACTAAGTTATTCCCTGAATCGTACTTGTTCTTGTAAGCCTGCAACCATGATCTTCACTTATTGAACTACAAGTATGACTGATGTAACATCGACAAATTAGTCTCTGTGTGACTTTAAACAAGCTTGTGTTCTTTATTGTTCACAAGTGGTTTAGCGGGGGTATTTTGATTTTACTCTTGTATGTATGTCTCTTGATAGATTTAAGTAATAACTTTTCAAATCCTTTGTACCGTTGTTATATTCTAACGTTTAGAGATGCGCCGAATAGTGGTTTCACCGAATAACCGAATACCGAATGTTATTCGGTTTAACTTTTACCGAACCGGATATTCGGCCGAATTATTCGGTTTACCATTTCTTTTTAAGAAACAACTGTGAAAGTGTGCTCATAAAAAAGTAAAATGTTGATTTTAGGTTTGAAAATAAATGTTGATGTAAGAGTTTTAAATAAATGCGAATTTGATTAAGAATTCAAAAATGTTGATTTGAAGTTAATATGCTTTATATTATTATCTTTATTCAACACTCTCATCATAGGATTTCTTTGACTTATAAAATAAATCTTACGTAAAAAGTTCTGTCTTTTTAACAAATTAAAAATATCGAACCGAACATATTCGGCACTAAAACCGAATAATTCGGCCGAAAACGAAAAGTGAAAAAGATGCCGAATAAGTCGAATACCGAATACCAACCGAATATTCTCTCATCTCATCTCTAGTAACGTTCCTGTGTAATATGAACCCGATGTACAGGATAACTATCCTCGGATAGTTTATAACAGTATTAATGAAATAACTTGTATAAAAATTTATAAAAAGTGGTTTTGAAGTAGATGTTTAAAACTGTAACGTTGTCTTCGCGTTAACGTTATCAATATATGTGCCAAACTAATCAGTGTGAGATCTCTTATATGAGATTAGAGATTAGTTAGCTATGTATGTCGCTGACAGGAAGATTACTGTTCGCTCTGGACTCAGAGTAGGTCAAACCACGTAACATCGGGTGTCGCATACTCTTTAGTTTCTGTACTGTATGTTGTTGTTGTCGTCAACCCATTATTGACACATTACTGGGCAAGGGTCTTCTCTCAGAATGAAAGAGTATTAAACCATAGTCCACCGCGCTGGCCAAGTGCGGATTGGTGAAATTCACACACCTCCGAGAACTTTTTATTTACATAACTCTTGTGTGTAGGTTTCCTCACGATGTTTTCTTTCACCTTGAACCGTATAATACGGCACTAATGGTTTAACTTCAGGTTTACGCGTTTGCTTCTTCTACTATGTAATAAGATACTAAATGTATTAATTGTTTTTTTTTTTTTTTTTTATTTAACTGAAGTAGCAAACGAGCATGCAGTCCACCTGATGGTAAGTGGTCACTGCCGCCCATGGACATCTGTAATCAACTTCATACAGAACACGGGTTCCATCTGGAGTCAATCCCGAGGACTATTTTGTGATAATTATTTCCTTAACCGCTGGATTCCGATGGCTCAGGACTGGTCAAAGTGGCGCAGATTAGAGGAGGCCTATGTCCAACAGTGGACTTTTAAAGGCTGATGAATGGATGGTTGGACGAATTATATTCTTCCTTATATCTACTTAGTGTTAAACGAAGTCAGCCTTCGCGTTGCCATCGTAACAGTTGATTTTTATACATTTTTCACTAACTAATGAGCGATAATTAGGAATAGGTTTGATAAAAAGTAAATATATTTTATATGTAGGTATAAATAAATGTAAAATACTTGATATCACACAATCACATATAGAAGTCACCTTGCGACTTGTATATGTGATTGTGTGCTTGTTTACCTGATAACTAGGTTTTGATATATAACATATATCTCTCTCTCTCATCAACCCATTAGTGGCCCACTGCTGGGCTCGGGTCTTCTCTCAGGATAAGAGAGTGTTAGGCCATAGTCCACCGCGCTGGCCTAGTGCGAATTGGTGGACTATAACATATATATTATGTTGGAAATGTCTAAATTGAACCGCGGAAGGGTAGCTAGTTTAATTATAAGGCATTGATACAAAATCTACTCGTATTATTGGTTTTGAAGGCCTCCTTTGACGTCGCTTTTGGTCTGTTATTACATATTTTTTACACTGGGTTGGAAGGAGGGTGTTGTTTTTCGAGCGTAGGTATGTATTTCCAACGCCTTTTCATGCGCTACAGCCTTAAGACCTTGAGGGGTTGTAACATATCACATATTATTAGAATCGAATCAGTTGTGAGAATGATATAGGCTATAAATTTTGTAACAAAATGGCGCTTGCCTTCAGAGAAAGGGGGAACAGACGATATTTTTTATTGTTAAAATATACATGTTTTCCAAATCTAATGAAGCATTAATTTCAAGGAGTATATATATCGCTAGTTGAAGCGGCGTACTTCGATCCGCCTAAAAGTAAAAAAAATAATTGTTAGTGTTCTTTCGCAATATTATAAATGTATTACACATATAAACCTTCCTCTTGAATCACTCTATCTGTTAAAAAAACTGCATTAAAATCCGTTGGGTAGTTTTAAAGATCTAAGCATATATAGGACAGACAGCGAAAAGACACTTTGTTTTATACTATGTAGTGATAATAATAGAAACTCGTTTGTTTAAAAAAAGTAAATTTAAACTAAAGAAATCCGATCGTTTTTAGTAGTTTTTGTTAATAATTCAACAATGTTACTTGTTCTTTGTATCAGCGTGTAAAATCTAGATTTACACATACATACATATCTCCACATAACATTTACAGCACACACATGCGATTGATTTTGCAATAAGTCCACCACACCCTTCACACCTTGGAAATAAAATCTTATCAGCAAACAGAATTTCGAATCACACACAGAATATGACCTTAATGTGGACGCAATAATAGCGGATTTTGCATAGCCAATCGGGCGTTTTATCGTTTTTTCGTTTTACGAAGGGATATATCATATCACGGCTTATCATATCATATCATATCGATGTTTTGTCGAACACTCCCGTGTGAAGCATGTACTTATAAATATTTGGTCATACTTTATTTTGTGTTATGGAATGCTAGTTGAATCCCGCAGCTTCGCTCGCGTTGACAAAAATCGATTGTCCCGTGGGAATAAGATATTTTCCCACAGTAAAAAGTAGCCTATATGTTAATCTAGACTAGTGGTTCTCAAACTTTTTGAGTAACGGAACCCTTTTGGGAAGCAAAATACTTGATGGTACCCTAAAATAAAACAATTGTTTTTATAACTGTATTTTTTTATTAATCAGCATAATAAAAGTACAATGTAGTAGTTACTAATTATTATTTACTTCACCACTTGGCAAGGACAATAATAGAAAACATGAAAAAAGAAAAAATCAAACTAGTGGGATGTATGAAACTTTTTTTTTCTAAATTCTTGCGGAACCCCGACAGAGGTATCACGGAACCCAAGGGTTCCGCGGAACACACTTAGAGTATAGCTGATCTAGAGTATCAGCTAACTCCCTACCTAATTTTATGAAAATCGCTCCAGCCGTTTACACGTGAAGAATTAACAAACTTACACACTCACAAACTTTCGCCCTTATAATAGTAGTATGAAGTACGATAAATATTTGGTCATACTTTATTTTGTGTATTTTTATGGAATATTTTTATGTTAAAGTATTATTATAATCTTTGCTCATTAATCATTCATAACCGATTCGTGCGTAGGAACTCTGTTTTAAGAACTCAATTATTAATAATAATAAACGTTTTCTACATTTTACAAAGTATTTTTCTGTATCGTGGCTGCCAACAAATCCCCGACCCAGAACAGAAATCGGAATCCGAATATAGTTTCTATCAAAATCGACAATTATACATTACGAACCCCACAGCTTCGCCCGCGTTAAAAAAACGATGTATTGTTTGTCCCGTGGGAGTAAGATATTATCCGACAGTAAAATGTAGCCTATATGTTAATCCAGAGTATCAGCTAACTCCCTAGCAAATTTTATGAAAATCGCTCCAGCCGCTTAAATGTGAAGAAGTAACAAACATACACTCACAAACTTTCGCCTTTATAATATTAGTATGAAGTATGATTTATACTTATATACTTATTAATTATTAAATTAAATATTTAAATTATTTAAAACCGTTGGATTCAGAGGGCACAGGACCGGTTGGAGTGGCGACATTTAGGGGAGGCCTATGTTCAGCACATTAAAAGGCTGGCTGGATAGCTGATACTCTGGGTTAACATATAGGCTACTTTTTAATGTAGGAAAATATCTTATACTTTTAAAATTCTTGTGTATCAATAAAGATGAAGTTATGATATATTTATATAGGTACATACACTATTTTATTACGTTTATCCTTCTTTTTATAGGCTGGCGACACGACATCCATAAAAGTTTTAGGAGTTTTTGAAGTTCCGACGTTAACTTACTAGTTTCCTCGACACTAACAAAGTGCTAAGCCGATGGCACTGGATACTTTCTGACGGTAATCTTATGAGAGCTTCGGGGTCTCTTAGGGATAAAAGGCGAAGAAAGTCGAAGGACAATAGCGTTAATGGTGGTTGAATTAGTATGCTTTTCCCAGAGAGGTACCACCGCCACGACTATTTCTAGCGAGATAACGACCCGCGTGGCCGAGCGGTTACCATGCCGGATTGTCGCGCAGTGGGTCCCGGGTTCGATTCCTGGCCAGACAGGTATGTGAATGATGTTTAGATTCTTGTTCTGGGTCTGGGTGTTTGTGTATTCGTCTTGTGTGTGTCCATGGTACCCACGACACAGGAAACAATCCTAGTGTGGGGCTATGAGTGTAGAAAGCGTTTTAAAAAAAAAAAAATTAAAGATGCAGTTCTTGGATTTCGGTAGAAGGGTGTGGTTGCGGCTCACCTAATGAGGCGATCATCTCAGTTCTCAAGCGTAGCAACGCTGTAAGCGACTTCAAATAGACCCCTGTTGTAAGAAGCTGCTTAAAGATGTCCTTGAAGGGCATGACCAGATCTGCCGTACATGCGATAGTCGTTGAAGTAGACGTTTTTCTGAGTGAACACAGGGTCTGGGTCAACGTACGTCTAGCACTGCTGGTCGGTGGTGGAAAAATCTGCGACAAGCGGCAATTGGTAACTGGATGAAGAGAGTCGAAGATTGGGCTCAGTGACAAACCCGGGGAATGGCCAAAGTCCTGCTTTTACTGGCTAGTGATGATCATTCATACATGGGATATCTTATCGTCAACCCATTATTGTCTCACTGCTGGGCAGAGATCTTCTCTCGAAATGAGAGAGTTTTAGGCCATAGTCCACCGCGCTGGCCAAGTGCGAATTGGTGGACGATGGGATTTCTTACTTCTTCCTATTACTAGAGTAGCAAACGAGCATGCAGACCGTTTGATGATGGTCATTGCTGTGGATGGACGTAATCAAACTGGATATATTAGTCTGCAGACCGTGTGACAGTATAGCAATGAATACGAGCGAACAATTTTGTAGTAAAATCCTTCGCTCCTGAATGGGTAGCGATTCAATTTTGCTAATCCAATAGGGTCTCGGGGAGTACAAGATGACTTGTATCAACTCTCTACTTACAAACTAATTTCAATACGCCTTAGCTGAAGTAGAGTTTTGAACGGTGTAATAGGGGTGACATACTTACAAAGCATTTCTTAGTTCTACATGTAGCTTCGTATCTGCGGCCACCGTCACACTAATCGTAACTGAGTTCTATTACAGCCATGGACGGCAATGACCACTTACCATCAGGTGGACTGCATGGTTTGGTATTGCAGTCAGATAAAAAAAACTTGTTTGTTTTCAACCGACTTCAAAAAGGAGAAGGTTCTCAATTCGACCGTGATTTTTGAAGTGAAACTTCTTTATCGGGGTTGGAAAAAAATTTAGTGTAACATTTTTTCGTTACGCGCCATCTTTTTTTGTTACGCGCCTTTTTTTTTCGTTACGCGCCATCTTTTTTCTGTTACGCGCCATCTTTTTCTTATCCCTACCACGCGTGATATTAAATAGATTATTATAGATTAGATTGTTAGATAAATTTTAATAAAAGCCTTTTTTAAACTTTATCTAATTTAACTTTATTTAACCAATTTCTGTAAAGTTGCATATAGTAAATTATTTTTTGAAAAATAACGTCATAAAGAAGTTTCACTTCTTACGAGTGTACGCTAGTACACGCACACATTTTTATTTTTTTTATACAACGTGTATTTCTTACGGGATTAGCTTTGAAACTTAAGCGTCCCAAGCGGTAGATTATTTGGATATTTTTTCCACGGTAAATTTGCAGTGAAGGAAGTGTCAGAAACTTTTGAATTTGACGACCTTTTTATCGACTAATTTCGCAGACTAATATTCCTAAAGGGAGGCGGTGAATTAAACTTCGTCCTGGGCGACGCGAATCCGCAACATTACTTTTGAAAAATGTTAATGATCCGTACATAAAAGGTGGAGATTGGCCTAAATCCTTACTCAGGAGACTTAGTCTTTTTTATCTGATTGAAGTAGGAAACGAGCAGGCAGTTCACCTGATGGTTAGTGGTCACTGCCGCTCAGGACATCTGCAATCAACTTCATATAGAACATGGGTTCTATCTGAAGTCAATCACAGATGCGTTGCTACACCCGATGACTACGATGGTCGCCTCATATAAAAGTATGCCGGCAACCACCCCCTTCTCGTAACGCCAGAAATGCTTCACGTTAGAAGTAGGTGTGGCGGTGGTACTTCCCCGGTCGAACTACAGTGGTTCTACCACCTTCACAAGCCTGGTGGTAGAACGAGCATTGTTCGACGGGGGTGGTGCCTTTCATCGAAACGCAAGAAATGCTTCACGCTAGAAGTAGGTGTGGCGGTGGTACTTCCCCGGTCGAACTAAACTGGTTCTACCTTCACAAGCCTGGTGGTAGAACGAGCATTGTTGGACCGGGGAGGTGCCTCCCCTTTCTATTGTGAAGTAGTTCTTGAGTTTAGATGAACTGGCATGGTTACCGTCTTAAATAAGGCGACCATCTTAGTCCTCGAGAGAAGTAGCGCATCAATGATTGAAATCACGCAGAACCTCTATGCTAAATTAATTTGCTTACTGATGTTCATGGGCGGCAGTCACTACCTACCATCATGTGGACTGCATTTGATAAAAAACAGATCCATACCCAGAGTGACTAAGATGGGTGGTTAGCATAATGATAATCAATTCCTCCTCTCATAACACTCTTGTGTCATAACTGAGGCAGTATTAGAAGCAATATCTTAAATTAGTGCTGATATATACATAATGAATAATGTATGTACACACGCATCAAACCTAAGTGACATATTGATTAAATTTCCATCATACGGACGCAATATTTCTTACAGCAATATTATTTATGATCACGATGATATACTGTGTGAGAGCGGTGATAGTCTAATGGTTGAAAGTTGCCCTCTAGATCGAGAGGTCTGAGGTTCTAACCCAGGCACGCACCACTGATTCATGTACGTATTAGAAATTAAATATCACTGCTTTTCGGTGAAGGAAAACATCGTGAGGAAACCTACACACCCGAGAGTTCTTTAAAAAAAAAGTTCTCGGAGGTGTGTGAAGTCCACCAATTCGCACTTGTCTAGCGCGGTGGACTATGGCCTAAACTCTCTCATTCTGAGAGAAGACCCGTGCCCAGCAGTGGGGCAATAATGGATTGACGAGATATACTGTGTAGGATTAGATAAGGAATATCATGTGGGTAGTATGATTAGTGCACAATATCTTAAATTATTAAGCTCTGTACATGATTTTACTTCTATCAGCTTTTAATATGATTGCCATGTACTTATGCCAAATTCCAATATAATGCCACGGTAATGGTATCTGAAGTATTCTAAATTCTTACAAACGCACGAAACACAAGTTGTACCTACGCGCCTCGATTTCGTCATGCACTCGGTATGCAACAGCCAACGAATGTGCCGTAGTGACGTGCGGGCGGTGTGATGTTTTTAAGTTAATTAAGTTTTTTAAGCAGTGGATCTTTTTATTTATATAATAATCTAGTGAAGAGCAGTTGTAAACTATATTAGGCTGTTTAATTGTGCATAAACACGTCCAGTGTTATTATTTTTTATTTTGGTTGGTAAAATATTATTCAGTGTGAAATTTATAACTATTATTTGTGTACGATTTGTTATTAAGTCTCTCAAATATTAAAAGAACGCGTTGTTTAATACCTTAATCTACTGAATAAAATACATAATAAATTATAAAGAAAGTCAAGTATGCAGATGTAATTAAAATACTTTAGACGGGTAGCCCTAACGCATACTCTTGTCCAGCGCGTCTGTAGGTATAAAATTCAAGGACAGGGCAGAGTTAGATTACTTTATAATACTAGTACTGTGGTAAGACTTTAGAATTGATAACAGTTGAGCATAAGCGACAGTTGCCACTTACCATCAAGTGGATTGCACGCTTGTTTGCTTTTTTTTATCAAGAAACTAGCTGTACCTACGCGCGTTGCTACGCCATCCTAAAAAATACACCAGAAACCTTCGCGAGCTCACGAATAACAACTTTGCTAAAGATCACTACATGATCAAATGAATAGTTTACGATTCTGTAGAGTACATACAGACAAACATTCATTTCTATAAAGAAGAAGATATATCCCAACGTCCTTAACTGAAAATACACTAGATATAGTTAAAAGTTATTTTTCAGACTAGTCTTTAAAGTCTTATATATTTATAATATGTGTGTCTTTTGTTATAAACGTACAGAGAAAAAAACCACTACTTTTAAATCACTAGTTTGTTCCTAAAGCTCTGCCTGCTTTGGTTATGTTACCATGGTGATGAGTATCTCGTATTAAAGCGGGTCACGTAGTATCTGCATGTATAACATTTACCGTAACTAGTCAACTCGGTCGAAATTCGACCGTAATTATAAATAAAAAAACTAATTATTTGAAATAATATTAACATTCTACACTCCTTCTCTACGTCCACTATAATCTTGCAAAGTTTCATACTAATCCGTCCGCGGCATACAACTTAAAAATGCTTCGCAAGTTTATGCTTCACCTATTGATATATAGATTAAAATTTCAGCTAAATAAGATCTGTAATTTGTGCGTAAAAAGTTACATACATACATACATACTCAACAACTTTGACAATTATAATATCAATAAGAAATAAAACAATAATAGCCTTAATAGTACATCAGTAGGTAATTAGTACACTCATTATATGAAAACAAGGTACACATCAAATATTATTAACTAAAGTAGGCCGACTTAGTTAATCAGTAAATCAGTGTTATCTCATTAAGAGCTTGTTAAACACTCTCTTGACCTACCTCAACCCTTATCTTGGTAAAGAAATCTGTAAACTACATGAGATAAAGTAGTCATACTTGTTTGTTGAACTTCAAAGTTATTTTTGAAATGTTTACTAATACTGTGATGGACAGACAGTGGGACTGACTATAAATTTTGTTACTTATTTATATGTGTAGGTATCAGTATCATTTGAGTTATATATACTTCGAAAGAAATGAAATTGTGTTTCTGTTTTTTTGCCAAACTTTTGAACGATATGTCACCAAGTCGTAACTTAAATTAATATATACACATAATATATTCATTTGAACACCAACGTAATGTACACCAATTACAGGATAAGAAGAAGATAACATTAGAAAGACAAGTGTCATTATAATTAAGGTGTAGACTGCATGCACAGAAAGCGAGTGTAAACTAATGAGAAAAAAAAATACAAATTATTACAAATTAATTACAGATTATTATAAATTACAAATTATATTAGCTAACTAGCTGTGCCCGCGACTTCGTCCGCGTGGAATAGTTATTTTGGGCATAATTTATTTTTGCAAACAACCTCCTCAGCTTTATAAATTATAGCTGTTACCCACGACTTTGTCCGTTTCATTTTCTATTATTATTTTAGACAATTTAGTTTTGAAAAGAACATAGCTAACTCATATAGCTCATATATAAAAAAAATAATTGTGAAATTATTAGAACCTAAAACAAAATATCCTTAAAACAAAATCAAATAGTATTTAAAAAGTATTATTACACGACGATAAAACGACGCAAGATCTCTAAGATCTATTTCTTCTAAGATAATCATTGAAATTAAGTGATGTCAAAGACAATTTTGTTCACAATTAAATACTCTTAATCAATAACACATTTATTTGGACAAATATTAATATTATTACGTTGATACAACTCTTAACTAATTTCGACCGAATTTGATTACCATGAAAACGGTTCTAGTGAGTTAATCTTAAAAGATAGACATATACTGTCGCGGACATTTTTTTAGATCATTTCAAGAGAAATAATTCTTTCATACATATATTTTTGGTATCTTGTACCGTTTTCGCAGCGCACTCAACGGAAGCCCTCAAGGATGAATAATTTGCCCCGTTTTTTTCACATTTTCCATTATTTCTTCGCTCCTAATAGTTGCAGCGTGATGTTATATAGCCTAAAGCCTTCCTCGATAAATGGTCTATTCAATACAAAAATATTTTTTAAATTCGAACCAGTAGTTCCTGAGATTAGCGCGTTCAAACAAACAAACTCTTCAGCTTTATATATTAGTATAGATATCGGGATATACTTTTTCAACCAACTCCTCCGCATTTGAACGAAGACGTATCGATATAAAGATTGATTTTGACTTTTCCGGGTAACAAAGCACTATTATCTACTTAAATCTTTAGAAAATTGGAATATCACTGAACAGCGACATATATTCTAAGTTCATATTTTGTTTCATGTGGTCAAAGATAAGATCTTTTAAGAGGTGCATCGGGCTATTTGTGCGCGTAAATTGTTCTTTGTAAAGCAGAAGACAAAATCAAAACACTTTTACAATTCATACGAACAGGGCGCACCCGCTCGCAGGGCGCTGCCGCACCCTGCTCGCTTATTTTTTATGTTTTCTTTTATGTTCCAACCTAACCTAACCCATCCTGTTGAAAAAGCTACAGCTAAATCCAACTCTTAATAATAACATGACAATACTCCTGCATTTTCAGGATTTAGGTATTCAAAGTGACACTTTTCATCATAATGGTCTCTCAACGGGTTGTAATGTATTGTAATCAATAAGTACCAAACTCGGTACCAATACGGCTTAAGTAGGTTGTGTACTTAGATTATCAGGGTTGATGAATTGAAGTTTAATTTATTAATCACATTTCAGTTTAATGAGCTGTCATTAAACTCATAATATATACTAAAAACAACCGTAAGCATTATGTGACTACCTTTTATAACTTAGGCTTGCACTATCCCGCATCATCAGGGAGGAGTTGAAGGTAAAAAAATATCCCGCGTCTTTGTTTAGTATTCTTATTACCTATACGTAAGCACTTGCGAGCCAACTTCTATAGCTTGGGCTTGCAGTATCCTGCATCATCAGGGCTGAGGAGCTTATGGTCGAAATTGTCATCATGTGTCTTTGCTTAGTAATTATATTACATACCCGAAAGCATTAAATGGCCAACTCCTATGGCTTAGGCTTGCAGTACCCTGCATCATCAGGCTTGAGGATTTGAAGATCGAAATTTTCATCTAGTGTCTTTGCTTAGTAATTATATTACATACCCGAAAGCACTAAATAGCTAACTTCTATGGCTTAGGCTTGAAGCACCCCTGCATCATCAGGGTTGAGGAGATGATGGTCAAAGTTTTCATCTTGTGTCTTTGCTTAGTAATTATATTAAATACCCGAAAGCATTAAATGGCCAACTCCTATGGCTTAGGCTTGCAGTACCCTGCATCATCAGGCTTGAGGAGTTGAAGATCGAAATTTTCATCTTGTGTCTTTGCTTAGTAATTATATTACATACCCGAAAGCACTAAATAGCTAACTTCTATGGCTTAGACTTGAAGCACCCCTGTATCATCAGGGTTGAGGAGATGATGGTCAAAATTTTCATCTTGTGTCTTTGCTTAGTAATTATATTACATACCCGAAAGCACTAAATAGCTAACTTCTATGGCTTAGACTTGAAGCACCCCTGTATCATCAGGGTTGAAGAGATGATGGTCAAAATTTTCATCTTGTGTCTTTGCTTAGTAATTATATTACATACCCGAAAGCACTAAATAGCTAACTTCTATGGCTTAGGCTTGAAGGACCCCTGCATCATCAGGGTTGAGAAGATGATGGTCAAAATTTTCATCTTGTGTCTTTGCTTAGTAATTATATTACATACCCGAAAGCATTAAATGGCCAACTCCTATGGCTTAGGCTTGCAGTACCCTGCATCATCAGGCTTGAGGAGTTGAAGATCGAAATTTTCATCTTGTGTTTTTGCTTAGTAATTATATTATATACTCGAAAGCACTAAATAGCTAACTTCTATGGCTTAGGCTTGAAGAACCCGTGCATAATCAGGGTTGAGGAGTTAGAGGTCAAAATTGTCATCGTTTGTCTTTGCTTAGTAATTATATTAAATACCTGAAAGCACCAAATGCCCATCTCGTATAGTTTAGGCTAGCAGCATCCTGCATCATCAGGGGTGAGGAGTTGAAGGTCGAAATTTTCATTTTGTGTCTTTGCTTAGTAATCATATTACATACCCGAAAGCATTAAATGGCCATCTCTTATGGCTATGGCTTGAAATAACCCTTCATCATCAGGGTTGAGGAGTTGAAGATCAAATTTTTGTCCCACGAATTTGTTTAACAATCTTATTATATATCCATAAAAACAAATTGACTTACTTCTACGGTTCAGGCTAGCAGTACCCCTGCATCATCAGGATTGAAGAGTTGAAGAAGTTATTTTTTTTGCTTAGTAATCTCATTCTACATTCAACCCAATTGGACTCCTACAGCTTAGGTTTGGCCGAGTATCGCTAATTTCGTTAATTTGCTTCATGGAAATGGATCCTGTGATCAGAAACGTATCAAACTCATCAGAATACCCTTGAAGTACATTCTTTCAAATAAAAGAAAAATCATCAAAATCGGTTGGCGGGAAATTGAGTTATTCATCTATTTATCGCGCACATCGTTAATGCAAATATCAGACTTATGCGCTTTTCTTATGGATGCCACTGTCAAAAGTGAACTAAAAATAAATGGGACCCGACGACACGCACTACCTTTCAAATGAAAAAAAAATCATCCAAATCCGTTCACCCAGTGCGGAGAAATCGAGTAACAAATATAAAATAAAAAAAATAATAATAAAAATAAAAACTTTTTAACAAAAAATATCTACCGACTTCCATGTCACAAAAAAGTAAAAAATAATTTAAATATATTTTGGTCTAGAACATACTCAGTACTTAGTACATAGTCCTGAAGTCGGTGCTCGACATATTTCGCTGGACGACGGTAACTACGTCCCTCGCCCCCTCTGGAAGTACCCCTCCATCATCAGGGTTGAGGAGTTGAAGGTCAAATTTTTCATCTTATATTGTTGCTTAGTAATCTTTTAACATATACGTTAGTACCAGGTGGCTAACTTCTATGGCTTAGGCTTGCAGTACCCTGCATCATCAGGGTTTAGGAGTTGAAGGTCAAAATTTTAATTTTGTGCCTCTGTTTGGTATTATTTTTACATACCCGTAAGCACCAAATTGCCAACTCCTATGGTTTAGAATTGAAGTACCCCTTCATCATCAGGGTCGAGGAGTTGAAGGTCAAAATTTTAATTTTGTTCCTCTGCTTAGTATTATTTTTACATAACCGTAAGCACCAAATTGCCAACTCCTATGGTTTAGGATTGAAGTACCCCTTCATCATCAGGGTTGAGGAGTTGAAGGTCAAATTTTTGATTTTATATTTTTGCTTAGTATTTTCTTTACATAACCGTAAGCACCAAATTGCCAACTCCTATGGTTTAGGATTGAAGTACCCCTTCATCATCAGGGTTGAGGAGTTGAAGGTCAAATTTTTGATTTTATATTTTTGCTTAGTATTTTCTTTACATAACCGTAAGCACCAAATTGCCAACTTCTATGGTTTAGGATTGAAGTACCCCTCCATCATCAGGGTTGAGGAGTTGAAGGTCAAATTTTTCATCTTATGTTTTTGCTCAGTAATCTTATAACATATACGTAAGCACCAAATGGCTTATTCCTACGGTTTTGGCTTTAAGTATCCCTACATCATCAGGGTTGAGGAGTTGAAGGTCAAATTTTTGTCCCATGAATTTGCTTAACAATTTCATTATATATTCGCAAACATCAAACGACCAACTTTTATAGTTCAGGCTAGCAGTACCCCTGCATCATCAGGATTGAAGAGTTGAAGGTCAAATTTTTCATAGTAAATACCTACATAGTAATTTTATTCTATATTTTACTCAATTGGACTTCTCCAGCTAAGGTTCGGCCGACTATCACTAATTTTATTATTTTGCTCCAAAAAGTTGAAGATCCTATGATTAGAACCTTATCAAACTCTTATCAGACTACCCCTGGAGTACATCCTTTCTAATAAAAAAAGAATCATCAAAATCGGTTGGCGGGATATTGAGTTATTCATACATTTATCGCGTACATTGAAAATGCAAATTTAAGACTTATGCGTTTTTCTTATGGATGCCCTAGTCAAAAAAATACTAAAAAAAAATGGGACCCTATGACACGCACTACCTTTCAAATAAAAAAAAAATCATCTAAATCGGTTCACCCAGTCCGGAGAAATGAGGTAACAAATATAAAAAAAAAAAAAAAAAAAAAAAAAAAAAAAAAAAAAAAAAAAAAAAAAAAAAAATACAGACGAATTGATAACCTCCTCCTTTTTGGAAGTCGGTTAAAAATACAGACGAATTGATAACCTCTTCCTTTTTGGAAGTCGGTTTAAAACTATGTTTTAACAAAAAAATCAAAGCGAAATACTTAATTTTATTGAGGTGGCCTCCCTCAAAATTGTCTGACTTTCATACAAACTTACATCTCCTATTTGGGTTAAGTTGGGGGGGGGGGATCAGAAAATTCATTCTTAACTGACGTCTACGTCATAAAAGGAACCCTTAGTAAAAATTATATTCGTATCTTTAGCAGTTTAGGCTCTACGATGTTTATTCAAAAGATGAGTGAGAGAGCATCCTTTCGTTTTTATATATGTATATATAGATATAGAGATATAGATTTGTATAGTATCAAATAACATAGGTACACACATAACCAATAAAAAATACATAACAAAGGAATACATTTTACAGACCATAACATGTTTAGTTTCAACCAATTCAACTATGCAGTTACATATCTTGTTAACACTCATCGAACACAGAATAAATACTGCGTAGTTTTAAATTGACATAACTTTTTTATTTATAAACCGATTTACATAAATTAAACACTAAATGTTAAGTGAAGTTTCCCACAACACATCAGTGAAAATTATATTCAAATTGGATTAGCCGTTTCTGAGATTAGCGTTTTCAAACACACAGACAAACAGACAAACAGACAAACAGACAAACAGACAAACAGACAAACAGACAAACAGATAAACAGACAAACAGACAAACAGACAAACAGAAAAGATTTCTAAAAACCATTATTTTGGGTTCTATATCGTATTAAAGACCTCTAGAAATGGTTTTCACCTAAATTTATTCCATGTACAGACAGCGACCTCTTACAGATTTATTATAGTATAGATTTATGTTTCTCTTTGTCTGTCTTTTGTGATTTTATGTAGTGTAATTAAGAAATTACTAAAAAATCCATTTATTTTTAGCTTTCGGTTTGTCTTGTTTAGCGGGTTTACTTAATACAACATTGCTGAACCGATTGAGATGTAATACTTTATCTATGTGCAGGCTGATTGACACAACTTTCACGATATGATCCAAGAGTATAGTAATATTATAAAAATAAAATCGGCCAAGTGCGAGTCGAGTCCGACTAAGGGTTCTGTACCATTAACTTCATATGTATAGAATAGAGCTGTACTCTGCGCGCGTTGCTACGCCGTCACAAAAAAAAAAACAAGAAACTTTCTCGAGCTCATGAATAACAACTTTGCTGAAAATCATCACATGATCAAATGGATACTTTACGGTACTATAGAGCACATACAGACATTAATTTTTATAAAGAAGAAAAAAGATGGCAAAAAAAACATTTTTTAGTATGGGAGCCCCCCTTGAATATTTATTTTATTTTCTTTTTAATATAGCGGCAATTGAAATGCACCATCTGTGAAAATTTCAACTGACTAGTTATCACGAGATACAGCCTGGTGAAAGACAGACTAACAGACGGAAACAGAAGACTTAATGATAGGGTTTCGTTTGTAATGGGTACGGAACCATAAAAATGTACGTAAAAGAGTTTTCTCGCATCTCGTATTCAGTAGAACGTGTCACTTCCCGACTGTTCCATCAAGCTACTTAATTACTCCCGAAAGTACTTTTGTGTATCTTTTTATTAGTTTGCCTAACTACATTAATATCTTACTCCCAAAGCGCTGAGTACTTTAATCTCGTTAATTAATCAGGTATAAACTTTGAGCTACTGTGCCCTCAGTACGAGATTGTTTCCTTGAAACGTCTTGTTTATTACGTTTACGCCCATTGGGGTACAACCCATTATTGCCGCACTGCTGGGCACGGGTCTTCTCTCAGAATGAGAGTTTAGGCCATAGTCCACCGCGCTGCCCAAGCGCGAATTGGTAGTCTTCACGCACTTCCGAGATTTTTTTTCTTAATGAACTCTCGGGTGTGTGGGTTTCCTCACGATGTTTTCCTTCACCGAAAAGCAGTGATAATTAATTTCTAATACGCACATAAATCAGTGGTGCGTGCCTGGGTTTGAACCTCGGACCTCACGATCGAGAGGGCAAGTTTCAACCATTAGGCTATCACTGCTCGTTTGCGACTTCAATAAAAAAATGGAAACTGTAGCTTTAATTTAAAATTGATGGCTTTTCAATTATGCGGTTATTTGTAAAAAACAGCGATATTATATGCGCAAGGTATATTTATTTATTAAATCTTCATTGACCATAAGAACAATGGACAAAAGGCGGCCTTAATGCTTAATAGCCTTTTCTGCCAGTCAACCTTAGGGAAGTGCAGAGAAAATTGAAGGCGGTACAAAAAAAATGTAAAGGAAATTGATATAAAAGATATAGGTAAGAAAGAAAGAGATAAAAATTATATATATATGTAGATGAAAAGTAAATATAGGTATATAGAATATATATAAAAGCGAAAGGTCACTCACTCACTCATCACGAAATCTCAGAAACTACAAGTGCTAGGAGTTTCAAATTTTGCATGCGGGTTCTTTTAAGGACGTAAGTGCTCACTAAGAAGGGACTTTATGAAATTCAACCCCTAAGGGGGTGAAATGGGAAAAACTTTGTGATACATTGATTTGAACGCGGGCGGAGCCGCGGTTACAGCTAGTGGATACATAAACAGCTAATATATATATAACTATAGGTATAATAACGAAATAAGTATATTCAGGATTACATATCGCTTACGTTTCACTCTTGACTCGTTGAGCACTAGAGACGCTTGTTGAGCGCATTGCCCCTCGAATGTCGCTCAACATTCAAGTATGCAAACATCGGGACCGAATTATCTGTGTAATGCTTAACGCTTTCCACGCTTATAACCCCTATTTTGTGCCATGGTGTCATGGATAAATAGACGATAAGTATACAAATACACTAACACGCGATGGACTATGGTCTAAAAGTCTCTAATTCAGAGAAGACCCGTGCCCAGCAGTGGGATAATAATGGCTTGTAACTCTTGCCAACAAGCATGCAGACAACTTAACAGTAAATGGTAAGTCCATGGATATTTGTAAAAAACTTTATACAGAAGATTCTATCTGAAGTCAAACAGACGCGGTTCTACCAAAGGATTAGGTTGTCGTCTCAAACAAAAGTGAGCCGGCAACCACATCCTTTTCGAAACGCAACCAAACGCCACCGAAACGCAAGAACGCATGAACAGTTCTTTTTTTTTTATCTGGCTGAAGTAGCAAACCCATGCCACTGCCGCCCATGGACATCTGTAATTAACCACGTTCGGAACATGGGTTCCATCTGAAGTCAATCACTGATGCGTAGCTACTCTCTAGAAATATGATGGTCGCCTCATGTAAAAGTGTGCCGTTCTTAATAAAAAGATCTTGCAAACAGTATACCTATTGTGGCGGTGGCACCTCGGTGGAACCATTATATCTACCTTTAAAATAATTGTCTGGAATTGTAGTTAGAATGGCGATTCGATTCCGATGTTTGTCAACTCGAATGTTGAGCGACATTCGAGGGCAATGCGCTCAACAAGCGTCTCTAGTGCTCGACGAGTCAAGAGTCAAGCGTTAGCAGGCAACCATGAATATAAAGCTGCACATCATATCTGATTTTGCATGAATAACCGCATAATTGAAAAGCTATCAATTAGATGAAGATATAGTAAGAAGATATAGAATAAATATAGAATAGTATCCAAAAAGTTATATTGTTTTTATTGTTGTAACTTAATTAACTCAAATATGACACAATATTTATCTGGCCGTCTGTTGCAATTGCAAATATCTAAAAACTAAAACTATTGGGTACAATTTCGGATTATATATTTACGCTGATATCTATTCGTGAAACTACTAAATATTGAAAGACAATTATATAAATAATATACACATTATATTATCTTTATAACAGCCCCAACCAGACATTGGCCTCCTCAATACATATTTTCTAGAGCCACCATGCTTAATGTCAGATAATTTATCTATCTATCCATCGGCTTTTTGATGTCCTCTGGATATAAGCTTCCAAAGAGGTCAATAGTCACGCATGTTAGTGATCACAGTGGGCATTTATGTTACACAACGTTGACATGGAAGACGAATGGGTTGCAACCCATCTCATGGATTTTGTGCCTTAGTTACCTACTACAACATCTGAAGAATGAGTGGGAATGGTGTTCATTAAGATTAACACAATACGACACCATAATAACTGCATTCTTTGTGAGACGCAGTTGTCTGTCTAATATATAAAATTCTCGTGTCACAGTTTTTGTTGCCATACTCCTCCAAAACGGCTTGACCGATTTTGATGAAATTTTTTGTGCTTATCCGGTATCTATGAGAATCGGTCAACATCTATTTTTCATACCCCTTAAGGGTTATCCACCTTTTTTTATATGGCAAAACAACGTTTGTCGGGTCAGCTAGTTTTTATATAGATTTAATCTTCCCCTATATCATGCATGAATTAACTACTCCTTCTGAGTAGTACTATTCAGAATCGACCAAATCGTAGTTACGACTCTTTGTGGTTTGCCCCAGAAAAACCATCGAGGCACAAATCGTAGTTACGACTCTTTGTGGTTTGCCCCAGAAAAACCATCGAGCCACAAATCGTAGTTGCAACTCTTTGTGGTTTGCCCCAGAAGAACCATCGAGACACAAATGTGCTGACTTCGCTATTTAAGTCTCCATTACACTGCTATTATTATTCAATAGCAGTGTTATGGAGACTTAGGTAATTATTTGAGGGGTTCCAACTTACTCAGGGGCAGAAAGCTTCTGTAGCTAACGTTAATAACTGTTTTTATCATGGGTTGATTACAGACGTCCTTGAGCGGTATAGCATACACTATAAGTTGGACAATACAGTCTGTAGACTGCATAGTCCATCTATTCGTTGATAGACTTGTTTGCTACTTCCATATTACAAATCTTACCAACAGGTGGTCGATTCTGTTCACCAGATAAAATTCACCACTTTTCCACTTACAGTTAAATTGACAGCCTCGATAGCTTATTGATTTACTTGTCCCTGTTGACCTCTGGCAATTTTATATTTCCGACATGGCTAGAAAATTTCACTCGACACTTTTACTTTACGAAGTTAGAATTCTTCACGAAACACTTTGAGCCATGGACTTTGAGCGCTTGAACTGTCGTGCAATTTCTTTTGAATTTTGGATATATTGGGTTTGTTTCGGTGTTATATTTGAAGAGTTTAATTTTATTTTTTTTTTAACTTTAAGAAAGTATGGCAATTTTCTCTTAAGTCTCTGGGAATCTGCGTCACGTGTTGTATTTTGTAAGATAATAGTTTTTTTTAATTAGATTAAATGATTAAGTTAAGAAATATCATTTTTGGACTACTCAAGGTAGTAAAGAAAAATGGAGTCTACATTTTTTTTATAAGATTCAAGTAGCAAACGAGCACGCAGTCCTACTGATGGTTAGTTGTAGGTGAACATCTGTTAAAGTGGTTTCTGCTATCCTCGGTCTTACCATGGAGGTCCTTGTATAAAATATGTGTCGTACTGAAATCGACACAGATCTTGGGACTATGACACAACGCCTCTTAAAGATGATACATCAAAATAACGCATTACTAGGCAATTTGGCAAGAGATTTGTTTAACCTGTCCTAAACCAAAATACCCGCGAAGACCCGCGTGGCGGACCTGTTACCGGTCTGACACGCAATGGGTCCCGGGTTCGATTCCCGGTCAAACAGGTATCTGAATGACGTGTTTAGATTCATGTTCTGGGTCTGCTTGTTTGTGTTTTCGTCTTGTGTGTGCCCATGGTACCCACGACACAGGAGAAAATCCTCGTGTGGGGCTATGAGTGTAGAAAGCGAGTGTAAACCAAAATACATCCATTTTCTCATTTATACCCCACATTAGTATCTTCCTTACGTCGTGGATGTTACGAACACACTCTGAAACGTATACCTACACAAACAAACACTCGTCAGCGTCTGGCCGGGAATCGAACCTGGAACTGCGTAGGAACGCTCCGACCCGCTGATCATCAGTCATAAAAGCTAATCCAAGCTTGTCCAAATTTAGTACCCAAAACACAGCTTCATACGTCTGCGGTCCATTAGGTAATTTGGCTTTCATAACAAGATCCCGTAATTCCCATCTTGCTCTCCGCAATTTGCTCGGATAAGTGAGGACATTTCATTTGCATGTTCCAGTGGGAATGAATTAACAATTCCCAATTAGTCCGGTATTACTTTGTCGCTGCAATGAGACGTAAGTCCAATGACTGACATGGCAGTTTTGGTAATTAAAAATGTTGCAATACTGGATGATAATTTTGCTAACAATGTCATATCCGCAGGGGCTGAGTAAATATTTGTTGGTAATTGCAAAGTTTTCAGAGTGTTTTTAGATGTTTTTTGTGTAATGTAATGGAAACTGCTTTAATCCAAAGCCGTCACAATCTCCTGTAGATACTTTTAATTGCCTCGAATAAGTCAGAATTTTTATTCACACCTATTTCTAGCGTGAAGCATCTCTTGCGTTTCGATGGAAGGGTGTGGTTGCCGGCATACTTTTATATGACCCATCTCAATCCTCGGAAGTAGCAACGCATCTGTGATTGACTTCATATAGAACCCATATTCTGTATAAAGTTGATTACAGATGTCCATGAGCGGCAGTGACCACTTACCACTAGGTGGACTGCATGCTCGTTTTCTACTTCAGACATATAAAAAAATGTAATGGAAGCAGCTTTCAGTCAAATTAAGCGGTCACAACCTCCTGTAGATACTTTTAATTGCCTCGAATATGTCAGAATTTTATCACACGCATGGAAATATTTTGCTACAAGCATCATTTTCTTGGCGCTCCAAGCGTCATTCGCTTGGCGATAAAGTGTTATTCGCTTGGCGTTAAAGTGTCATTCGCTTAGCGCTAAAGCGTTATTCGCTTTGCGCTAAAGCGTAATTCGCTTGGCGCTACAAGTGTCCTTTGCTTAACGCTACATAGAAGAGGAAGTCCGATATTAACATGTATGTGTCCAATCTTTAGTAGTCACGAAATTTTTGTTGCAAGTTGTGGTGGAGAACTGGCAAGACTCGCTATCGCTGGAGCTTGCAGCGCCGAAGGTTTCCTGGCCTCCAGATTACACTTTGACATTGCCGTTATTCAGAACTAAGGGGAATGCCCCGCGTATATGGATTAGCCATGCCATTAAACTCTTATTTCATATCTAAAAAGATGTAACTCATTACATAAAAGCGTTAAGCGTTTTGCTATATTATTTTAGCTTGCTTAAAAATATATTTAATCGTTTCGTATATTTTAGTCTCTTATATTTTGTATCCAGTTCAGATAAAAGGATGCGCTCATTGCTGATTCATACGACTCAGGAGCACGAGCATGATTTTCAGCTAGATAGAAGCCTAAATTAATTTAGATTTCCGTCCTGCTATCTGTATATATTTGCTATTGGGTGGTATCCAAGTAAAGGTAAATCCTATTACATTATTTTAACCCCCACCGTTATTAAAATAGAATACAATGTTTAGTTAAAGAAAAGAAATACCTCAGAGGAAAAATATGCCTACGAAATATTACTACATTTTGTACGAATAAAGAAAATATTACTGTGTAGTACCAAAATTCTTCATATCAACCTTTTTTAGATCTTTTTTCATACACAAAACCGCACGAAGGCGCAAGCTACTTTGAAAAACCTCAGCCGAGGCTCCTCTGACACAGATCTTTTTTGACTGTAACCTTCGTGTTAGGGTTGCCAACGGTGCACTTTTGAAAATGTTTTATTTTTTAGGTCAGGATATTATATTCATTTTTAAAATACATAGTATAAAACAAAGTCGCTTACCGCTGTTTGTCTTTAAAACTACACATGGCACACTTTCACATCAGGCGACTGTCATAGTCTTCGGGAGTAGCAACGCATCTGTGATTGACTTCAGATGGAACCCATGTTCTGTATGAAGTTGATTACAGATGTCCATGGGCGGCAGTAGCCAATTACCATCAGGTGCTCGTATGCTACTATAGTCAGATAAAAAAAACTACGCTACGGATTTTAATGCAGTTTTTTAATAGATAGAGGCATTCAAGCGGAAGGTTTTTATGTATAATAACTGTATAATATAGTAAAGAAACACTGATAATTTTGGATTTTTTACTTTTAGGCAGAACTAAGTTCGCATTGTCAATTAGTTTGAAATAAACCAATCACATCCAATCAAATAAATAATACAAGTTGGATATTTTCTTATAGCGGTGTCGGACGTAGTTAGGTGTTAGTTTGTTTCCTGTAATTTTTAGCTGTAATCATACATATATACAATGTACCCAAAAAGTATACATACATAGTCATCCATTATGAGTATTTATGTTCGAAAAATATTCCCCTCTAGGCTCCGTCGGTTAACATAAAGTTCTTTCTATTTTTGGGATTTTTACTTGCAATGGTATTTAAGGTAGGTATTGGCTGAAGCTTATGACTACTTATAAATTTAGCATTTTTTTGGAATATTATTATTTTTTAACTTCAATGGTTTATAAATGTATTTTTTGTGGGAACATTCACCCCTATTAGTAATACACACAAAAAAAGAAGAGATTTGGACTTTTCGTGTGTGGAATTGCCACATACGAAAAGACCGATTTCCTTCTAGAATTTTCTTATTTCCTCGTAGATTTAGTTTTGTCGTATAAAATTTGCTACCCATATTGGGAAGGCATACGAAATTGCTACTAGATAAGAAATGTTCAAATCCGTGGCACGCTTTTCGGACCATATAGCGTATTTAATTTATTTTGAGTATTTTTTTTTTCGATTTAGTGTCCTCAATCGTTATTTTTGCGGTAACTGCCATCCCTACTAGGAAAAAGTTCTAATGGAGATTCGATATGAATCAAAAATCGGTACAACTTCCAGGCCGAATCGCGAATTTTAACGGTTTTTAATTTCTACCGGTTCGATGTTTCATAAGCCATCCCTACTGGGAATAACGAAAATGCACTGGAGGCACGGAAGGTAATGTTTCCGCCATGTTGTTTCCGGTGACGTGCGAACAGCTGGGGCTAGTACTGGTTACCTTTGAAGATTGTGTTACTTTCATATCTTTTTGTCTCAGAAACTGGGTTGATTCATTATGAAATTGTAACTTTATGAAACTGACATCCTAAGCACATAACTCACCTGTTAGGTGGCTTTTATGCCAACATAGTCATCACATCCCTTGAGGACTGAGTTGAAATGCTCCCATATATCTTCTTGTCACAACCTTTAAACCAAAACAGAAATATTGCTCTTAGGACTATAATTCATCTCTTATAGAGACAAAATAAATTGCTACAGTCTTTAAATTATAGATATTATATACTAGCCGACCCGGCAAACTTTGTTCTGCCTAAAAGTCAAAAATCTAAAATTATCAGTGTTCCTCTGATAAATTAAGCAAGTTTTATACATAAAAACCGTATTCTTAAATCATTAAGTATATCTATTAATAAAAACTGCATTATTGGCCCATTATTGGCCCACTGCTGGGCAGAGTTGGGCACTGTTTTTAAGATCTAAGCATACATAGGGACAGACAGCGGGAAGCAACTGTGTTTAAACTATATAGTGATTTTTACCTTCAAGAATTGCATTATTTCATAGTACCTATCTTGTCCATCTTAGAAACTAGGGTAAAGTTGTAAACTTTATAAAACTGTAACTGACTGACAGAGTATAGAGCAATTTGCGCAAAGTTCCTGATATAACTCAAATGATCATTAGGATGCCTTTCCTGTCACGCGTGCTCACGCCTGCGTTTGCGTTTTAGCCTCACGCATGCATTAACTCGCTGCATTTTTTCGCGACGCGTGTCCATATAATAAAACAATAAGATATACAGAAATAATAATTATTTTAAAACATATGTTGCAGGCCTTACTGTAAATGGGTATTTTTTTTTATCTGACTGAAGTAGCAAATGAGCATGCAGTCCACCTGATGGTAAGTGGTCACTGCCGCCCATGGACATCAGTAATCAACTACATACAGAACATGGATTCCATCTGAAGTCAATCACAGATGCATTGCTACTCTCGAGGACTATGATGGTCGCCTCATGTGAAAGTGTGCCGGCAACCACACCCTTCAATCAAAACGCAAGAAATGCTTCACGCTAGAATAGGCTAATTGTGAGATATGACATATTTAATTTAAGACCTGAATGTAAACCGCAATTATAGGAAATAAATTATTCATTATTCATAAGATGCATGGTGCACGCATGCGGGTAGGGCACGCGTGCTTCAATACGCGCGATAAGTAAAGGACAAAGCAAAAAGGCGTTCAAGAAAGAGTTTTAGAAAATGCGTTATTTAAGAGAATAAGTAGGGTCTGTTTTATTAGATGTAGGTTCTCGTGAATAAATTAATATTTAGGGTTTTTCTGCGTTTTATAGGACGGCCAGTACCTATGTATCGTTACAATATGGGTAACAAATGCAATATATAATAAATAAACCATTCCTTATATAGTATGAATAATATATTGAAATTAATGTTACTGCTCTGAGAAAATCTCGTAAAAGCTTTAAAAAGAGTACGCCACACTAGGATTTTCTCCTGTGTCGTGGGTACCACGGACTCACACAAATGAAATGAAATGAAATGAAATGTCTTTATTTTGTATAGGCCTACGGGGGCACTTACAAATTGTCAGTTACATTTTTTTTCTTACACTACCACCGGATCGGAATACGACCTCAACTGAGAAGATCCGGCAAGAAACTCAGCGGGTTTGTCTTTTTTCTTATTTATATCCATTTTTTTTTATATATAATTACAATCATGTTTTTTTACATGGTAATGAAAGTTAGCTCCAATATCTAGCCATACAGTTCAGTAAAAGAGAACCCGTTTGGCAAGATACGCTACACTTTGACATTTATTAAATATATTAATGCAATGCTCAGTCCCAAGCTGTTTTGTCTTCTATGTAATCAGAAATTTTATAATAGGCTTTACGGCAGAGTTTAATCTTAATCAATGCTTTGAACTTATTCATTGACAAATTTCTGATTTCAATAGGAAGTTTATTATAAAAGCGTATACATTGACCCATAAAAGAATTATTAATTTTGTGAAGACGAGTAACATGTGCAGAGAGATTGTGCTTGTTCCTTGTATTTATGTTATGCGTATCACAATGTTTAGCAAAATTATTAATATTTTTCTTAACATACATCAAATTCTCATATATAAATTGGGATACAACAGTAAGAATATCTATTTCTTTAAATAATTCTTTTAGTGAACATTTTGGACTAAGGTTATAAATGGCTCGTACAGCCCTCTTCTGCAGTATAAAGACAGTATTGAGGTCTGAAGAGCACCCCCACAGCAGTATGCCGTAAGACATAATGCAAAGACGAATACACAAACACCCTGACCCAGACCAGGAATCTAAACTCATCCAGATACGAACGGGAATCGAACTCGGAACCCATTTGCGCGTCAGACCGGTATGGTAACCGCTTGGCCACGCGGGTCGTCAATTCTTGAACCCTGATGATGTAGGGCAATCTAATCTTTTGGCGAAACGAAGTTCGCCTGGTCAGCTAGTAATATATTAAAATAGGTAGTTGTATGTTACTGTTTTGAGGAAAACTCATAAAAGTCGATTTTTAATTTTAATATTTATAACAATGTCACTTGTTACATAGTGAAAACCATGAAACCATATTTCTGTTGTCGATATAATAACGAAAAATACATAAATAACTCAATATTATAGGAGGCTTCCATAAAACATTCCATTTTGAATGTGGTAGAACCAGTGTAGTTCGACCGGGGAAGTACCACCGCCACACCTATTTCTAACGTGAAGCATTTCTTGCATTTCGATAGAAGGGTATGGTTGCCGGCACACTTTCACATGAGGCGACCATCATAGTCCTCGGGAGTAGCAACGCATCTGTGATTGACTTCAGATGGAACCTATGTTCTGTATGAACTTGATTACAGATGTCCATGGGCGGCAGTGACCACTTACCATCAGGTGGACTGCATGCCCGTTTGCTACTTCAGTCAAATAAAAAAAAAAACACGTAGTTTTGTTTCCGTTTTGATACATAATGGTACGGAACCCTGTCATGTCACGTGTTACATACTGAAAATCATAAAACCATATAAAATTGCAAGTCAGGTGTCTTTTCAAAACAAATTCTGTATAGGTCGTAAATGGGGTATGTTCGGGCTTTTAACGTTATTCTTTCCCGGGGGTAAATAACCTGTAATACCCTGATGTTAGGTTTTTCGCGCAATAAGGCGGAGAGCAATTAGTGTTATTTACGACGGTGGACCGGTGTCTCGGGTTGTCCCTTCGAATATTGTTACCGAGTTTTTGTACTTTTTGGAGTTCCGTATGGTAAAAACGGGACCCTGTTACTAAGGCTCCGTTGTCCGTCTCTTCGTCTGTCCGTCTGTCCGTCTAGCTGTCTGTCCGTCTGTCTGTCACCAAGTTGTATCTCATAACCGTGATAGGTAGTGTATGATACTAATATTATCGCGGAATTGACACATTTTAATACTTAACGGGTACTCACATACGCGGTTTTTGAATCCTTTTCGAATTCTTTTTGCCGATATTTCGACCCGACCGTTTCGTGTTTCGCCGTGATCCATGCAACTGGGTCGAAATATCGACAAAAAGAATTCGAAAAGGATTCAAAACCGCGTATCGTGAGTACCCGTTAAGTATTAAAATGTGATAGGTAGACAGTAGACATTATTTTTATTTAGCTATTATTTTTATTTACCTACTTTTTTGTCAGTTTTTTTAAGGTTAGCAAGGGGGACCTCGTAAAGAAAAAAAAGGTAGACAGTTGAAATTTTCACAGACGATGTATTTTTGTGGTCGCTACATCAAAGAAAAATCAATATTAAAGGGGGCTTCCATACAACAAACGTAATTTTGTTTGCCGTTTTGATACGTAGTGGTACGGAACCCTTGGAAGGCGAGTCCGACTCGAACGGATTTTTTGAGTTTATACATTTTTTTGTTTTTGTGACTTTGTAGAATTCAGTTAGTCAAAAGTTTATTAAATTACTCCTGTTTCAGCTGTACTATCGTGTTTTCCTTTTACGGATTCAGTATTTCAGTCAGTAAACCGGTGGATTTTCAGTTTTTTGACTTGATTAATAAAATTTAGTTGATATGACGAGCCGATATTTAAGATATGCATTTTGTACGTCACCTTACACAAAACTATAGCTCAACCAATGCGAACTATGGATAATGTAAGAAACAAACCGACGCGCTTTGAACCAATTGGACTGCGCTCTTGCTACTTCAATTTTACAAAAAAAAATATAATAAACATTAATTTTAGAACATTCCGTCGTTGCTTATTTTCATTTCCCTAGACAATTATTTTGTAAATATATACGATGTACATATTTTAATTTTTATTATACCTACATGGATATCGGTATTTCAAAAAATCAGTCAACCTATCCCACGCACATAAAGCAAAAAGGTCGGTCGAAACTTCAAACAGTCGGAGTTAGGAGTTTAAATAAAATCTCCATCCCGTAAACTCTCATTACGATCTGTCAGCGAAAGAGATGCAAACAGTATAAAAAGATACGCAGCCGTATGTAATTTACAAGCCCGCATTGCCCAACGTACTCCGATTTTCAATTGTTGTACCGAGAGCGGTGAACTATGAGCGAAGAATGAAAATCTGTTATTGAAATTTTGTAGAAATTTTTAGGGTATAATTTATTTAGTCAGTATGGTGCCACGGCTACACCCATTATTATTTTTGAAGTAGATCTAGCATCGCGATAGGAGGGTGTCTTGCTAACTTATTACACATTAGGTGACCATTCCAATCCTCAAATAATACATAAAACAAACATAAAACCAAGTAAAAACACATTACGCACACTACCTTGCATTTGACACAAACACATACATAATAAACGAAATAGAACATTCAATGTCTTACTATGAAAACACATAAAGTCAAAAATGTCAGATTTCTTTGTCAAAATACCCGCTATTGCTTTTATTTGAGCGTAGCTAATTAAACCTCTTTTTTACCTTTAACGGGTGCGTTCAAAATAACTTGAAAATATAACAATTTATTTTAATTTGAGAAATATTCATGATACTTTGGAAAACATGAAGTTTAGTTTTTTTAATTTAAATTACGGTCGAATATCGACCGTTGCGACGGGTTAGTTTAGGGACTAGTTTATAGAATATTGGATCACTGATGCAACTGGCTCCTCTTGGCGGGCAAATTAATTTGAGTTGGCAGGCCCAATTACGCCCGACGTAAGGCCTACGTTACGTCGGACAGCTTTGGACTAGAAGCTTCTTTGCTACTTCGATCTTATAATAACAAGTGTAACTGATATGTTCATTAGCGATATTCGCTCTGAGTGAAACAAATACCTTAAACCCGTTAGTCCTTAGCCCCTCAGTGATATTTTCAACAAATACAATTTTATCAACGTTTCGCGTTTTTAAACGAATGTGATATTAAATTTTGTTTGCTCTGTTCTTACGAGCGCAGTGCATTCGCCTTTTTCTAGTAATTTGTCATTTTAAGGGGATCTGCTTACATTACAAAAAATTGTTTGTTTCACAATAAATGTAATTTGCAGTTTTGTTTTGTATAATATTTTTTTTGGGTTTGTTTTTATTGTTGATTTGTGTATATTGTTATATAGATATGTTTATACTTTCAGACATTCATTCCAGTCAGTTATTTCAAAAATATACCTTTCTAAAACGTGCAACCATGTCGCTCATACCCTTTTATGTGGATTGTTTTACTAAAAAAACACTATTATTTTTCGTATATATATTCCTAGTTATAGAATTAAATAGAAGTTTATCTTTTGGCATTGTTGTTTAAGTCACAGTAATATTAAGTAACTATTTTTCTAATAAATTTCACGTACAAGTTTTGAATTACATAAATTCTCTAATCTGCTGAATTGAGATCGTTACAGTTTTCTACTAGACGTCTCTTCTACGCAGTAGGAAGAAGGACTCACTTTTATCTATTATTTTGTTTCGTTATGGTTAATTTGTGTTTCTTCAGATACATTGTAATTATATTTGAAATAGGTACCGCTCCATTTATCTTTTCTTGCGCTACAAGGTGGTAGAGCCAGTGTAGTTCGACCGGGGAAGTGCCACCGCCACACCTATTTATAGCGTAAAGTATTTCTTGCGTTTCGATAGAAGGGTGTGGTTGCCGGCACACGTTCACATGAGGCGACCAGCATAGTCCTCAGGAGTGGCAACGCATCTGTGATTGACTTAAGATGGAATTCATGTTCTGTATGAAGTTGATTACAGATGTCCATGGGCAGCAGTGACCACTTACCATCAGGTGGACTGCATGCTCGTTTGCTAGTTTAGTCAAATAAAAATAAAATGTATCAGTAGCCGTTAGAAACTTTAGACCTAAAATAAGATTAAAGGTGTTTTGTGATTTGAATTCAATCTTCCTTTGTGGCGTATACATAGACAGTTTCCAGAGTTGATCCTTGAAAGTGCTAGTATCGGTTGGCTCACTTATAAAAGAGTAAAATTTAGTTATGTATTGTACTTTTCTCTCTCTCCTCAACTAATTATTGGCCCACTGTTTAGCCATAGTCCACCGCGCTAGCCAAGTGCGAATTGGTGGACTACACACAACTCCGTGAAACCTTTTTTTTTTTAAGAACTCTCGGGTGTGTAGGTTTCCTTAGGACGTTTTCCTTTGCCAAAAAGCAGTGATAATTTATTTCTAACACACACATAAATGATCGTACCTGGGTTTGAACCTTGGACCTCCCGATCGAGAAAGCAAGTTTCAACCATTAGGCTATCACTGCTCTGTATTGTAATTTTACTCAAAATCAGCTTCGTAATTCCTCGCTTATTTCTCTATGCCTTATAGTTTCGGATTTAGCCGTCCACACACACGAATATTATATTCGTTTATTATTCCCGGCATGTTGATATACGGATTTATAAGATTGCCGTTTCGCTAAGTCGTTATTTATATTCCATACGAGGAATGGTGTATGTGAAAATTCTTAAATCTCACGATATATTAAGCTGAAAGCACACGAGGTTCAATGTATTTATTACATTTCGTCGATGTTTGATAAATGACCTCAGCTGAAAGATTGAATTTGATTTTTTTGTCTTTTTTATTTCTTATGAATTTCTGTGAATATTTGTCATAAATGTCCATATTACAAATAAATATAAATGACATCTTAGTAGACAATTGTGGTCATCTCCTTCCCTTAGAGCTAGTTAATGAATTAATATATCGATTCGATATCATTAAATTCTTTAAAACATTTATACCCATGCCCCATGCATGTTTGCAACAGGATAGTAAGTGTTAAATTTAAGTTGAAGGAAGGCGGCATGTGTGGTCGCATGCCGTCGTAAAGACCAGACTGAATGGTGAGCCCGGCCACTTGCGTCATCTGAGAGGAGCCCGATGGGGCAAAGCGATCAGAGGACTTTGGTGTTCCTTTGGAGATTTCTGAGTCCTCTTTGTAGCGCTCAGGACGGCCAACGGGGAGATTTTAGTGCGGTAAAAATCACACACAACGCTCGCTCCCTTAGCGGGTACCTTTTGAAGTATTCTCCCTCGCGAAAAAAAAAATGATAAATAGGCATAACATTATTTTTTATTAATTTTAAAATCTAAAGTCGAAGTTCGCCGGACCAGCTAGTATAATTCTAATAGTCTAAAGGCAAACTTGTAAGGATCCGATTTTTTTTTAATTAGACAAGACAGGTCACAAACACATATAATACTCTTTTGCAACCGATTTCCAAAAAGATGGAGTTTTTGGAAATCAGTTACAAAAGAGTTTTTTATTATTTTCGTGGTAAATGACAACAAAAAGCTAATGCCATATGCGGATTACATTAAAATCACAAGACACAAAGGAGTTAATATGCTAATTAATGTAAGCGAAGCGCCATGTTAGGACAAAGTTTTGCATCGTGCCGACAAAGTAAATTCCAAATTGTTCCAAATTGATACTGATGTCACAACTTTTGAATCTACTTTATTTATGAGTACGTAAATCCAGCTGCAGTAAACTTAAGATATTCACAAACTATTGGAAACATGTAAAATATCATACTAATATTATAAAGGCGAAAGTTAGTGAGTGTGTATGTTTGTTACTTCTTCACGTCTAAACGGCTGGAGCGATATTCATAAAATTTGGTAGGGAGTTAGCTAACACTCTGGATTAACATATGCTACTTTTAATTGTAGGAAACTATCTTATTCCTACAGGACAATCGATACTTCGATTTTTTTAACGCGGGCGTAGCTGCGGGGTTCATCTAGTGTCAAATAAAGTTCATTTAATATATTTTCCACGTTTTACGACGTAAGTGGTGGAGCGGTCGCCATACCGGTCTAACGTGTAATGGGTTCCGGGTTCAATCCCCGGTCAAACAGATGTTGAATGATGAATTTAGATTTATGTTCTTTGTTCGTGGGGGTTTATTCGTCCTAATGCTTCGAATGCAGAAACTATGAATCAGTTCCAGTAGTACTTAAAGAAAGCTGGTTACATCCGAGAATATAGTTGTTTTTTATCTGCGAATATTGGGTACAACCCATTACTGTCCCACTGCTGGACACGGGTTTTCTCTCAGAATGAGAGTTTTAGGCTATAGCCCACCGCGTTGGCCAAATGCGAATTGGTGGACTTCACACATCTCCGAGAACTTTTTTTAAAGAACTCTCGGGTGTGTAGCTTTTTCACGATGTTTTCCTTTACTGATAGCAGTGATAATTAATTTCTTATACGCACATAAATCAGTGGTGCGTGCCTGGGTTTGAACCTCGGACCTCCCGATTGAGAGAGCATGTTTCAACCATTAGACTATCACTGCTCTATTTTGCGAATATTCAAAATGCAAATAGGGAAATCGTTAAAATGTGAATTATGTGAATATTACTGTAATTGTATTCAAACCACTAAAACAAACATAAAGTGTCTGTGTGACACGAATAAGGTGGAGTAACATCTAAACTCTCACATAACATAAGTCATAGACGATAAACCTCTCACAGAATGTAAATCAAAATACATTCATCATAACCTGGC
The DNA here is from genome assembly GCA_949699795.1 of Spicauda simplicius. Taxonomy (NCBI): domain Eukaryota; kingdom Metazoa; phylum Arthropoda; class Insecta; order Lepidoptera; family Hesperiidae; genus Spicauda; species Spicauda simplicius. The sequence goes on from OX453076.1 coordinate 16,342,757, forward strand.
CACGAATCGAACTCCGGACCTCCGATCGCCGACCTCTAGTTGCCAAAAAAACCTTTAGATCTATGTGTTCCGTTCAAAATAACCGTGTTTTTTGATGCTTTGGTGGTAAAGCCAGAGCGAAGTAAGTTATTGGACCAATATCTGTAACAATGGACCGAATACAATGACCATAGTAATACTCGGACATCACAATAGATAATAAATAGGTAGTCATATCCGACACTAGGTTGGCACGAAAAATTGTTGGTGCAAAAAATTAGGTGAACGCGGAATTCAATAATAATAACAATCTTTATTTGCCAAAAAATAAGGTACACGTTTTATGTTAAATAAATTTACAAGTCCTCTTATTTACCTATAAGGCGTGCAAATTTCATTTAAATGTAATATTAAATAGAAGTCAAACTACAATATAAAATATGTTTTATCTTATAAAATGTCAAAAATATCTATATAATTAATTAATTGTAATTTAATAAAAGTTCAAAATAAATTGTCAACATTAAACATACATTATTAAATTGAAAAAATCCTTAATAATATAAAAATACTATTAGCCTGTGTCACGCAGAAATTCATCAATGGAATAATAACACTTGTTTATTAAATAATCCTTAAATTCTTTATTAAATGCTGCTGTTGTACAGTCACGAGCAATAAGATGTGACTACGAACAGATTAGCAAAAGTATCTGACCCAAGAAGGAGTTCAATAATATCTGTCATTGAAAGGCACCATAATGCAGTAGCGTCAAAATTATGTGATTTGACGTTCATCTACATAATTTTGACGCAACTGCATTATGCTGCCTTTCAATGTCAGATATTTTTGCTGCGTTCGTGTAGTCAGATATTATTGAACTCCTTGGGTCAGATACTTTTGCCAATCTTCTATTGTCACATCTTATTGGTCGTGACTGTATGTATACTTCGTACGTTAAGCGGTACCTTGTTGTATATTTGAATTGGCATGCCAAATATGCTTCTTTTGAATAAAGCCGTTTTTGATTGTTTTGTGCATAATTTATGTTCAATTCAGTGTAAATGTTTTCATTTTACCCGACTGCATCAGACGGACGGTGATGTTTTTCGAGTGTATGTATCTATGTGTATTTATGTATGTTTGGGAACGAAGTTCCCTATCGCGCGTTCCGAAGGAGGCTAGACGAAAAAATTCAGATGAAAAGTTGTTACGACACTTTTTGCTATAGTGTAGTAAGCCGCGCGGCGTGCGCATGTTTCTCTCTCTCTCTCTTATGGAAAGCTGAGTGACATCGGCTAGTGGCCATCCATAAATTACGTCATACGAATTTTATGATTTTTACACCCCCACCCCTTGTCACAACTGGTTACATTTGTGATACCTCATTTTGATACATTTGTGATGGATGGCCCCCTATGTAATTTTGATGACCCGAGCGATCAGAAAAAAGGAGGATAAAAGACGTCTTTAAATCATAACATTGTGTGTACCAAATGAAGGTTAGTACGAGTAGATAAACCAAAAAATTATACACTTTTATGTTACTGTTCCTAATAGCCTAAAAATAATTTTTGGTGATGTTTTTGGCGGTATAGAAATCCAAACCCGAGTAGGAACCAATATTTGTCACAATGGACCGAACACAATGACCATAGTAATACTCGGACATCACAATAGATAATAAATAGACATTCAGATCCGACACTAGGTTGGCACGAAAAATAGTTGGTGCAAAAAATTAGGTGAACGCAGAATTCAGTATAAACCTTTCCTTTTTCGCTGTACGATCGAACATTAGGTTTTTTACGTAATCTAGCTTTGAGATACGAGCTGTTAATAAGTTAGTGTGTCGTGTGAGTATTAGAAAAAAATAGGTACGCGAATTGTATTTGAAATTTCATTTTTGGGTGGTCGGCTCTCTTTGACTGACTTTAGATAGAACCTTTGGTCTGTATGAAGTTGCTTATAGATGCCCATGGGTGGCGTCTTACCATCAAGGTGACTGCTTGCTCGTTTACTACTTCAATGTTATAAAAATATTCAAATTCATTTATTTCCGGATAACAGATTATTTTAGCAAAATTTCTTTTTATAACTTTTATATGCCTACCACAAATTATCGCCATCGCTCAGGGTTGACTGGCAGAGAATGCCATTAGGCATTAAGTTCACCCTTGTAACCCTTAGTATAAGGTGTTTCAAAAGTTTAAATAAATAAATAAATCCATTTGGTTAGTAAATAGTTAGAACTTAAGAACATACTAATGATAAAATACATAAAAAAATAGTAGTAATAATAACAACATTTTAATATACCATGTACCTGCATTATAAACTGATTTTGATTTAGAAGTGAATTTAACAAAAATGTGACTTATACTCGTTTTCACTAGGACACAGAAATATGGAGTCAGTTTGACTGCATAACGTTTTCCGTTACGAAATAAGAAAATCTTTATGATTCACACAAACCAGACTGTATGTTGTTGACAATAAAATCTTCAAGAAATCAGTACAACTGTCACGTGCCGACATCATGTAGTGATTTCAAACACAATTTGAAAACGAAAACAAGAAACGTTTACTTTTCAAGTCAATGTCCTTAATATGAGTTTATTATGTTTTTTTATAATGTGATTGAAGTAGTAAACGAGCATGCAGTCCACCTGATGGTAAGTGGTCACTGCCGCTCATGGACATCTGTAAGCAACTTCATACAGAACATGGGGTTCTATCTGAAGTCAATCACGATGCGTTGCTACTCCCGAGGACTATGATGGTCGCCTCATTTAAAAGTGAGCCGGCAACGCTTTTCCACTGAAATAAATGCAAGCACTCTTCGCTAGAAATAAATGCGGCGATGGTACCTCCCCAGTCGGAGACCAGACCAGACAGGGCGGTGGGCGAATTTGCTCCCCTGGGAGGAGCCCTATGGGGCAAAGCGTTAAGAGGACTCCGGTTGCGTTCCTTTGGTGATCCCGGAGTCCTCTTTGTAGCGCTGAGGACAGCTACCGAGGGGTTTTAGTGCGGTACAATCCCACATAACCCTGCGTAGCTCCCACGGCGTCGGGTTCTTTTTGAAGGTGTCCCCGTCCAGAACAAAAAAAACCTCCCCAGTCGAACCATACACGTTCCTTGTTTTGAGAAATTATAATAGACTCGTACTAACGGTACAGATAATTCAATTTAAAATTAACCATACGAACGTGGCGATATGGAATTTAATAACGAACCCAAATGTGTCACAAGTACAATGAACAAGGGGAAACTGGCAGAAATATGACAACCTTCGGGCCATTGACTTGTCACACCGCGTGAAGCGAAGCAGAAACTCTTTGCTCCTTAATAAATGCGTGTATGTACTATGTAACTAATATTACAACTATATTTTGAAAGGTGGTAGAACCTGTGTAGTTCAAACGGAGAAGTACCACCGCCTCATCTGTGTCTAGCATTTCTTGCGTTTCGGTGGAAGGGTGTGGTTGCCGGCACACTTATATGACGCGACCATCATAGTTCTCGGAAGTAGCAACGCATCTGTGATTGACTAGAAAGAACCCATATACTATTTGAAGTTGCTTACAGGTGTCACAGTAGCAAACGAGTAAGCAGCCCAGATTAGTATAAGTGGACACTGCCGCACATTGATCGTTAAGCTATGTAAAACCCCTACCTGAAGTCAACCACAGATTTTAATTATTTTATTTTATTTATTTCGAAAAACTTAAAGCTAGGAACTTACAGGTGTACAAACATATATCAGTAGAAAAAGAAGGCAAATTACAAGTTTTCACACTCAAATTATTTAACAAATGTAAAACTATAGATAAATCATTATCGCGCACTGCGAAGGAGGGTAGACGGAAATAATTCAGACGAAAAGTTGTCACGACACTTTTTGCTATAGTGTAGTAAGCCGCGTCGCGTGCGCACGTTTCTCTGTCTGTCTCTCTCTCATAAAAAGCAAGCCAATTATTTTCGTTTCGTCTTTTAATTTTGCTTTGAACAGTGTAGTGTCGCGACGATTATTTTCGTTTTGTTTTGTTTATACAGGTTTTTTTGTGCATAATAAATAATAGAAATAACTTCGTTCCACCCGGGTGTCCCTTGACATCTCTCAACTTTGTTTTTTTTTGGATTGACATACCCGTTTCTATTATAAACATGATAAAAACGGTATTGTTTTGATAAATCAGTTGCATACTGTGCAAATCGTTGCCACGATTCGTATTGCCCTTCTCGCTTACTTCCTAACAGTCAAACATCTCCCTCATGCATATGAAATGCCTACGTAGCTAAGGGGATAAAAATGACACGCCGAAAACTTGATGTAAAATCAGGGTGATTTTTCGCCTGTTATCCGAGGTAGATAATCTCGTTAGGATGTAAAATAGTGGTAAGCTACCCTGTCAAGCCAGCCTGGACGAATGGGGGCCGTTTCAGCCTTCCCTCGACTGATAGAGGGTCATTTTTCTCTTTTATTACACGACCTTTTGTTTCAGCGGATGTGATGACACCTCTGAGTCTATGAATCTGTTTTTTGGTGTGATACTAGTTGATTGAAGGGTTTTTCTAACAGCTTATGACATGACAATTTTTCGCTTGGCGAAGTAAGCATAACTGTTGAGCGAATTTCTATACAAAGTGCAGCGGAATTTCCTATTCTTATAAGGAGATGTTTTTTAATTACGTGAGATAATTTTGGATGTTTGTCTATTCTTTTTTTTGATGTTTTCATCCCCACCCCTCTTAGTGACATGCAGTGAGATATGTCCGACCGCCGCTGCGCCTAATAATCACCCCATTAATTCCAACTTTCACATAATTTTACGGTTTTTTTTATAGAAAAAATATTAAGCTGACACACCTTTCCCACTACTTGAGATATTTATCTCGACCCCTCCCCCCCTCGATATCTCAAAATTAATAAATGCCTCTTAAGATAAGACAATATATTCGTTATTTTCGTTTAGCACTAAAGATTGCAGCGCAGAGCGATTACTATCCAACCGAATATTTCATGGCCACCGTTTTAGAAATTAATTTATCATTACAGAAATTTGTCAAATACATCCAACTCTAAGATTAGCATAAATCTAAAATCAGGGATGAAGGTGACGTATCGGAGCTAAGGGAATTATAACATTTTCTAGCATTATCAAATCGTGAACATTATGTCATAACTGACTCCTTATATCTAAGGAGACGTAATTCTTGAAGACTAGACTGGAATTCTTAATGTAAGTATATGACTTACTTCAAGAACACAATAGCGTTGCACAGTACATTGTATTATGAATTTTATTTACAAAAGAATGAACAAAGAATATTTTTCTTCTTTAAAACGGGTTCCAACGAATACTTTAAGACAGGTGCACGTTCCGACAGAACGGAAATTTACGTAAAATAAGATTTCAGGGCATCGTTCGGAACACCTGGGAAATAACTAACAAAATTTGGAATTCGATGATGCCAATGAAATGGTGTGCATGAACTAAATCCGAATGGCTAAATTAAACAGGACAGAACTAAATGAAGTAGATACATTTGTTTGTGCTGCAGTACTGACTCGCCTCAATTTATACAATATTTGTTATCGAACCTGTAAACGGTTTTAGTTACAAATAAAACAATGAATGCAAAATTAATGTGTCAAAGCGTGGTTTAATTCGCGGTACCTACGCTACTATTGTAGAGATGTACAATATAACTCTGGTACAATACATACAATAACCATAATGTATGTATTGTACATCCAAAAGCGTTTTTGACCTGGACATAGGTGTTTCTCAATAACACACACAGTAACACGTCCTTCAAGAGATGAGCCCATGAGGGGCGTCGCGCTGGGGGACCATTGGTGCGTTCCATTGGAGATTCCGGGGTCCCCTGCAAGCGCTGAGGAAGGCCAGGGGGTTTTAGTGGGTAAAAATCCCACATAACCCGGAGTCTCTTTCGATGCTTCGGTATACCAACGACCCACGTGTCGGAGCGGTTACCATACCGGTCTGACGCTTAATGGGTCCCGAGTACGATTCCCGGCCAGTCAGGTATCTGAATGATGAGTTTAGATTCATGTTCTGGGTCTGGGTGTTTATGTATTCGTCTTGTGTGTGTCCATGGTACTCATGGCTCAGGAGAAAATCACAGTGTGGGGCTATGAGTGTAGAAAGCGTTTTTTTATATCCTTTAAAGGTTTCCTCCCTCAATGGGGTTCTGGTTAATGCAACTTGAACGCTTGCTAGTGATCGCAATGGGTGTTGATGCTATACACGAAGGCACTGCTGGGCGTCTACTGATTTATATGCATCAATCGTCTCCTACTATATTCATGACAGCAACACCGTTTTCAACATAAACTCAAATATTCGACTTGCTTGAAATGTCAGGGTAGTGTATCCAAAATATAGACAACATTTTTCATTTTACAAGTATCAACTCTTGATATAGCGTGAGTAAAGTTATGTAGCATAAGGGTCTTTTCACACAGCCGACCGGCTCTGATTACGTGCTCTTTCTCGTTCGGCGTATAGTTGGTGGCTACGCTCCGGCAACTTCCAAGCGTATACGATCCGATTTGTGTGAAAAGAAAAATGCGAGCCGATGCTCTCCGAGCCAGTCTGTCTGAAAGGACCCTAAACGGGTTTGTGAATGAACCGATATGAGGGCTAGCGGACCCACCACAGATAATGCAATATTAAAGCTGAGCGCAAGGTCTGGATATATCTTGAACGATACTCATAAAAAATTCATCAGGTTCCCACTAAAGTATTATTTATGATTTGCTTGCAAATCGAGTGAGGGTACTATTTCTTATTAGATAGAGTCTTGATGTCTTCGATTGGAATCTCATGAATTTGGACCTTGACGAGATTAGTCGTAAGGAGGAAGTATTTTTGAAGTGAAACTTCTTTATCGGGGTTGGAAAAAAAAATTGTGTAACATTTTTTCGTTACGCGCCATCTTTTTCTGTTACGCGCCATCTTTTTTTTTCCGTTAAGCGCCATCTTTTTCTTATCCCTACCACGCGTGATATTAGATAGATTATTATAGATTAGATTATTAGATAAAGTTTAATAAAAGCCTTTTATTAAACTTTATCTAATTTAACTTTATTTAACCAATTTCTGTTAAGTTGCATATAGTAAATAATTTTTTGAAAAATAACGTCATAAAGAAGTTTCACTTCTTACGAGTGTACGCTAGTACACGCACACATTTTTTTAAGTAAAACTACTTCATTCGCGGCATGAGAGGAAAATGTATTGTCGTTACGAATTGTGTAACGGTAATTGTTACCATGTCACGTTACGTTACGATAGTAATTTGTAATTTTTATCGATTTGAGGAAGTGTTTAATTAATTTATATAAATGAATGTACCTTAATTCCGCCATGAGAGCAAGGAGTATTGGCGTTACGATTTTTGTAAAGACAACAGTTACGATGTAGCGTTACGTAACGATAATAATATTTAATTATCATCCATTTACAGACATTACATGAACAAATCATTTTGTTATATTTATTTTTGAAGTGAAACTTCTTTATCGGGGTTGTTGAAGTGAAACTTCTTTATCGGGGTTGGAAAAAAATTTAGTGTAACATTTTTTCGTTAGGCGCCATCTTTTTCTGTTACGCGCCATCTTTTTCTGTTACGCGCCATCTTTTTTTTCCGTTACGCGCCATCTTTTTCTTATCCCTACCACGCGTGATATTAGATAGATTATTATTAGATAAAGTTTAATAAAAGCCTTTTATTAAACTTTATCTAATTTAACTTTATTTAACCAATTTCTGTAAAGTTGCATAGAGTAAAATATTTTTTGAAAAATAACGTCATAAAGAAGTTTCACTTCTTACGAGTGTACGCTAGTGTCGCTAGTACACGCACACATTTTTTTTTTGTAATTATTTCACTTTTTCTGTATAAATTGATTTATTTACGCACTCGTTTTTTTACAATAATTTTTAGCTGGTATCATAAGATAACAACTTTCTGTCTAAGATTCCTATCGCGTATCCTTTTTGGCTCTTTGTTTTTGTTTCCCAAAAGTCTGGAACAGATCGCTTCCCAAACGATAAAGTCGCCTTTTCTGCCTACTTTTGGATCTATTACTAACTTATGAAGAAAAATGAGTATTTATCGGGATATTATTATGCTAAGACTTGTTCGTTCGGGTCCCTGTTGGCAAGCATTACTCATATTTGGCATACAACTTCTATATTCCGAGAACTAGGAAAATATATCTGGGTAAGAAATGATTTCATATCTTCATTTTTAATACGATATCCTTAGCTGGAAATTTTCCTTTATATGCATTAATTATTTCTAGATTTATTTTCAACCAATTACTAGTATAGAGCAGTGATAGCCTAATGGTTGAAACTTGCCCTCTCGATCGGGAGGTCCGAGGTTCAAACCCAGGCACGCACCAATGATTTATGTTAGAAATTAATTATCACTGCTTTTCGGTGAAGGAAAACTTCGTGAGGAAACCTACACACCCGAGTTCTTAAAAAAAAAAGTTCTCGGAGGTGTGTGTAGTCCACCAATTCGCACTTGGCCAGCGCGGTGGACTATGGCCTAAACTCTCTCATTCTGGGAGAAGACCCGTGCCCAGCAGTGGGCCAATAATGGGTTGATGCGACTTTAAACTGAGAATAGCTCTCTATTTAGCAAAAGATTTACTGTCATAGACCACGTTGACCCTGCACGGTGTACTTTTCCCACACCCTTGAGGTTATTATGGTAATTCTTAAGCAAATTTCCTACGCATTGAAACTATATAAACAAAAGAATTTATAATTTCCGGCTTACACGGAACCACAAAATCAAGAATTGGTTGATACCGCAAATGAAGACCTAGATCTTAAGTATAAAATTTATACTTCAATTATATGGCGACCATCTTAGTCCTCGGGAGTAGCAAGTTGTGTACAGGTATCCATTGGCGGCAGTGATGACTTACCATCGGGTGGATGGCATGCTCGTTGGCTACATCAATCTTATAAAAGTCTAGCCATGGACCATAAGACACAGCCTGGTGTCAAACAGACAGACACACGGACAGTGAAGTCCTAGTAATAGGATTTCGGTTTTACCTTTCGGGTACGGACCCTATAAAGATAAGAAATCACCATTACACACACACGCTTTCTACACTCATAGCCCCACAGTAGGATTTTCTCCTGTGTCGTGGGTACCATGGACACACACAAGACGAACACACAAACACCCAGACCCAGAACAGGAATCTAAACTCATCATTCAGATACCTGTTTGGCCGTTAATCGAACCCGGGACCCATTGCGCGTCAGACCGGTATGGTAACCGCTGCGCCACGCGGGTCGTCACAAAGATGTTTAAATTAGTGAATGTAGAATACCAAGGACTCTGATCTGTCAGTTATGGATTGTCCTTCTAAATAGAAAAGAAAAACCTGTTCACGATAGCCTGATTATGAACGAGTGACGAATTCAATTTCGTTTCCATTCTGTGAAATCGAGAGCGTAGCGATCTCATTTACTTTTCAATTTCTTGTCCTTTTTTTTGTCTCTCGAACTGATTAGGTTTTCACAACTTAATTGCTTGATATGTCCAATTTTATGATTTAACTATAAAGATGGTTTTTGGGGTTTGATTGTAAGTTTGAAATTGATGGAAAGTAGGTTTTTAAAATATAACTATTAACTATATGATTTTAGACTAGTATTATCGCGGAATTGATACATTTTAATACTTAACGGGTACTCACGATATACGGTTTTTGAACTCTTTAAGAGTTCTTTTTGCTCTTAACTATTTTAAAATTGATAATTGTAGGGCTAGTAGTATTCAGTGTTGTTCTGTATTCTTATACATTTCTCTCATCAACCCATTATTTGCCCACTGCTGGGCACGGGTCTTCTCTCAGAATGAGAGAGTGTAGGCCATAGTCCACCGCGCTGGCCAAGTGCGAATTGGTGGACTTCACACACCTCCGAGAATTTTTTTTTAAGAACTCTCGGGTGTGTAGGTTTCCTCACGATGTTTCCCTTCACCGAAAAGCAGTGATAATTAATTTTAATACGCACATAAATCAGTGGTGCGTGCCTGGGTTTGAACCTCGGACCTCCCGATCGAGAGGGCAAGTTTCAACCATTAGGCTATCACTGCTCTATTCTTATACATTTAAAAACTGTAATTTTCAGATCGCACTAATTTGCATATCCATATTGTGAAAAATTCTCACGTATAGACGTAATCGCGGGCAAAAGTAACAAAAACTAATCAAATTTTACAAGTTAATGGCTTGACAAGACAAAGTTTCTTGGCGATGTCTATCTGCCAACATCAATGTGCGATATTTCTTTACGCCGCATAAATTCAGTTAACAAACCCCAACTCCTAAACCCTTTGTTTTGAACAAAGCTTGAAAATAATACGAAACGCCGGATGGAAAGTTCGTGGTTCTTATGGCTTACAACTGGGACATGCTGGGGATATGAAATTATGTTATTTGTGAACAATGGACCCCGGTTGAGTCACGTTGTCGTGACGCTAACCGTTATGTGATTGTATTTGAAGTAACTTTACAGAGATGATACTTAAATTAACAAAAGGACAGACTGAAAATCAGCATCACGGCATGGTCTTCCTAGCTGTGGTATTCGCTGAGTCTGTACCTGTTCGCAGTCACTGATTGTGTTGCATTAAATTATTGTCACTTTTTATCTTACTTACTTTATACAATTTATAGCCATTTCTTTTTGTGTTTGTGTTTCTATAAAACGCTTTATATTGTGTGCAACATGTAGTTACTGTGAATAAAGCATTCATTCATTCATTCATTCATTCATTCATTCATTCATTCATTCCACACACAGACACATGACTTTTGACGACCTTTTTTTTTTGTTTTCGAGGGGGAAACCTTCCAAAGGTACCCGACGCCGTGGGAGCGACGCAGGGTTATGTGGGATTTTTACCGCACTAAATCTTTACAACGGTATGCGACCACACATACCGCCGTCCTTCCCGGGATTGCCTGACCGAACGGTTCGAGCTCCCACTCTAGCCGTCTGCAACCCCGGAAGCCTTTTAGTCGCCTCTTACGACAGGCAGGGGATACCGTAGCCCCGTAGCCCTATTCTGACCCCGAGGCTACAGGGACGGACTGTTGATGACCTACTGGTTGCAACTGGACCTAAATGACACAGATTATTATTAATATGTGTTTGAGGATGGTAGAACTTTTTGGGGACCACTTCGGAAGCACTTTTGCAACACTTATGTCTTAATAAAATCATTGTTATGCGTTACAGTGTTTTATGCGTTACAGAGTAGAAATATGGGAATCAGTATGGAAACTGCTTTTTTTTTTTTTTTTTGTTTTCGAGGGGGAAACCTTCCAAAGGTACCCGACGCCGTGGGAGCGACGCAGGGTTATGTGGGATTTTTACCGCACTAAAACCCCCCCGGTGGCCGTCCTCGGCGCTGAAAAAGGAGGACTCCGGCATCTCGAAACGACTTCAACCGGAATCCTCTGAGCGCGCTGCCCCATCGGTCTCCTCCCAGATGGGTGGCTGGGCCCACCGCTCCGTCTAGTCTTTACGACGGTATGCGACCACACATACCGCCGTCCTTCCCGGGATTGCCTGACCGAACGGTTCGAGCTCCCACTCTAGCCGTCTGCAACCCCGGAAGCCCCTTTTAGTCGCCTCTTACGACAGGCAGGGGATACCGTAGCCCTATTCTGACCCCGAGGCTACAGGGACGATGGAAACTGCCTACGAACTTTCGAAAAGAGCACATTGACACAAACATATGCATCGACGAGGTCGCTAAAGGGTTTTCGCAGTGCTTCAGTAGTGAGTGTCGCGTCAAGATGAGTCATGTTCCTATTTGTTCTATGTTTACGCTCCGGCCAAAATTTGAAAAAAATTACGTTGTAATAAAATGTTAAAGATCTGCAAAAAAATCAATGATCTACAAATTGTATCAATATTAAACTGTTTTCCGTATTTAAAACTATAATAAGAATTATCTTTATGCTGGGATTAACCGACGTCGTGAGATTACCTTCTTATATTATTTGTAAAGTGCGTAGATATTACAATTCGATTGATTGTTGAAATTATAGGTGGTAGAACCAGTGCAGTTCGACCGGGGAAGTACCACCGCCACACTTATTTCCAGCGTGAAGCATTTCTTGCGTTTCGATGGAAGGGTGGGTACACTTTTATATGAGGCGACTTTTATACTTCAGTCAGATAAAAAAAACTCCATTTGGTTGAACTTATTCTGTCTTTCTTAGTAACACAATTAATTTGTATTTGAGAGTAGCATACACCGAGTCCGTATACCTAATATGTACTTAAGATTAATAGATATGCCGAGGGATAATTTGATTTCGAAAGTATTACTGCCAATTTTCTTAGCAACTCCGTCGAATTTTCCAATGAGGAGAGGCAATGTACCATTAAGACAATTCTCGAGAAATTGCGGTTAATATAAGGCTTGATAAGTATTTGTAAGGCCTTCAGAAACTGAAAGATTACACAACTTAGCCGACGGATTGGATCATTTATAACGGCGATTTGTATCTTTCAAATATTGATAATTTCATATAAGATTATTCTTAAAAGTAGTAGGTATTTCTGTTTTTTAGGCTGTTGTTGGTCTGAGTTTCGATTGAAGGGTGTGGTTGCCTGCTCACTTTTATACGAGGCGATCATATTAGACCTCGGGAGTCGCAACGTATCTGCGACTGTATTCAGATAGAACCCTTGTACTTACCACTTAAAATCAAGTGGACTGCTTTTTTATCTAATTAAAATAGCAAATGAGCATGCAGTCCACCTGGTGGTAGGTGGTCACTGCCGCCTAAGGACATTTGTAAGCAACTTCATATAGATCACACAATCACAGATGCCTTTCTACTCCCGAGGACTATGATGGTCGCCTCATATAAAAGTGTGTTCTTGCGTTTCAATGGAAGGGTGTGGTGCCCTCCTAAATAAATAGGTGTGGCGGTGATACTTCCCAGTCGAACTACACTCGTTCTACCACCTGTAAACCATGTATATACTCGTATGTACCATGTTCGTCTGCTACTTCAATGTTGTAAAAAAAAGGTACTAACGACACAATAACGTCTTACAGGAACCGTGTGGCCCTTCATCCCTCATTCAGTTCTAATTAATTCAGTCTATTTCAACCTTTTTTATTTGTAAGAAATTGTCAATACAGCACATGATGGCAGCCATTGATTTATGGCGTTCATCTTTCACATAAAACATTATCTAGTAATTTATGAGCCCCATACTCTTTGTCTGTGGGAAATTCTTGGCGTAGACGCTGTGATATTTTGGATCTAAGATAAAAATAGGCAAAAAAACCCAAAGATGCGTGATATCGATGGATTTTGGTGTTCGAAATAACGTGTGTTAAAATTTAACATAGCACATAGGTTTCGGGTTCAATGTCTGGCACATCTGATTTAAGGGTAGGTGGCACAAATTGTTATATTAATTAATTATTTTTTAATGCCAGTGACGCTTACTAAGTAAATTTATTTATTTTATTTTATTTATTTATTTTTGGGAAACATACAATATAAATTAAGACTTTTTTTTTTATTTGACTGAAGTGGAAGGGTGTGGTTGCCTGCTCACTTTCATACGAGACGATCCTCTTAGACCTCGGGAGTAGCAGCGCATCTGCGACTGAATTCAGATAGAACCCTTGTACTATATAAATTTGCTTACAGATGACCATGAGCGTCAGTGATTTAAAATCAAGTGGACTGCTTTTTTATCTAATTAAAATAGCAAACGAGCATGCAGTCCACCTGGTGGTAGGTGGTCACTGCCGCCCATGGACATTTGTAAGCAACTTCATATAGAACATGGGTTCCATCTGAAGTCAATCACAGATGCGTTGCTACTCCTGAGGACTATGATGGTCGCCTCATGTGAAAGTGTGCCGGCAACCACACCCTTCTATCGAAACGCAAGAAATGCTTCACGCTAGAAATAGGTGTGGCGGTGGTACTTCCCCGGTCGAACTACACTGGTTCTACCACATTGAACTACACACATTGACTTATAGAAATTAGGGCACACATCAGTAAAGTTGCCACTAATAACTTATTCACTAAATTGCATGGTAAGATTGGAGGAGAGACGTGGAGCAAAACAATAGGTACTAAGGGATATTAAAATTAGACAATTTGAAATTTAATGGAGCAATTAAGTTATTCTTTATTACATATTATCATGAATTAAAGAGTAAATGTTTACTCAAGATATGACCCATAAATATTATCTTTAGGGTGTAATTTTATATTAAATTCAGTAGTTTTACCTTGACACGATTTTAAGTACATCTTTTCTTCTTTTTGTTTTCGAGGGGGAAACTTTCAAAAAGTACCCGACGTCGTGAGAGCGACGCGGGTTATGTGGGATTCTTACCGCACTAAAACCCCCCCGGTGGCTGACCTCGGCGCTGCGAAGAAGATTCCGGGTACTGCAACCGACCGCCGCCGGTGTCCTCTTAGCGTGTTGTCCAATACATCTAAAAGTCCAAAGTTGTAATAAAAAAATGACGACTTTTATTTATTTTCAGTTCATTAAATGCCTTTTTTGCAAAGTTATTGATTTGCAGGTAGACTTTTTATCATATATTTACTAATTTTTATTTAAATGTCAATAACAAATCTAATAAAAGTTAATTAAGTGATGATGATATATTGTAGCGTATTCCTTTCTGTCAAAACAAGTAAATTTAATAAGTCGAAATGAATTAAGAATGAGACGCCACGTTTTATTAATTATCACCAGAGCGGAAAGACAAGAAAATTGTAAATTAGTCGCCCCAGAAATCTTTGTACTTATTTACTGTGTTCGCTTGTCACATTGCTTACCGCAAAGCGAGAAGCAAAGATCGTATAAGGTTGGAGACGTTTTCATTAGTCTCCTAGATATAACAAGTTCACACAAAAATCGCAACAATGTGAAAAAAAAACTGTCAGTACTCTGTTAATCCGTTTTTACTTCATATTAATAGTATAAATTTAAATTAATCTTGCCCATGGGCACCACTGACTACTTGCATCATCATCTGCATTTCGGCGGTTATGTGCATGCAGTACACCTTGTCAGGTGGACTGCATGTTTATTTATTTTATTTCACTTATTTATTTATTTCTTAGGAAAACTTACAGCTACTGTAACACAGTAGTACTTAAAACTATGTTTAGACTTAATGCCAATTAAAAGTTTTCACAGATAGGTATAAGAATATAACATTATGATAGTTTAACAGACAGTAGATTATAAAAGTTACATAAAGGTAACAAGGTACGAGTAAAGTTGATACTTTTAAATTAAATATTTTAAAATATAGATTATAAATATAGGATATTGAAAAAGTAGTTTTTTAAATTTGATGGTTCCTTTATTTCAATAAAAATGATGATTTATGCGCTTGTCTGATTCATATCCAGAACTAAACCGTACTTATGAATGTATCATAAATACAGAGAAGTTACCGTTAATTTTTCAAATTCATTGTTATTTTGTATTGAACATTTTTTCTTCGTTTCATTTGATCATAATGACGCTGTTTCCTTCTGCATCGCTTATCGCTCCACCCGACGTTTCCTTTACATAGATGTGTCGCTTTGTATCTCTTTTTTTTTGACGGAAGTAGCAAACGACCATGCAGTCCACCTGATGGTAAGTGGCCACTGCCGCCCATGTACATCTGTAATCAACTTCATACAGAACATGGGTTCCATCTGAAGTCAATCACAGATGCGTTGCTACTCCCGAGGACTAAGATGGTCGCCTCAAAAGTGTGCCGGCAACCACACCTTTCTATCGAAACGCATGAAATGCTTCACGCTAGAAATGGGTGTGGCGGTGGTAGGTACTTCCCCGGTCGAACTACACTGGTTCTACCTCGTTGAAACTTCTACTTCATCTCCTACTTCGCTTATCGCTCCTCGCGTCCAGTGAAACTGGTGTTCTTTAAATCGCAGTATTTAGACTATTTTCGACTGTCTGCGCGGAGTTTGTGAATTTCCATGTCGAATTTGAATTAGACCGAGACAATTTGAATACGGGGAACGGGGTTAAATTCCGTATTCTTGGAATTCATAATACTCATAATCTACAATACATATATGTCGAAGAATAAGCGTTAATAAGACCATGTCGAATTGCATTGTTTTATGTATTGTGTATTTCAAGACGGTTCAGAATAGTTTAATCGGGAACGTAGCAGCGTCACAACTATTTCTACCGCGAAGCAGTTTTTTTTATCTGATTGAAGTACCAAACGCATCCGATGGTAAGTGGCTTTCGTCGCCTATGTACATTTGTAAACAACTTCATATAGAACATGAGTTCTATCTCAAGTCAATCACAGATGCGTTGCTACTCCCGAGGACTTAGTTGGCTGCTTCACATAAATGTGTGCCGGCCACCACACCTGGAAATGGAAGAACAGCTTTAGGCTAGAAATAGGTGAGGCGGTGATAATTTCCGTGTCGAACTACACTGGCTATACCACCTTGAAAATTCGATGGAGGGGTGTATTTGCCGACTTACTTTCATATAAGGTGCCTACCACTTTAGACGTAACTTTGAATCAGTGTTTGACTTCATATAAAGGACAATTATTCTTCTACTTCTTGAGAATATGTTTGTTTATTTTTATTATATTTAGGTACTATCCTAGTATTTCATATGTATGTTTATATTTATAATTATCCTATAATTTCTTATATAGCATTGTTTAATAATGCCGCCTTGTATGTTTTCTGTTTAGCCTAAAGGTTGACTGGTAGAGAATCCTCCTAGCATTAGGTCCGCCTTTTGTACCAAAATTGTAAGGTATAATAAAGTATAAATAAATAAATAAAAATATAACACCCCTGTTCTTTAATTGCTTAAATATTTCCACTTAAATTTTCCTGGTAACTTATTTCCAATACGCATATAACGTCAAAGGTTAGATATGCTCACCTGAGATTTGAACCTCGATCCCCTTTCAAAAGTAGCGAACGGAGGACAAAAGCCATCACTGCTCAACTTGAACAACCTTCGGAAAAAAGTTGACTTTTTTATTTGGGATACAACCCATTATTGTCCCACTGCTGGGCACGGGTCTTCTCTCAGAATGAGAGAGTTTTAGGCCGTAGTCCATCGCGCTGGCCACGTGCGAATTGGTGGACTATTTTTTAATGTAAAACAATTTCTAAGTTAATGCACTTTTGACTTAAACTAACGAATAGATAATGTTTCCAAAACGAAATCATAATTCCCCAAATGCGCTGCATAATACAGTATTCACAAAGGAACTTATTTGGAAATCAAGTCGGAAACTTATTCCCATAATAAGTTCAAACTGTTTTTTTCGCTATGCAGAGCAACTGCTTTACCGGTCAGACACTGGTTGTACCGGTTTCTTGCTGCAATACCGAAAGAACTTAACTATATATAGTTACACAAATCCCACCCGTATTGTGTGTACATAAAGCCTTATGTCATTTGATTGTGGGCGAAAAAGCTTTAAGCAAAAACAGCTTTTGTGCAAAGGTATTAAAGGTGATTTGAGTGTGCATTGGGCTTCGCTGGGCCCGTAGGCCATACTGAGCGCTAGTGCTGCTAGTGATGTGACTCGAGTCGTGATTTTACTCGAGGCTCGATTGAAAAATGTATGCACTCGAGTTAGAGTCGGCTCGGTACACCGAGGTTTTTTTTATCTGACTTAAGTAGCAAACGGACATGCGGTCCACCTGATGGTTAGTAGTCACTATTCATCTGTAATCAACTTCATACGGAACATGGGTACCATCTGAAGTCAATCACAGATGCGTAGCTACTCCCGAGGACTATGATGGTCACCTCATGTGAAAGTGTGCCGGCAACCACACCTTTCCATCGAAACGCAAGAAATGCTTTTCGTTGGAAATAGGTGTGGCAGTGGTACTCCCGTGGTCGAACTACACTGGTTCTACCACCTTGATTTTGTTTGTTGCTACTATATGTCCCTTAACTACTTTTTTATCTGTGCTGTGCCGGCGGCTTTTACAAACCGCGATCGACAGGTTTAAACATGCATATCATCGTAAGAAAATAGATTGGTTTAACATTCGCGGTTAAAAATATGAAACATGTGAAATTTTAAGTCGATCGTTACTTAATATTCCAGGTATTGGCGTATATTATTACAAGTGTTCAGTAAAAATCTCACTCGAATTGAAAAATTGTGACTCGAGTGGATTTTCACTCGAGTGACTCGAATAGTCAAGTAACTCAAGTGATGTAGTAAAATTACGAGTAACTTTACCATGTTTTTTTTATCTGATCGAAGTAGCAAACGAACATGCAGTGCACCTAATAGTAAGTGGCTACAAATACACTACCGCCCATGGACATCTGTAAGCAACCTTAAATAGAACAAGGGTTCTATCTGAAGTCAATCACACTCATACTCTGTACATCACTCTCGAGTGACTCTGTGGTTGCCGGTTATTTACAGATGCCCATGGACGGCAGTAACTGCATGCTCGTTTGCTACTTCAAATTTAAAAAAAAATCGATTTCATAAAATTCTATTGGAGTCACATCACTACTGAGCGCACTTTTGAGTTCAACTAAACCGCGCTGGGCTCGCGTATTCAAACCATTGTTGTGATCGCTGTGATTAGGTGGCTATAGTGAAAGTTCTGGTCATTTGGACTTAAGCCTAAATCGGCCATTGTGGATAGTTGGTAGAATAGGGCTCGGCTAGATGAGACCGGAGATGCCTATTTCTGACGTGAAGCATTTCGTTGTGAGGAAAACCACTTGAAGTATATGAGGAGACAATATTAGTCCTTTTGAGGCATGTACCCTGTGATCGTTATTAAGTAGAATTACGAGCAGTGATATTATGGTAGAAACCATACAGATAGCGTGAAGCATTCCGTTGTGAGGAAAAGATGTGAATGCGTCTTAAAGTATATAAGGAGACAATAAGTATATAAGGAGACAATTTTAGTCCTTTTAAGGCATGTACCCTGTGGTCGTTATTAAGTAGAACCACGAGATATATGATATAACAGTGGTAGAAAGATACCATACAGCTACCATACAGTTCACGACATTCCTAATTCACGATAATCTAACACTTGTTATTCGTCGTCGTCAACCCATTGTCCCACTGCTGGGCACGGGTCTTCTCTCAGAATAGAGTTAGGTCATAGTCCACCGCGCTGGCCAAGTGCGAATTGGTGGAGTTCACGCACCTCCGAGAACCTTTTTTTAAGAACTTTCGGGTACAGGTTTCTTCATGACGTTTTCCTTCAACGAAAAGCAATGATAATTAATTTCTACTGAGGAACTTGTTGTTTATAGGCAACAATAAATTTCACATCTGAAGGTTATAAAGTTGGTAGAATTCTTTGTGATTAATGGGTGGTGGTACCACCACTTTACCCGCTTTTTAGGTTTTAGGTTAAAGGTTTAGGTTAGGTTTTAGGTTCGCAGCAAAGTAGCGACACGGGGTTTAGTATGTCCATGAGTAGCAATGACCAGTGATCTAGGATTAAAGGGCTCATCACAACATAGTATAAAACAAAGTCGCTTCTCGCTGTCTGTCTCTATGTATCCTTAGATCTATCAAACTACTTCACGGATTTTAATGCAGTTTTTTTTAATAGATAGAGTGATTCAAGAGGAAGGTTTTTATGTATAATACACGTAAAACAAAATAAAGGAACACTGGTCATTTTTGATTTTTGACTTTTAGGCGAAACGAAGTTCGCCGGGTCAACTATGTAGTTCTATATAAAAAGTAAAATAATGTCATTTCATTTTAATATAAACTCATTTTTGAAAAAGGAATAAATCACTACAAAAGTTAACCGTCTAACAATCCTTGCTGCATTTCAAAGTTAGGAGCAAACACATTTTTCAAGGGTTAATTTACACGCGGCAAGTTACCACATATTTTAGAGCTTCTCAAAGTTTACTTAACAAAGCACTTGGAGTTAGAAGTTTGAGTAAGATTTGAGTAATATGACAAGTTGATACTTCAAAGTAAATATTAAGTTTAATGTACATATAACAAACGAGCAGGATCTACGCAACTTCGTTCGCGCAGACTAAGTAGATTTAAGAGGTGGTAGAACCAGTGTGGTTCGACCGGGGAAGTACCACCGCCACACCTATTTCTAGCGTGAAGCATTTCTTGCGTTTCACATGATGCGACCATCATAGTCCTCGGGAGTAGCAACGCATCTGTGATTGACTTGAGTTGGCACCCATGTTCTGTATGTAGTTGATTACAGATGTCCATGGGCAGCAGTGACCACTTACCATCAGGTGGACTGTGCTCGTTTGCTTGTTCTACCTGTTAATACGAAAAACGGTCATAATGAAAAATCCAAATTAAACTTGTTTCTTATTTTAATATTTCCGTTTTCTTTCAGGTAATTCAGAAAAGTCCAAACTCCATTTCTACATAGAAATTCCTGCGAATTATGCACATCTAACAATATTAAAGATCAGGTATGTGAAACCAAAATATAGACATTTTATATCGTCGTACCCAAATTCCGGCCGTTACCGGAACAAATATTTGCATACTTAACGTTCCGGGACATATTCGTCGATCATACAAAGTGCAAATAACAGAATTGTAACGTTTCTGTGTAGTCAAGTAATAGGAATACACTAACACATATCTGTGACAAATGTCATGACTTTTTTTTATTATTTTTTTATTTTTTTTTTATTTTTTATTTTTTGTTTTCGAAGGGGAAACCTTCCAAAGGTACCCGACGCCGTGGGAGCGACGCAGGGTTATGTGGGATTTTTAACGCACTAAACCCCCCCCCCCCCCGGTGGCCGTCCTCGGCGCTGAAAAGGAGGACTCCGGGATCTCGAAACGACTTCAACCGGAATCCTCGAGCGCGCTGCCCCATCGGGCTCCTCCCAGATGGGCGGCTGGGCCTACCGCTCCGTCTTATCTTTACAACGGTATGCGACCACACATACCGCCGTCCTTCCCGGGATTGCCTGACCGAACGGTTCGAGCTCCCACTCTAGCCGTCTGCAACCCCGGAAGCTCCTTTTAGTCGCCTCTTTCGACAGGTAGAGGATACCGTAGCCCTATTCTGACCCCGAGGCTACAGGGACAAATATCATGACTAGTCAAGTCTGGGTGTCATGTCACTCTATCGCGATATGAGTAAC
The DNA here is from genome assembly GCA_949699795.1 of Spicauda simplicius. NCBI lineage: Eukaryota > Metazoa > Arthropoda > Insecta > Lepidoptera > Hesperiidae > Spicauda > Spicauda simplicius. The sequence goes on from OX453076.1 coordinate 16,363,972, forward strand.
TAGCCTGATTTTGGAGCCCGATGGGGCAATGTGCTCAGAGGACTCCGGTTGCGTTCCTTTGGAGATCCCGGAGTCCTCTTTGTAGCGCTAAGGAATGTCACCGGGGGTGTTTTAGCGCGGTCAAAATCCCACATAACCCTGCGTCGCTCCCACGGTGTCGGGTACCTTTTGAAGGTTTCCCCCTCGAGAACAAAAAAAAATGCGGCGTACACGAGTAAAGCTCACAGCAAGCGCGATGTTTACAACCCCTTTAATATTATTGGTTATATTTCAGTCAATGTAAATAATAAAATAGCACTATCTTTTAGTAAACACCGCACATAAATCTGTTCAGTAATACTTGAGAAAACAACTAACATAAAGACAGACAGTTTTTGACGACCCGTGTGGCGCAGCGGTTACCGTACCGGTCTGACACGCAGTGGGTCCCGGGTTCGATTCCCGGCCAGACAGGTGTCTGAATGATGAGTTTAGATTCTTGTTCTGGGTCTGGGTGTTTGTGTATTTGTTTTTGTGTGTGTCCATGGCACCCACGACACAGGAGAAAATCCTACTGTGGGGCTATGAGTGTAGAAAGCGTTTACTTTGGTTTTAATAAGTATAGATAGATAACAGATCAATACATAAGTTAATTAAAGAGCTCTATTCTAAAGCACCTACGCTTCTTTTTTAATTTAAGAATAATGAAGCGATTCACGTTTTTTGCTCTATCAAAAGCCTTTTATTCAAAGAGCGTTAAATAAAATTATAAGATAAAATAAGATAAGAAAAGATAGATATAATGTTAAAGGGAATAACTTTGATGTGTCAAGTATGTCATATTTACGAGCGGAGAAATTGAACGGGATATTGGGAAGTGTCTGAAATGTTATTGATATTAGATATAACCTATTATAATAAATATGCTAAGATGTAAATTATATTAAATATGCTAAGATGTATATATGTTTGTGGTACTTTTGGTATAAAAAGTACGTTTTTTATAAATTTGATATTAGAGAATATGGGATATAATATAATTTATATATTTATATTGGTACTAGAAAAGAAACGTTTAATCTATGCTACGGGGGGGGGGGGTCTTACATCCAAGGTACCTTTCTATATGCCGGTTGTTCCAAGGGCAAATAAATAGTTCAAAATTAATAACTTTGAGATCATAACAGAGCAACAGCGTGTAACTATTACTACTACTATATAAATTTGTTTTTTTTTGTTTATTTTATTATTTCATAACTAACATTACTAGTTACTTACAAAATCTAAATTAGTGACTACATAATAATTATCAAACTTGCTAAGAAATACATAAAAAGAAAAAAAAACATGCGTGCGTACAAAGTACACATGTCAGAAGTGAAACTTCTTTGGCGAACTAATTTATAAATCTTGTTTATATTTATACAAATCTAAAACTTTAAATTTCCAAGATTAAGAGGAAGGGAAAAAGGCGTGATACGACGTTCGCTCTGTCTCACTTTTTCTCTCAATCTTTCTCACTCGCTTGCTCCCTACTCTCACTCCACGGCTAGTTGCTCATGCTACGTTCGCCCTGTCTTACTCTCTCTCAATCGGTCTCGATCACTCTCTCTCTCTTTTCCGACCGACACTTCCGTTGCATACCGGCGTGACGTTTCATCTGTAAAAAATTTACCCTCATGCGCCTAAAGAAGTTTCACTTCAAAAACCTACAAAAATAACACAGATTTTTTAAATAACGCATTAAGTCAAAATACGTTAGGCATTCAACTTATCGTTAGTATTCTTAAACCGCATCTTTAGCAATTATTCCCATTATCTCCGCAAACCGAGTTCAGCGGTCATTGGTCTTGTTTGCGAAACAGTTACTTCGTGAGGCAACTTATCAGCTCGCAATAGTGAAGTTACTTATCAGAAGCATGCAGTTTAATAAAATTTAATTTCTTGACCTATGTATGGGTAGCGTCGCCAGGTGTCCTGATTTAAGATATTCCGATTTTTAGATGTGAGAACGTGCTCATATTTACACTTAATCAAAATCCCAAAAAATCAATAAATATATTGAAAATCATTTGTCGTTAATCCATTATTGTCTTTTATCAGATTGAGAGTTATAGGCTACTGTGCGGGCCAAGTGCGAATTAGTGGCATTTATACAACTTTGAGACTTTTTTTGACAATTCATGGGTGTACGTGTTTCTTCACATTTTCTTTCACCGTGAAGCAGTGGTACTAATTTTTAATCAGATCATTTCAAAAATATCAGAAGGCTGGCATTCGAACCTCGGATCCTCGATTGAGGATTACTGCTCACACTATTTTGTGCAAAGACACAATATTTTCCGTGATTCAAGTTCGTTTTACCTCGAAGTATTAAGCAAAGCGCCTTATCAAGTTCCCGTATACCCTGCTCGACCCTGAAACGAGTCACGATTGTAGGATTTTAGTATTTCAGGTTTACGTACTTAAAGCCACTGAACCGGTGAATAAGATACGTAGGTACACCGTTGGGAGTGAGCATTTAAATAATAGCTTTGGTATAGCAGTCAGTGTATTCAGCCTTTTTATTTTTTTCTGTTTCATGAAATTACTAAATATTAAACACGCAGTAATTTCCCGGTCAAATTATTTATCTACCTTATAAATAACTTGACCGGGAAGTTACTGCGCGTGTGGTAGACGGCTCATTTTAATATGAGGCTGCTAACTCAACCCTCGGGAGAAGCATCGCATCTGTGATCGACTTCAAATAGATGCCTTGTTATTAAAATATTTCTTCCAACCGGTAAGGCGTCTACCTTATCGCTACGTAAGCAAAGTGCCTTATTAAGTTACAATACACCCCGCTCGACCCTGAATTGAGTCCGATTGTAGGATGATTCAGGTTTGCGTACTTAAAGCCACTGAACCGGTGAATAAGATAGGTAAGTACACCGTTGGGAGTATATTTAAATTATAGCTTGGGTATAGCAGGCGGTGTTGGTAGGCCCTTTTATTCTGTTCTGTTAAACCACGATACAGGAGAATATCCTTTTTTTTTCTTGAGAGGGAAACTTTCTAAAGGTACCCGACGTCGTGGGAGCGATGCGGGGTTATGTGGGATTTTTATCGCACTAAAACCCCCCGGTGGCCGTCCTCGGCGCTACAAACATTACTCCGCGATCTCCAAAGGTACGCAACCGGAATCCTCTGAGCGCGTAGCCCCATCGGACTCCTCGTAGGTGGGCGGCTGAGCCCACCGTCCCCTCTAGTCTTTACGACGGTATGCGACCACACATACCGCCGTTCTTGCCGGGCTCGCCTGACCGAACGGTTCGAACTCCCACTCTAGCTGCCTGCAACTCCGGAAGCCTCCTTTTAGTCACCTCTTACGACAGGCAGGGGATGCTGTAAACCTATTCTAATCCCGGAACTACAGGGGCACAGGAGAATATCCTAGTGTGGGGCTGTAAGTGCAGAAAGTGTTATGTATGTTATGATAATTTACATTTCAGGCCTGGTGGTAGGCAGTGGTAGGTATTAGGTGTGGAGGTGCTACCTCCGCGGTGATACTATACTAGTTCTAAAACCTTTAAATTTGTCGATGTAAAAGGTTATCGACGTACGAATAAAAAAAGGGACTTCAAAAGGATGATTTATGTAAGCAAGTGATGAAACCTACTCGTATTCGGTGCCTCGGGACCTAATCACGTTACAAAACTACCCAGAACATTCAACACATAACTTCTAATCCGTTTAACTCCAGTTAATTCAATGAGAAAAATCCTTTTAAGTAGGGAAATCCGACACAAAAGACTAAGTATATTTATGAATATTTAAAATTCATTTTTTCCCGCTCAAACACTCCGCTCCGCCATTATTTCGCGGTAACGCAAGCTATAAACTTTTTAATAAACGAACACGCTGGAACTATTAATGCGAGCAGCTTCAGCGCTTTTACAAGTTCCCCGTTTAATAATATTTCATGAGGCGCTTCGCTTTATGCTACATGTACTAACAGCCGTAAAAGAGCATACTAATTTTCGTTACATGTTTTTATAGCACCACAAATATCTCATTATGTTGATTTATAACGTTATATGTGAAATTGACGTTTAATAGCATCAATTTCTTCTGTTCGTGAATGCAAGAATTAAGGGTTAAAATCAGAGAAATAGAGAGGATATACCTACAGTGTACAGTAGAAACTTTCTTGGTGGGATCTCGATGACGTCGCCACGTTTGTTTGTCTTTTAGCACCAGTGTTAAGCAACACTGTAGTCCTATTTGAAGGGTGTTGTAAAAACTAGACATTTATACGAAGTGATGCAAATCAGGCCTTAGTCCTTAGTTTATTACAAATGCCTTTTTTATATTATGAAAGTAGCAGAGGAGCATGCAGGCCTCGTAATGGAAAGTGGCCACAGTCACCCATGATCACCTGTAATCAACCCCAGATAAGATTGGAGTCATACCTGAGTTTGGACACAGAAGCCTTTTCTTGAGGATTGAATTGGAATGTCTTGGGTAAGTGTGTTTCCTTAACTACAGTCTCCTCAGACCGAACAAGAACAACGCTTAACACTGCTGTTATTAGACAGAAATATGTAGGTGCTGCTTCCGACATCGGCCTTTTACCTTCAGGTGAGTATTCATTTGCCATTTTCTATTAATAATAAAAATTGGTAAATTTTGATATGAAAAGATACACAAAAGTCGCTCTTACAGGAAAGCATCAATAATGGCGTGTGCCATATTAATTCAGACCAGTATTGAACACTCTCTTTACATCGTAGTACAACAAACACTAGCCTTTGTTCGCGGCCTCACCCGGTAAAGACAAAGCCGCATTATATTGTGAATGTTCGTAGCGTTAAAAGGATTTATTAAAAATATAAAATTTTGAACATAAATATTGGAAGATCCTTTTTTATAACTTTTGCATTCTTATGTCTCAAGTTGATTTTTGCCATCAATTGTGACGCCTCCATCCCAATATCCCATAGCTCTTTTCATGATGTACTTTATAAAAATATTGAAAAGGATGGGAGATAAAATACGTCCTTGGCGAACTCCTTTTTCCGGATGACCTCTTGATATCCTGATCACCGATTCCGATCTTCACACAGGTTCGTGATGAAAATCAACGAGATAAGTATTAGCAAACCCATTGCAAATAGAAAGCGAAACGCAAATAATTGGCTTGCTTTCTATGAGAGAGGCAGACAGACAGACAGAGAAACATGCGCACGCCGCGCGGCTTGGATCAACTTCGTTCCAAAATTTGAAGGAGGTAAAATGACTGCGATACCGCCGGGGAGGTACCTCCTTACTTACTTACTTCCTACGGCGCTACAACCCTTTGCGGGTCTTGGCCTCCTCAACAATCTCCCTCCATTTTGCTCTATTCACTGCTACCCTCCTCCAAGCCTCCGGAGGCCAAGGGAGGTACCTCCGCTATACCTATTTCTAGCGTAAAGCAGTTCTCGTGTTTCCCTGGAAGGGTGTGCTTGCGAGCTCACATTCACGAGGCGACCATCTCAGTCCTCAGAAGTAGTAACCTGTAATTTCAGAAATTTCAGATAGGACCAAATATTCTATATAAAGTTGGTTATGATGTCAATAGGCGACAATCACTGTGTATTGTGGTGACCGCATGCTCGTTAGCTAAACCAATCTTTTAAAAAATATATATATTTATTTCAGCATATGATTTATATATAATAAGAAAAGGACACACAAATTAATCCTGTACAGAAAGATCCACTCGGCTCCGTTTGTATTCTAGGAAGATTAATTTGTTTTATTGCTTTAGAAACTGTATAGTGCTCACAGGCTCTCTAGTGTATTTTTCAAACTTATTGCAAATAATCTCCGTCCGCAGTTCAGGAACAAATGACAATGAAAAGTTAAAACCATTGAGCGGCTTACGTCTACCAGTTAGTGCAGTGTTTCTCAAAGTGAAAACGCCCAACAAAGGCACAACACTGTTTAGTATACCAAGGTAAAATTAGGAGACTGATCGGTATATTATTCGTATTTTTAGAATATTTTAAAATAACCTACTTAAATACCGACATATTTTAATACACTTACTCTTTTTGGGCTTCCGTTCCCCAATTCCGACAAAAATATCCTTTTTTGTAAATATTTAAGGGTGGCTCCCCTAAAATATTTACAAAAAAGGATATTTTTGTCGTTCTTTTTTTATGAAAAATGTCCGACTAGCACTTAGGCGGTTTTTATTTTAATATTATAAACTAAACTTAACAGTTATTTTAATACACTGATGCTTTGTTTTTAGTTTTGTCTTTCAGATACAATATGCAAGTGATTAGAAATTGTTAAATATATTTGAATTGTGGGCTCGGGGGTAGACAAATTGATCGTCATGGTAAATGGTGACCAAATAAGTTTGAGAATCTTGCGATTTAGTGCAAATACTAGGATTTTTGATTCTATTTGAACGTTTCGAATTCAGTTTATACCTTCCTTTTTGTGGTTGTTGGTCTGATTCGAATCAATTAGGATTTCGGCTGTTTAAGCTCAACAATGCCGGAACGCCAGTCGAAATTATAAAGCTTAGTGGTTTAAATAGTGCTTTTGTTGAAGCTAAAGCTTTGCTGTGTGTGTCGTTTTGCCTCTTATTAATTACTAGTTGTGCCGGCTATAGTCGCGATGTATATAAAAACATGTCAATTGAGATATACATAATAGGTATATATTTTTTTACGCTCACCAGATTGTTTACGTCACATACCGATTGTGTTACTTAAATTACTTTTGACTTTCAATTTCAAATTTTGGAGTAGATTAAATTAATTGAAATCAAGTCCCCTAAACTATTATTTTGAAGTGTATTGTAATATATTTACATATATTCGTATATATTCGTTGTAAAGAAGTTTCAGGTATTGAATTGATTCTGGGAATAGTTTTTATTACACATGACTTTCTAACACATCGAAGAGGTATTTATTTGGACTGCGGTCACTAGCTTGTAAAGACTATTGCCTAAAGTTTCCATATGTTTAACGTCATCGGGACTTACGATCAAAGTCACTTTACTTTAGTTCTACTTGTAAAGTACTACAACTACAGTTATACCTCGATTTACGCTACCCCGACTTACGCGAACTCGGAGTTACGCGGTTTTCAAATCTCAATTTGTCTTTTATTGAGTGCCAGCAGCGTCACACAATCTCTATATTATGGATTATATAGCCTCACTCTCCTACACTATGAAATAAGAGTGTGGAATAGTAAGACTTTGTACTTGTATGACAGCTACATTTTATTTTGTGTTACATATTTCTTGTACCCCGAATTACGCGAATTTGACTTACGCGGTTATCAGTCAGTCCCACCTATCGCGTAAGTTCGGGGTATTACTGTAGTTAGTATTTGGTCAAACATAAACGAGCAGTTAGTAACAAAGTTTATTCTTTTGTTTTTAAGAGCGTTATTTTAAACTTTGTTTTTAGCTCTCTCAGACTCAAGGCGTTATCTTACGCTTAAGTTTAAGATATATGTGGTAATTAACATTAATTTTACGGCCTACTCCCGTTACATTGAGCATGAGTATACTAACATTTACATACAGACTGGATAAAAGTAAAAATACAGGTCTACGATATTTACTTGTAGTTGAATACTAATTGAATTGGTACCCGAAAGTACTTCGAAAAGCTCTACTATTATTTGTATCGTGAATCAGTTCTTGCGTTTTGGTGGAAGGGTGTGGTTGTTCACTTACATATAAAGTCATTTTTTTGTTATCGAGGGGGAATCTTTAATAGGTACCCGATGCCGTGGGAGCAACGCCAGGTTGTGTGGAATTTTTACCTCACCAAAACCCCACGGTGGCCGTCCTGAGTGCTGCGAGAACTCCGGTATCTCCAGCGGAACACAACCAGTTTTGGCGGTTTGGAAGGGTGTGGTTGCCGGCACACTTTTATATGAGGCGACCAACATAGTCCTCGGTAGTAAGCATCTGTAATTGACTTTACATAGAACCCATGTTCTGTATGAAGTTGATTACAGATGTCCATGTGCGGCAGGGACCACTTACCATCAGGTAAACTTTATGCTCGTTTGCTACTTAGTAGTACAGAGTAAATAGTAGTACAGAGTTCCCACCTAAAGTCAATTACCACTTAATTATTAAGTAATAGACTACTTACTAGTCAGATTAACACGTAACCTATTAATCTGGGAAACGTGACCGAAACGAGAAGAGCCACGGGAATAAGACGCCATCGAACGCAGACCACAAGCGTGATAGGTAGAAATTCATCACCAAACCTTAGACTAGTTTGTATAAAACAAAAATGCAAGACCCTTTTAGTTTCATGACATACTGAGCATTTAAAAACTTAAAAAAACTTAAAACGCTTTCTACACTCATAGCCTTTCAGTAGGATTTTCTCCTGTGTCGTGGGTGCCATGGACACACACAAAGACTAATACACAAATACCCAGACCCAGAACAAAAATCTAAACTCATCATTCAGATACCTGTCTGGCCGGGAATCGAACCCGGGACCCACTGCGTGTCAGACCGGTATGGTAACCGCTGCGCCACGCGGGTCGTCAATTAGCTCGCATTATCCGAGTCATTAGCCGCCAAGCCTCATTTCCCACAGTGTACCTGTATTGATATATTTCATACAACAATAGAGACGCGATGAGCTATCTGAAGCAAATTGAAGCGAGCTAAGCACAAGATTAATGGTAATACCGAGGCATTTGTGTAGTCTTTTTATGGCACAATTTCTACGCATGTACGTGATCTGAAATTTGAAGTATTTTGGAAAAAAATGGCCGGAACATGCGTACGGTTTGGAATCTGGGTGATTTTCTGTAATTTTGTTCTGGTTTGTTTTGTGCGTTGCTTGTATTTTTATTTCACTTGTTTTTACCGTTCACGTGTTCTTAACCGATAATCACTCCAAAACATCTCTTGTTCTTTTACATTGTATGAGTAAGACAGATGTTTATCTGTCGCATAACCGTTATGAAGCTTTTTGTGAGGTAGAATTAGCAGGTTTTTTGGGACGGTGCCCATGGTGGTACCACGTCTATTCCCATCGTGAAGTAGTTGCGTTTAGGTGGTAAGATCCGATCGCAGTATCAAACGAGCCTACAGTCCGCCTGATGGTAAGTGGTCACTGTCGCACATGGACATCTGTAATCAACTTTATGCAGAACATGGGTTGTATCTGAAGTCAATCACAGATGCGTTGGTACTCGCGAGGGCTATGATGGTAGCCTCATGTGAAAGTGTGCCGGCAACCACACCCTTCCATCGAAACGCAAAAACTGCTTCACACTAGAAATAGGTGTGGCGGTGGTACTTCGGTTTTTACTTCAATTTTGTAAAAAAGGATGAAATAATTGTTGAAGAATTTGCGTAAACATGTATTTTTCATGTCCAACATTAATAAATAGGTCAATTGCTTAAAAATCAAAGGTATCTTTGTAAGTAACTTTAAGATCAGTCTACAAAATTTCAAAGCCGCACGTTTAACTTAACAATTGTTCACGTTTCTTTGTTTCGATTTCGGTTTAAAGCCAAAATTCGAATTGGTTAAAATCGCGACGGCAGCCACAACAAGGAAAAAGGTAGAATTTAAACCCTAAACGAATTGGGAGCACTGCTAACATTTTCCGCAAAGACCTTCAATAAAATAAATCTGTTTTGGTAACAAGAAAACCACATTTCTTGAGGATAGGACAAACAGATTACATTTAAAACTAATTGAGTGAGTTTCTGATGGAATAGTCGTGAAGCTGATATTTGGCATGGGTCTCCTCTTACTACGGGTATAATTATGAAGGAGGAATTGGGTTTACCTGACCCGACATTTAGCATAGACGACAAAAACATGCTTCAAACCGGAGATTCTTTTTGTGACTAAATCCTATTCCTCTTTTTTTTAACCGACTTCTTATAACACCCTTAAAACCGAAACAAAGCGATGCTTAACACTGTATTATTAGGTAGGGCGGTGTTACCTCCAGCCGCCAGTAACGGCGAGCTGTAGTTCCGGGATCAGAATAGGGCTACGGCATCCCCTGCCTGTCGCAACAGGCGACTAATTGGGGCTTCCGGGGTTGCGGGCGGCTAAAGTGGGAGCTTGAACCGTTCGTTCAGGCGATCCCGGGAAAGACGGCGGTATGTGTGGTCGCATACCGCCGTAAAGACTAGACGAGGCGGTGGGCCCACCTGCCTATCTGGGAGGACCCTGTTGGGGCGACGCGCTGAGGGAATTCCGGCTGCGGTCCTTTGGAGGTCCCAGAGTCCTCTTTATAGCGCCGAGGACGGCGACCGGGAGGGTTTTAGTGCGGTAAAAATCCCAATTACCTTGCGTAGCTCCCACAGTGTTCCCACACCCACACCTTTAGGTTTCCCTCTCGAGAACAAAAAAAAACCTGCAGATTCGACCCACAATAGGTTACACTCAAATCTAGTCATCAATTTTTTTCATCAAAACCATGTCAGTAGATTTAAAATATTACATCTCACTGACACGTTATTTAATGGAACTCACGTGAGCACATGAATACTAACGACATTTAAATTACGCCCGATCTGATCAAATACGTTTTCAACTGACATCAAACCGTTTCAAATATTTGAGAGTTTTTTTTAGACTAATATTATTGCTTTGTATGGATTTTAGACTAATATTATCACGGAACTTATACACTTTTATATGTAACGGGAACCTACTCATGATATGCGTCATTTTATTTTCTTTTGGTTGATATTTCGATCTAGCATTAAATCGAGGCTACGGAGAAAACGATGCTATTTAGTTTTTAATAAAAGTAATTATTTCTATGGTTTTATAGGATACCAATCATACGTGAATGGTTGCGAAGGGTAACAACCAGTCCCATGGATATGGGTGGGACTTGTAATTGGAGGCCTATTTTTTTTTGTTTTCGAGGGGAAACTTTCAAAAAGTACCCGACGTCGTGGGAGCGACGCGGGTTATGTGAGATTCTTACCGCACTAAAACCCCCCCGGTGGCCGACCTCGACGCTGCGAAGAGGACTCCGGGAACTCCAGTTGACCGCCGCCAGTGTCCTCAGCGTGTGCCCCATCGGGCTCTTCTCTGGTGGGCGTGAACTGCTCACCGCACCTTCTGGTTTTTACGGCAACATGCAACCACACATGCCGCCATCCTTCCCGGGGTCACTTGACCGGACGGTTCGAGCTCCCACAGTCAGGCAGAGGGTACCGTAGTCCTATTCTGGTCCCGGAACTACAGGGACAAAGCGTTCCTTAGTCCTAAGAGCAACATTTTACATTATATTGACCTCAAGTAAATGGCATTTCTGTTACGAAAACAACTTATTCTACCATTGCTCCCCCACTCTCCACAAAGAGATTTATTACATACTCGATTGTACGTCCTACGATTGAGAATTTAACAAACTGCGCCGTGTTATTCCAGAAATAAACGATATCCTTCACAAAAAATTGCAACTGCATAAAATCATACGTGTATCTGTGTAACGTAGACGAGCGCAAACAAACAAACAATGTTGTCGTAACAGTGAATAAATCATTCAACTCCTTTGTGAAACTCGTACGAGCTGGTATACAAATGACTAGCCAGGTGGTAACTTGAACATTCGTTGGGAACTAGTGAGATGTGTTCTCAGTTTGATAATTAGAACATCTGCGTGGCCGTTTTTGTAATGGGTCAATAAAGCGGTAGAATCAGTGTAGTTCGACCGGAGAAGTACCACCGCTACATATATTTCTACCGTGAAGCATTTCTTGCGTTTCGATGGAAGGGTGTGGTTGCCGGCACACTTTCACTTGAGTTGACCATCATAGTCCTTGGGAGTAGCAACGCATCTGTAGAGGACTTCAGATGGAACCCATGTAATATAAGTTGATTACAGATATCCATGGGCGGCAGTGACCACTTACCATCAAGCAGTTTGCAAACTGTTTGATATAAAAATAATTTTTAGCTTCCAAGTATACAAAAAATACTTATCATGTTACAAAATATTTCGGTATTGTTTAGATCTTCAGAAATTTGACTCCATAACATATCGCGTTTGCTTAACACGCGTCGTATTTCGTAATTTGATCGTGACTTGCAAGCTACCATAATTGAGTGGGTATGTTATTAGTGTCGTATGGCGTATATTATCGTTAAAAATCGCATTGTAAGCGCGGTAAATTGGTGGTTACCCCAGTTATGGTGAGTCGCGTGCCCAGCGTTGGGAGCACTGGAATTGGAAGTAAAGGGTTTATGGGCTTACTCAAGAGTTATGGAACTTTTTAATCGTCATTTCGCTTTGAATTTTTTGCAAACTTTGCTTTAGTTTTCGGGGATATTTAATGGCCTCGTAAGCTCTGAGAGTTATTATATTAACAGCGCTGGAGCATGCAGTGGCGAGCAAATTGTTTATGGTCTGCGGATTTGCTGCCACGCGTGTTCCCGCTGCATGCGTGTTTCACACGGTCAGATTAACTCGCTGCATTTTTTCCACGACCCGTACGCATTTTAGAAATGATGTAAATGGCAAACGTATGGACGAGACGTGCGTGCAGGCGTTAACACGCGTGACAGGTTGTATGTTAAAATAAAAGTGATAAACTCAGTTCACGTAAAATCAAGGTGCTAGAAGCAGTGTAGTTCGACCGGGGAAGTACGGTACGGTTTTAGCAAGAAATGCTCTTGTGTTTCGATAGAAGGGTGTGGTTGCCGGCATACTTTCATGAGGCGACGATAGAACTCATGTTCTGTATGTACTTGATTACAGACGTCCATCGGCGGCTGTGACCACTTACCATCAGGTGGACTGCATGCTAGTTTGTTCATTCAGATAAGAAAAAAAAAACATGCGTGCGTACAAAGTACACATGTCAGAAGAGAAAATTCTTTGGCGAACTAATTTATAAATCTTGCTTATATTTATACAAATCTAAAACTTTAAATTTCCAAGATTAAGAGGAAGGGAATAGGAGTGAAACGACGTTCGCTATGTCTCACTTTTTCTCTCAATCTTTCTCACTCGCTTGCTCCCTACTCTCACTCCACGGCTAGTTGCTCATGCTACGTTCGCCCTGTCTTACTCTCTCTCAATCGGTCTCGATCACTCTCTCTCTCTTTTCCGACACTTCCGTTGCATACCGGCGTGACGTTTCATCTGTAAAAATTTTACCCTCATGCGCCTAAAGAAGTTTCACTTCAAAAACTATAGTATAAGTAATAAATTCACTTATGTCCAGTGCTTTTTATTTTTTTATCAAATCCTCCATTGTAACATGTTTTCCATATCAAATGTTTTTGAGCACAGATCCGAACTAGGTACATTAGTTGGCACGTTAAATACATATACCACAATTCCATTTGAATTAAATAAATACATCCCATTGATGCTGGTAGCACTATACACACATACATTTGTCTGTTTATCTAAAATGTTTGTCTGAAATGAGAGTGAAATTTACGTGCGGGCTCGAAAAAGTTGAAAGTATTTTCACAAATTTAAATTTATGCATCTTTTATAAACATTTTTAAGTTCAGGCAATATATTTGAGATATTTGACGACCCGCTATGCGGAGCGGTTACCTTACCGGTCTGACGCGCAATGGGTCTCGGGTTCAATTCCCGGCCAGAAAGGTTTCTGAATGATGAATTTAGATTCGTGATCTGGGTCTGGTACCCACGACACAGGAGAAAATCTTACTGTGGGGCTATGAATGTAGAAAGCGTTTTTGCGTTTATTTTAACACTATGGGATATATTTTAATGATAGAACTGGACTGAAGCGACTCAATTGAGTTATACAAAATAAATAGACGACTCGGGTGATGGAGCGGTCACCTGCTCTGACTGGGTGCTCTGAATGGGTTCGGCGTTCGATTCCGGGCCAGACAGAAATGAGAAATTTATAATTCGGTTCTTCAGGTTCTGGATAATGGCCCAGGTCTTGGTCGAGGGTGCTAATTTTACGTTCAGTTTGAGCACTGTTCGGTCATTATGATCCAGCAAATAATATACGACTGATTTAAGAAAATTATACCTACCTACTTAACCAACATTTATTTACACTATTACTTTTTTACAGCATTGAATTCGGTTGTATTTTTTTGTAAAAATATTTTTTTTAATTATCATGGCAATATTTGTATTAAAAGACAGTAAACAGGCCATTGAAATTATATCTTCTATATATAAAATTCTCGTGTCATGTTCGTTCCAGTACTCGTCCGAAACGGCTTGACCGATTCTCATGAAATTTTGTGAGCATATTGAGTAGGTCTGAGAATCGACCAACATGTATTTTTCATAACAACAAACAACGCCAGGTAAGCTAGTATTTTATAAATGTTTAATGTTTTAATTATTAAATGAAATAAAATTAAAAAAACAATACCTGTGTCCAAATTTTACTTTAGGTAGCAGTCGAGTTTTTTGTTTTCATAATTTCTTGTTAAACAATTAACCCAAGTACTTGATAGCAGTCACTAATAACTGCTTGCTTAACTCTGGGCGTTCTAGGCCATTCATTAGGTTCCTTAATTAGTCTCAATTGGAAACATCTGTTGCGGTGGAAATGTTTCCACTTAATGCAGGCACCACTGTGGTTAAATTATTCATATTTTTTTTTGTATAACGCACGTGTAATGAGCGTGTTGTTTAGTTGGTATCGAGGGTTCCTTACCTTTGCAATTTATTTATTTTCTTGTATATACCTACTTGGTTTTTTCGTGTATGCGTGTAGCGCTTAGAGAATCAGAGGTGATTATATGATGTCGTTTTGATTTTTTTTGTATTTAAACAAGTTAATACTTATTCCAGTTCAGTATAATTTCTGACCCCCGACCAGGTGGACTGATGACTCGAAGACGGCGGGTAACCACTGGATTCAGATGGCTCAGGACCGGTCGAAGTGGCGCAGATGGGGGAGGATTGGGGGAGGCCTATGTCCAGCTGAACTTTCAAAGGCTGATGGATGGATAATTTCTACTTGAAAATCAGCTTTTAACTGTAATCTTATCGGTGGTTGATATCAGATGTCCATGTAAAATAGTCGTCACTTACCATCAAGTAACTGCATACTAGTTTGCTGCATCCATATTACAATATTTTATGAAGCAATATTTTATCAAAATGTGTATAAACTCATAAAGCCGTTTAAAACGAGTTTCATTTAAATATAAATTAAACGTAATAAGCTATTTAAATCCTGATATCGGTGTACAAACGTCTATCCGGATTTGGGCGGACGTGCCGCCCTTGTCCTTGACAAGATCTCTTTAATCCATCCTGTAGGGCTTGATAACTGACCGAAAGGTCTGATAGGCGGCGAGCAGCGACAGGCGATAGACTTTAAATCGCTTGAGGAGTTTCACAATGAAGCGGATTATTGTTAGCATTTTACGCAGTTAAATTGGAAAGTGTTCTTTATTACAAACCATTTTTGTCCATTGCTGAAGTCTAAACACAACAGTCCATTTCAAGCTAAGATTATTAGTCTGTGTTATGTTTTCAAACCTCACATAAGATTATGGTTTACCGGTTGTCATCAAATCATAATAAATGGCTTAGGGTGTCCTTCAAAGCATGTAAGCGCGATATATTACAATATATACGAAATTTACTACTAACGAAACAACATCGTAACACGCTTGACGTTTATGGAGGTAACACACGAGTGACATTGACTCGACCACAATCGCCGCCTGTCACCAGCAACGAACGACCACAGTTGACTTCTAGTGACAACAATCGGCGACCATAAGGCATGGTCCGACGACAAGTCTCACACGTATATTAACTCTCTTGATATATTTTAGTTTTTCGACATAGAATTTTTGTTACACAACAATTAAAAAAAAATCCATGTATCTGCCACACACGCTTTTTACCCTCATAGCCCCAAACTAGGATTTTCTCCTGTGTCGTGGGTACAATGGACACACACAAGACGAATACACAGACACCCAGACCCATAACATGAATCTAAACTCATCATTCAGATACCTGTCTGGCCGGGAATCGAACCCGAGACACATTGCGCGTCAGATCAATATGGTAACCGTTCCGCCACGCGAGTCGTCCAACAGTATTTCGAAGTTGTCCTAAAATGAAGTGCATAAACAAAACTATTTTTAAATAGCAAAAAGTAGTTTACTATCAGGTACTTATTTAAATAACTATATTAATGTTAAAACATTATGCTTGCTATCGTTTTCTCTCTCAAAACATTCATAGCTACTCTCTTGCTGTGAAACGACTACTTTTTGCCTGTAAAATGTTTTGTTAAGATATGAAATATACTTTAGAAAGGACCTCTTCATTTCTTAGGAAAATAAGCCTAATTAAGTAATTACGAAGCGAGGAATCTAGAAAATAGCTCACAAAAGCTTGTTTTTGTTTTGGCTACTGTAATAAATTAATATAAACAATTTCTTGCAAAAATTTACGAACTTTAGATGAGATGTTTGTAAGTGATTCTAATAAGTGGGGTATAGTTTTCATCTACATATTTATTATTAAGAAGACTAAATAGAAACTTCATTATTTATTAAAAATAATGTACGTAAATTTTGGAAGACTTAAGATGTAAAACGAATTTTGAACGAAGTTAACTAAAATCAAAGTATTTAAATGTTTTGCACCAGCTATAGTTATTAGGATGTGTTTGTTATACTTACATGTAAAAAATATTTGTCGGATTTCACCGCAACTAACCACATAGGTACATAGTTGTCGTCAACCCATTGTCCACTGTTGGGCACGGGTTTTCTCTCAAAATGAGAGAGGTTTAGGCCATAGTCCACCGCGCTGGCCAAATGCGAATTGGTAGACTTAACACACTTTCGAGAACTTTTTTTTTAAAGAACTCTCGGGTGTGTAGGTTTCCTCACATGTTTTCCTTCACCGAAAGCAGTGATAATTAATTTCTAATACGCACATGATTTTAGAAAAATCAATAATGCGTACCTGGGTTGGAACCTCGGACCTCCCGACCGAAAGGGCACTGATCTTTTTACAATAATGTTCGTCGTCGTCAACCCATTACTGTCCCACTGCTGGGCACGGGTGTTCTCTCGGAATGAGAGAGTTTAGGCCATAGTCCACCGCGCTGGCCAAGTGCGAATTGGTGGACTGCGAATTGGTGGACAATAATGTTTGTATTAGAAATTAATTATCCTCGCTTTACGGTGAAGGAAACCGTCGTAAGGAAACTTAAACACCTGCGAATTCTTGAAAAAAAAGTTCTCAAAGATGTGTGAAGTCTACCAATACTCATTTCGCCTATATTTTGGCGTATGGCCTAAAACTAGGGTTGCCACCCGTTCTTTATTATAAAGTATTGTACTTTATTTGGAGTAATTGTACTTTATACTTTATGAGAAAAATAAAGTACGCGAAAATACTTTGTTTTCTAGGTTTAAAAAAAGTTTGATTATAAGCAGTTTTATGTGAAACAAAATTTTTATCATTTCTACGTTTCATAGCTACCTTAAATAGAAAATAGTAGAATATGTATATTTGGTGACCTTTTTTTTGCTCGTCAAATTTTATGTATATTTAACCTTTTTCGCCGATTACCACCACGTACCATTTTAGGTTCTCAACCATCTAAAGGTTTCTGGAGCTAAAAAACACGGGGATAAAATAAATTGTACTTTATTTTGAGGCTATGTACTTTTTTCTTTATACCTTTTATAGCCAAAGTACTTTAATCGTTGAAAAAAACAACCCTACCTAAAACTCTCATTCTAAAAAAAGACCCGTGCCCAGCAGTGGGACAGTAATGGGTTGACGACTAAAACGTAACCGACGTTGCGACAAACACGTATTTTTCATTAAAGTCGTAATGGCCGTATGTAAAATGGCGAGTTATTCAGTAATGGTGTGTATGGTATGCGTATAATGAACACAATTAGACAAGTACATGTCTGGAGCGAGGTTATTATTGTACCTAAAACCTAGGGTTGTCTCTATTATTCATACTAATATTATAAAGGCGAAAGTTTGTGAGTGTATGTTTGTTACTTCTTCACGTCTAGATGGCTGGATTGATTTTGATAAAATTTGGTAGGGAGTTAGCTGACACTCAGGATTAACATATGGGCTACTTTTTACAGTGGGAAAATATCTTATTCCCACGATCGGTTTGTTATCGCAGGTTAAGTTGCGGGGCTCAGCTAGTAATTTATAACATCGCACTAAAGTTTAGTCACTTGAACTGTACATACAAAAACCTATATATGTATAGGTACATATCCATCCATCCATCAGTCCTTTGAGGTCCACTGCTGGACATAGGCCTCCCCTAAATGACGTATGTTTATCGGTAATACATACTGCATGAACAGTGGTCTCCTAGATTTAAAAAAATAATAATTGACAAACATAATTTAATTACAATGTACATTTTTTGTTATTTTTGTTTAGTTCAAATTGTTTTTTTTCTGTCAGATATTTTATTTTTAAGAATAGTGAAAGCCTTATTATATTTTATAACAAAATAATAGATATGTTAAAACAATTTTATTTTATATTGACAGCAAGTCATCAGAAAAGCGAATCAAAATAATTATCACATGCGTGCTTGAAGACAAAGATCACAAATGTAAGAAAAGTAGGGTTGCCACTTTTTATAGGTTTTGTGTTTAGAAGAAAAACAGGATTATTATCTTTCAAAACGAAGTGCAACGTAAAGTGTTAGAAAGTTAAGACTTTATTATTATCCCTTAAATATAGACTAAAGCTGTATACATACTTTATATTTTTTTAAAAAACTCTTATAACGCTAAGTGGTCGTTTACGATAGGCCGGTCAATCGTCAATCGATTTTCGCTGGCGAAGGGTGGTGACAATCCGGACCGTCGGTTTATTCATGTATTAATTTTTTAAGACCGAAGTAGGTAACAATGGAACCTGCAGTCCACCTGATAGTAAGTGATCACTGCTGCCCATGGACATCTGCGAGTAATTTCATACAGAAAAAGTGTTCATATCTCTAGTCAATGATAGATACGTTGCAACTCTCAAGGGCTACAATTGCCTCATATGAATTTGTGCTTCTTAAAACGCTTAAAAAACTTAAAACGCTTTCTACACTCATAGCCCCACAGTAGGATTTTCTCCTGTGTCGTGGGTGCCATGGACACACACAAAGACGAATATACAAACACCCAGACCCAAAACAAGAATTTAAACTCATCATTCAGATACCTGTCTGGCTGGGAATTGAACCCGGGACCCACTGCGTGTCAGACCGGTATGGTAACCGCTGCGCCACGCGAGTCGTCGACTTCTACCGAAACGCAATAACGGCTATACGTTAAAAACCGGTGTGGCGGTGGTACCTCCCCCAGTCGAACAATACGTTCTACCACCTCCTTAGGTACTTAGGTAGATACGTAAATACCAGCCCTGTTATATCTATTGTTATATGTTATATCTGTTATAACTTATAACATAACGTTCCTTAATAAACCATCCTCCATCCCAGCTTCTTTGTTACCAATAGGATATGGTGTAACAGAATACCGGAAACTTAATAATGTCATGTTTCGGCGAATTTAATATATCTTGTAATGAAATTGTGTCAATGATTTTTGTGAGAGTGGAATTCTTAATTAATTTGTAAAACGAGGAAGGGAATGACGAAGAAAAAAATATAACAATAAGTAATAATAATTGTTTTTTTTATGTAGTTTCAAATGAGCATGACTATCTCATTGCATTTGAATGACCCTTGTAGTACTTTAATTTCAAATAAAAATGTTACCTTGTAGTGCTAAGGTCTCCTGGCGAACCAAGAGCGAATACACAAACACCCAGACCCAGAACAAGAATTTAAATTCATAATTGTCTAGTCGAACCTGGAAGCCACTGCATGTCGGATCGGTGTGGTAACCGTTGCGCTATGTTGATCAATGTCAATTTCAAACCAGAACGCGACAGCTTAACACTTCTTGTCACACCAAAATAGAGGAACCGAAGAGTTCAAACAAAAGATTGCACCAACTCATTCAAACGAGTCCTTAGTGACGTAAACGTGCACTCAGATATCTCGCTAACATCTGGCACCGTTACGTTTGTTGAACCCGCCAGCGTGAAGTCTTAGGACCAAACTCGTTCTACGCTGTTCAATATTTCATACGACTTAGCACTACTTGTTCTAGTTGCGTTTTGTTTTTTGGATGACGCGGAGGACATTTTAAAAGTTACCACGATTTTATAGTGGCGTTTTGATTATTTTTTAAAAGGGAAGGAAAAAAGTTACCATGGCGCCTTGAGAGACACCTGGTTATGTAGTACTTTACCATAAAAGCCGGTGGTTTTCGGCGCTACATAGCGAACATCGGGATTTTCAAAAAACCGCAACTGAATTCTAATCGCCTGCGAGAGCAATTAAGCTATTCCAGACTTTGGAGTGCTTACGAAAGTGCTGCTTAAATCTAGTTGAAATAAGTATTTGTTTGTTTCTGTAGTTTTGTTAAAATCAATTGATTGAGACTCGAAATTGCACGATTGATTCGATCGTGTAAATTAATGTCTATTAATTTCGATAATGAGATACATATTATTCGAATTGGTAACTTACACTTATAAATAAAAAAGCAGAGAGAAAACCAAAAAGCATATTCAATAACTTTTTTCAAGACAACTGTATCTGGATCGACGATCAATTTGGCTGAAGTAAATTAATGTGTCTCAATTCTCACCAGTCTTTTGACGATCCATAAAAGCCGACTGTAAGGGAAAACTTTTGGAGTAATCAAATGCTTTCCAAATTCACTGTATGGGTTATTACGCGGATTGAAAGGGAGGGAAAAAAAGAACCCTGCTCAGATTTGTTTAGGGTATTGATGTAAAGAATTTTTTAATGCTCGAATTAAAAGGGAGGCTATTGTGACTTCAAGCTCTTTGATCTTTCTACGAATTTAGCTTTACTGTTAGATTTTACTAATATTACGTATAAATACGAAGGTTTGTAAAGATGGATGGATATTCGATACTCTTCCACGCAAACACTGTAGGTTGGGTTTCGATTAATTTTGGTGGTTTATGATCTTCATTAACATAGGGTATACTTTACAACAGAAAATGTAGACATAAACAGCCGCGAGGTTTTTTTATAAAGCTAGTTTTTAATATATGTCAAAAACTAGTTTAAATTAGACTTATGTTAGTGCAAATAAATCCTAAGAAGATTAAATATCTACCTGTTACCTGCAGATACAATGCTATCCATAATACTATTATTTTGTAACAATAAAGTAGTTTTATGTTCATTGACTAACATAAATTTACACAAAATAACTGGAATGTACTGGAATACTGGTATGATAATATTAACTATTACTATATACAATCCAAAACAACAGCGCTTAACGCCACTGTTAAAACGAAAAGGAATAAAATGCTCATGCCTCTAGAGTAAAACTACAAAGGTTCTTCGTACAAAACATGGTATAATCAAGGCACATTTGTTCCGAAACTAGAAATAAAATATGGAATTCATAAAACATAAACACGGACGTGTAACGTTGTTGCGAACTAGGACAATAGGCTCTTTGTGTTCACCAACTTCGACAAGTAAGTCCCTTTAAACTTCCTAGAAACAAATTGTACTGCGGAAGAATCAACAGATGTAACAAACAACATGAGGTTACTTTCGTTTCATCCGCTTTAAGTGGAACAAATGAATTATCTGTTGTTTCATAATTTCTACCTCCGTCTTCGTTAAAATACCTACTGTCTTTTAAAACACTTAATCTTTTCAAGCTACATGTTCTATATTTTGTTTAGAATCATTTGTATTTTCCTTTTGTTCTATTATTATGTGTTTTAGTTAAGCCAGAGACAGGCTTTGTAATCCGGACGTCTTAAATCTCACAAGCTTTGAGACGTTTATCATTTCTAGAAATTCTAGACAGAAATTTGCAGCTATGTTTTCAAACCGGGTGTACCACAATAGTTCTAAATATTAAATACCTAGCTCCGCTGACTTACTGTGGACTTAATTAAGGTTGCATTCGTGTAGAATATTGTATTATCTAGATTTCTATACTTTATTCAGGTCAAGCTATTTAAAAACATTATTTTTGCTTTATATTTACTCCGTTTGTGACCTATCTACATTTATTATGTAGATAGGTCACAAGCAATATGATACTTTAGGGTGAAGCCAAACAAGCGTAACTTTGATTCTTGAGTCGCAGAATTTTGGTCGTAGAAATTCTTCCCGGCAGAAATTCTGTTTGGATGCCAGACGATCGCATTTATTCAGTTACTATTCGTCAAGAAATCTGTACCTAACTGACGCGTTGCTCGGCCCGCGTCTGTCCTCTCGCCCCCTCAAACTCAATTCTGTCCGAATCCGAATAACGCGTGTGAGTCGGCAGACAACACATTTTGCGTCGACGTGTGAATCAAATAGGACTTTTCTATGAAATCGAATGCAGCAGAGCTCAAAATTACGCTTGTTTGGCCTCACCTTTAGACTAATGAATATTTCGGCATAGACACCCACTAAGAATTAATGTATTTGTAATTGCACTCCTAAGGGTTTAAGTAGTAGCAGAACGATGTCAGAAAGCTAGCAAAGTTACATTTGGTTATCAAACATTTTTGTCCAATTACGTATTCTGTCACTTACAAATATTCATTATAATTGTATATTATAGTTCCAGCATATAAACTATAATTAAATTCTGAAATGAATGTGAAGAGACATACGAAATTTTGTTGAAATATAAAGGCAAAGTTTTGTAGCTGTCGTCATTATGAAATTCAATTAGCCACTCGGCAAACTGCGAGGTCTCAAGGCCAATAAATAAACAGGCAATTGGAACTAGGCCAGAGTAGGTGCCTAGGGACCACACATAGATAGTTGTAAATTCATTGAATTCGACCTGAATAATGATCATCCTGCGCCACTGCAGCTCAATGGGATTAGATGCAATTCGTACAAAATTGTTATGCCTTCCTGTTGGGCGAATTACAAAGAAGCTAGATTTCCCAGAACACTATTAGAAGAAGTTATAGTTTGAGAGTACCAAGCCATTATATACATAAGCCTTTGAGCTGCTGACTGTATCGTGGAACAGGAAACAAGCTATAAGAATAAGGTTTCTGAATATTTTAAACGATATGCTTTGATTATTTTCTATTTAAGGCTATTTTCTATTGGCAGTGTGAAATTCCTGTCAGTTAAAAATCTTTTTTATTCTATACCTGCAGTAATTCTGTTATATATATTAATGTAGACTTACCAGTTTATCTATTAAATACATTTCCAATCTTCTTTTTTCGTTTTAACACCATTTTACAACTTACAACTTATCCGTATTTGGCTTCTAATGACACACCTGTCCGATGTGAATATAGTGATTGATATGCAGGCACCGTCCACCTAAACATGATACCGACGAAATACATGTTTGCTGCCCAAATTAAAAAGGTATTGTTCAATTTATACTAGCTTTGGGATTGATCAAAATAAACAGAGGAGTATAGCGGTAACAGATGTCATGTTTGGAAGAGGGTTCGATAAAAACTTGTTTTGAACCGTGTTTTAGGGGCACCTGTTATTTCCTCCACGCGCGCAGATGCGTTCCCGTATGCTTTAATGATCGTTTTTTTCAAAATCTACACGATTGGGTTTATTACCGGTATCAAAATATTCTTATTTGTAATAATATTTGTTAGTTCTGTATGATTTTATATGATATGATTTAAGATCTGAATATGATTATGATCAAAGGCAATTTGGATGTCGATCATAACTTGTTAATTGGATATAACTTTCCCGTCATCAGTTTCTGCTGTCTAGTCTCTCACAACTTAAGTATTATCAACTATCTGTAATTTTGTTCTTTTTGTTTTTAGATGCGAGTTTGATAAATCCTTAATTGAACTTAATTTGATTAAAGGTACCATTTGTAGACGTGTCTTTTAAATCATATTTTTTTAAGTTATCCCGATCTCTATTCCAAATCGTGGGTTTAAAAACTGAATCCGGTAGGGACAGACGAGTACAATTTAAATAAATAATGCATTACATATTCAAAGCCGGTGCATCGTGACCACGAACATCGCGCGTGTAATTGTTCTGAATGGACTGTGATTGTTCTGTATGTTTATTTATCATTGTTATTATCGTGCGTGATTTATTCATAATTGTTATTATTACTTTCTCCTGCTCTTCCTTTGATACGTGTTGCATGCTATGTCTGATCTACAATATTGTAAACAGAGATTGTTTATTTGAACGCGCTGATCTCTAAGTATTGATTTAAATATAAATGTTATTAAGTTTATTAATTAAGGAATTTATTGAAATTGGTTTTTCACAAAAAAAAACGCGTAACAAATTATATAACAAGCTGGATCTCTCGGAGTTTTAATATTTTTTGAAGGTATTTTAAATTAAGCTTTTGCATAACCTATGACTTGTTATCCTTTAAAGGTTATACCTAAAATTTATAATTTAGACAACCATTGATCGGATTAGCAGTTTTCGCTTATTGGTAGCGTCTTTAATTATACTTTTTACATTAATTAAATATTTTATTCATTATGTAGCTATTTTTACAAAAGGCTACTAAAAGAATTTTATTGCTATTTTATGTTATTTTTTATTTTATACACCAGTTATGTGTTTTATTGATGTTATTAACAATTTATTTTTGATTTCAGGTACAATATTCTTGGGTAAAATCACCAATCATCTTTAAAGGTACCTAAACCATACAGCAATATGCATGTATTGTTTTTTTATTAAGTTATGGGTTCGTTGAGGTTATAATACATATTAGTATCTGACAATGCGCATGCGCCTGATGTAACGCGCCGGAAGTCGCATCTCCAACCATAATTGATGTCATAATTCTGTTCCATATTGTAAATGACGTAATCAAAAAACTGTGTATGGCTCGTTTGGCTGAAAAAAGGGAAATCGCCATATTTGTTAGACTTGTAAGCGATAATATCGTTGGACCTTAATGTCAATCCTAGAAACATATTGGTTAGGAGATGCTTAAACTCATGGCTTGAATACTTCACCATTGTTCGCTTAAACTCTATTTTTCTCCTGTATATGTGTTTTATTTATAGTCATCCATAATATTTGCTGTTATTTTTAATTTAACAAAAAAATACACTACAATTTTAGATGACTTATATTTTTTCCAAAAAAAAAAATCGGTTGTTTTTCTACTTGCTACATTTGTTTTAATTTACTTTCATTAAATTATAAACTTAGAACCTCAGTTTACTTTGACCAGGGTAAAAGTCATTAAATCTTTTCCGTGTAAAATTTTAACAGCAACATTTTGATTAGAACTCTTTTATTTCATTTTAATCGTTTTCGGGTAATTGCAACAAACCTTTTTTTTAAACTTAGCTGGGGATTCTTTTTGTGCAATTAAAACTACATTTTATCAAAAATGTAAAGTTGAGTGGAGTGCCAAATTTTGATTTCGAACCTTGTTTGACTGAACTAATGGCTTCTACCTATTCACCTATTTAGGTATTTCATGCACAACTTTCCAACGTGCCTGTACAGGGCATGCACGGAAGGATTTTTACTTTATTTATATTACCATTGTTGCTCGTGACTAAAGTTATGCCATAAAACTCTGTATGGGTGGCCATTGTAAACTTTTATAGTCTTCACTTTCACCGGTTTTGGATTTTATGGCCTTATAGAAGTGCAATGTTGTAGTTTTATGTATTTTTATGTAGTTTATAATGTATTTTACGCGTATTGGAAAAACTATGCAGTTTTATTCCGACTATTATTGGTTTAATTCCAAGTTTCTTAGTTTTATTTGGTGAGGTAAATTTTTATGTTGCGTTTTATTTTATTGTCTTGTTTTTGTGATTGTAACATTATATTTTATTTCTGCGTTAACTTTAGTCGTTGTTCTAGTCTTAAATATATGAGGCGTTGAAAATTTTAGAAATTTTCGGCTTACTTCAATCTGAGGAGACCGTCTTAGTCCTCCGGTGTAGCTACACATATATGATTGAACCCTTGTTCTAAATAAATTTACTTTAATAATTTCAATAGGCGACTGTGATCACATATCACCAGGTGGACTGCATGTTCCTTTACTATTGCAATCTTTTAAAAAAATGGAACCAGCTTCCATTAGGTCTCATGTGGTCATCTTACTTGTGATTTGTGACTCGGGCCTAGTTGGATTTTGATTAATGCCTACTTCACAATCTGGTTTAGGTCAACTTACTTTTAGTATTTGGTTCAGTCTTGTTTTTATTCCATACATAATAATGTCATCACCTTATTTTACTTACCTTTTTATGCTTTCGTCAAAAGTAGAAGGCATTTTTCATTTTAAAAAATCAATACTCAAGCATCTAAGACATAGCAATTTCACGATCGAATCGAAACAGAATGATCCGCTACCAAGGGGTCGGTCCCTTCATCTTTGTACAGGGCTTGACTTATTGCGGGGGACCCTACAAGTGGGGTACAAAACAGGGGTTGTCGTTTATCGTTATGCCTGAGCGTCTACTATGCAGATAAATTCGAATTATCGTCCGAAGATTCTAATATTTGTTATATTCGTTTCGGATGATCACGAAATTGACATCCTAATGATGAAATAATTTAATTTGTTTTAATGTTGAATAAAAATTTATGTTAATATCATTGACAGCCATGGTCCGTGTATGTATTGCGATAGAAATAAATATGTTAATGTTAATACACATTGTGTAGTAAATAAAATTTTGACTACAGAGTTTGGGTGTGACAGACAAACGGAGCTTCGATCGAATCGAAATATAAAATTTTACTACATTGATATATCATGTTAATTGACGACCAGCGTGGCGGAGCGGTCTTTATAGCGGTCTGAAACGCTGTGAGTTTGAGGTTTGATCCCCGGGCAGACAGGTATCTGAATGATGAATTTAGGTTCTTGTTCTGAGTTTAAGTGTGCATTGAAGTGTGTAAAAACAAAATGGCAATAAAAAAGATATACAAAGAAAAAGACAATCCCACTGAGTTTCTTGCCGAATCTTCTCAGTTGAGGTTGTGTTCCGTTCCGGTGGTAGTGAAAAAAAAATATACATGCAACTGACAATTTGGAAGTGCCTCCGTAGGCCTATGCAAAAGAAATACATTTCATTACATTTATTTATCTTTGTGTGTACCTATATATGGGTCCTGAGACATATCCAATATCTTATTGTGTGTAGAAAGTGTTTATTATTGTTATTATTTTATGAATATTATAAATTCGAATATTTGTTTTTTTACTCTTTCAAACTTCGTACAGAATAGGCCTCCAAAGGGCTCTGAGTAAACGCATACGATATTAACGCTTGTTCAAGCCCTATGAACATGTCAACGTGCAATTATATTGGTTAAAGGGCCTGTCAATTAATTTTAACGTATGCAGGGTTTTTGGCGTACGTCTCACGGAGTTTGTGTTCTGGCGAATATAATTTGATAATGTCGTTATGTTAGGATCAACATAACGTGTTTCTATAATTATAACCTCTGTTCAATGTCATAATTAAAGCTTATGTTACCATTCTATAACTATTAGTATTGAATACAAAATATCCCGAAGAAAATATTTGCTCTAAATAAACAATGAAGTAGGTATTTATAACTTTTTCTAGAATTCGACCGTTTTATTTTGTAAAATAAATATACTTCTAAAAGTTTGTCGAAATAAAACTTATACTATACCTATTATAAAAAAAAAAACAAAAAAACTCGCATCGCACATTGGTGTACTTGACACACCTCCGAGAACTTTTTTTCTTTTTTTTAACAATTCTCGGCTGTGTAGGTCCTCACGATGTTTACCTTCATCGAAAAGCAGTGATAATTAATTTCTTATACGCACATAAATCAGTGGTGCGTGCCTGGGTTTGAACTTCGGACCTCCCGATTGAGAGGGCAAATTTCAACCATTAGGCTATCACTGCTCGTATAAAAGGTAGTAGTGCCAATCCATTATTGTCCTACTGCTGGGCAAGGGTCTTCTCTCAGAATGAGTTTCAGGCCATAGTCCACCGCGCTGGCTAAGTGCGAATTGGTTAAATGTTCAACGATTTTAACATACTCGTATAAAAGCCGAACGTACGTATTTCTACGTAAAAGTATTTACACTAACTCCATTAATCTACGTACAATCTATTACTATTTTCCAATCCTATCGCAATTTACCAAAAAACGATAAATACTGTTCACACGTACCACAAAGACACTGCAGTGACGAAGTATCGTTATAGGTGCGTGTGAAAGGCAGCTCTGCAGCCCATCAGCCCTTTGAGGTCCACTGCTGGACATAGGCATCCCCTAAATGACGCCACTCCAACCGGTCCTGTGCCTTCTGAATCAAACGATTTCCCGCTGTCATAGAATCCACCTGATAGTAAAACGCTTTCTACACTCATAGCCCCACAGTAGGATTTTCTCATGTGTGGGTGCCATGGACACACACAAGAAGAATATACAAACACCCAGACCTAGAACATGAATCTAGACTCATCATTCTGATACCTGTCTGGCCGGGAATCGAACCCATGACCCACTGCGTGTCAGGCCGCTATGGTAACCGCTGCGCCACGCGGGCAGTCAAATAGTCGTAGATAGTAGGTGGTACGGTCGCCCATGACATTTGTAAGCAACTTCATATCAGAACAAATAATATCAGGGCTACTGAACCATCCGAGTAACCCGTTTCCCACGCATCTAGATTTTTAAAATATTGATTTACTATGTATAACCTGTACTAGAAACTGTACTAAGAAAGAACCATTCTGAAAGGCCTCCGCCGGTTGCGTCATCGTCCCTGAATGTTTTGAAAATGTAAATAAATATTTTGATCACCTTTTCCCACAAGGCCACAATATTAATATTTTATAAATTACATATGTTTAAGGGTACAAAAAATCGCCAACCTTTTTTCTTGGTTACAAGTATGTGCTAAACTATGGCAAAGTTGTAATCCGGATGATATTTCATAACCTCCCACAAAGATTAAATTTTCAATCATTTATAAAGTACTAGTTGACCCGGCGAACTTCGTTCCGCCTAAAAGTCAAAAATCTAAAATCATCAGTGTTCCTCCACTATATTATGCATGTATTATACTTAAAAACCTTCCTTTTAATTCACTCTATCTTTAAAAAAAGCTGCATTAAAATCGGTAGAGTAGTTTTAAAGATATAAGAATACATAGGGACAGACAGCGAGAAGCGACTTTGTTTTATACCATGTAGTGAGTGATATTTTAAATCATCCGTGTACATAAAATACGTTTTCATACAAAACGCCCGCCATAATTGTGTGGTTATGGCACGTGTGAAAAGGGCCTAAGTCTGCGACCAACACGTAAAGACCACATTCACATTTTAATCTCCAGCGCGTAAATCTTGTATGGGGCGTATCGAGGGGTTTAAGGCTCTTTGTACGATGGAACTGCTATAAGGGAGGCGGTATTATGCGTGTTTTATTGATAGAACTACGCTATAGTTTGATTGCTAGCGATTAACGAATAGGTCCTTAATCGTTTAAGCTAATGTTGAAGAGATTATTATAACAAAACTTCATATATACGACAATAGTGTAATTATATATTACACTATTGTCGTATATATGAAGTTTTATATACGTAAAGCAAAAACTTGTGATCCGTTTTTAAGATACGTGCCGTAGACGGAGAAATATGAAATTACGAACGGTTATAATTGATATAGAGAAGGATTACGCAATGCTAATATTTTTTTAAATAATGCATAACACATACAAAAAATCAACTGAATTTATTTGAACAATATGAAGTAGTTTTTTAATTTAAATTACGGTCGAATTTCGACGGGTAACTAGTATATTCAAATGGACATTATTGTAAGATTCTGCACGCTGTGGCAAACATAGTTTGAGGAGTATTTTCTATATTTTTCCGTCTATTCCCACTAGTATTCATATTATACCCCAATTAAATACCTTAGTAAGTAGCTCAAAGTGATTTCTAACACGCCAGAAAATGGTAAAAAATCATCTATAATTCTTCTATCTATACTATAATAAATCTGTAAGAGGTCGCTGTCTGTACATGGAATAAATTTAGGTGAAAACCATTTCTAGAGGTCTTTAATACGATATAGAACCCAAAATAATGGTTTTTAGAAATCTTTTCTGTTTGTCTGTTTGTCTGTTTGTCTATTTGTCTGTTTGTCTGTTTGTCTGTTTGTCTGTTTGTCTGTTTGTCTGTTTGTCTGTGTGTTTGAAAACGCTAATCTCAGAAACGGCTTAAACAATTTGAATATAATTTTCGTCGATGTATTGTGGGAAACTTCACTTAACATTTAGTGTTTATTTTATGTAAATCGGTTTATAAATAAAAAAGTTATATCAATTTAAAACTACGCAGTATTTATTCTGTGTTCGATAAGTGTTAATAAGATAAGTAACTGCATAGTTGAATTGGTTGAAACTAAACATGTTATGGTCTGTAAAATGTATTCCTTTGTTATGTATTTTTTATTGGTTATGTGTGTACCTATGTTATTTGATACTATTTGATACAAATCTATACCTCTATATCTATAGTATACTTATATAAAAAACGAAAGGATGATCTCTCACTCATCTATTGATAAACATCGTAGAGCCTAAACTGCTAAAGATACGAATATGATTTTTACTAGGGGTTCCTTTTATGACGTAGACGTCAGTTAAGAATGAATTTTCTGATCCCCCCCCCAATTTAACCCAAATAGGACATGTAAGTTTGTATGAAAGTCCGTCAATTTTGAGGCCACCTCAATAAAATTTAGTATTTCGCTTTGATTTTTATTTTAAAACATAGTTTTAAACCGACTTCCAAAAAGTAGGAGGTTATCAATTCGTCTGTATTTTTTTTTTATTTTTATTTTTTATTTTATATTTGTTACTCGATCTCTCCGCACTGGGTGAACGGATTTGGATGATTTTTTTTTTGATTTGAAATGTAGTGCGTGTCACGGGGTCCCATTTATTTTTAGTTCACTTTTGACAGTGGCATCCATAAGAAAAGCGCATAAGTCTGATATTTGCATTAACGATGTGCGCGATAAATAGATGAATAACTCAATTTCTTTCTAACTTTATTTGAAAGAATGTACTTCAAGGGTACCTACTCTGATGAGTTTGATACGGTTCTGATCATAGGATCCATTTCTTTGAAGCAAATTAACTAAATTAGCGATACTCGGCCAAACCTAGCTGTAGGAGTCCAATTGAGTTGAATGTAGAATGAGATTACTAAGCAGATATTTCCTAAAAAAATTGACCTTCAACTCTTCAATCCTGATGATGCAGGGGTACTGCTAGCCAGAACCGTAGAAGTAAGTCAATTTGTTTTTATGGATATATAATAAGATTGTTAAACAAATTCATGGGACAAAAATTTGATCTTCAACTCCTCAACCCTGATGATGCAGAGTTACTTCAAGCCTAAGCCATAGGAGATGGCCATTTGGTGCTTTCGGTATGTAATATGATTACTAACCAAAGACACAAAATGAAAAATTCGACCTTCAACTCCTCACCCCTGATGATGAAGGATACTGCTAGCCTAAACTATACGAGATGGGCATTTGATGCTTTCAGGTATTTAATATAATTACTAAGCAAAGACACATGATGAAAATTTTGACCTTTAACTCCTCAACCCTGATGATGCAGGGGTACTTCAAGCCTAAGCCATAGAAGTTAGCTATTTAGTGCTTTTAGGTATGTAATATAATTACTAAGCAAAGACACATGATGATAATTTTGACCTTTAACTCCTCAACCCTGATGATGCAGGGGCACTTCAAGCCTAAGCCATAGAAGTTAGCTATTTAGTACTTTCGGGTATGTAATATAATTACTAAGCAAAGACACAAATTCTGATGAAAAAGATCTTAATTCATAGGTATAATTGCAAATATTTTTTTAGCTTCAGCTGTTAGCTTTATATAATCCTAATAACAGATGGCGGTGTAATGTTATCTGTTAACTTGATTAAGTAAGTAATGGCGCTTTATTAAAATTACAACCGTTTCACATAAGCTACAATTTAATATCATGACCAAAGATAAGTATAAGTTACTAACTTCGATCAGAAATATTGGTGATCAAAGGTTACTAAAGTACCTATTACATAGCCATCTCAGTATATTCTGCGTTGATACGCAACCATATCGCTAAATAATGTATATGAGATATTAGATGGCGCTCTTTACGATACAGTCATCTTCATGAACCGAATGTATTAATGGCGCTTTGTTAAAATTTCTTATGACATACAATTTAATGTTATAACCAGATATAAATATATCCTTATAAGTTACTAAAGTAATAAAAAGGTATCTCAGTATATTCTGGGATGATGCCACCTTACCGCCAAATCGAAATAGTAATATGTCTGAGATATTAGATGGCGCTGTTTACGTTACGGTCATCTACATGAACCGAATGTATCGATAAATCAATACCGTTTCACTTAGTCAGTTTTTTTTATTTTAATTTCGTATTTCCTTAAACTAAAATTGACAAATAATTTTAAAAGCAATTTAAGAGATAAAGGACAAATATTTTATTAATAAATAAATCCATACAATTTTAATTTATTACTGGCAACAATACATGTAATAAGAATAAAATAATATTGATGCGTTCACCTGACATACATATCCCTAAAACAAAGTGTAAAATTATATCAATCGAACAGTTGACTCAATATTACATAAAGTTATTTTTTATTCATAGTTTACTGCAAACAATTTTTCTTTATTTAAAGAAAACATTTATTTTGATGAAGTATTTTTGAACGCAAATTACATTTAAATTCGTACTGATGTGACCGTTAGGTGGCGCTACCTAACCTATTTTGCTTTTGTTTGTCGATGTACTTAAATGTAGGAAAGACAAACTAACGTGGTTTTTATGTTGTGGTGATCGCAATACAGTTAAATCTCAATATTCTTTGTTTTTAATTTTTGGAGTTATCATAGACGGTTACATAAGACTGAAGTATAGTATAGTGAACAATAATTTAAGTTAATATAATGAACAATAAAACTATTCCTGCTTTTTAATTAATAGTGCTTCATTATTCGACACTTTAATTTAAATAAATAAAGACAGTTGAACTAAAAATATTGTACACCGAGAAGTGCTGAATTATATTGAATGTAATTTTTTTTTAATAAAAAATTATAAATGTCATTGTTGAAAATTTAATACCATCTGCCCTTCCTACCTTATTTATAAGTTTATATGGTACATGTTGTCTACTAACAACTTTGTAGTATTTTAATTTCTTACAAATACGAAATAACACAATTTAAAATTTGTTTATGTACCTAACATTTCTTTAACCACAGCAACGCGTGGCCGGGTCTGCTATATATTCATATAAATTCATCAACCCTGATAATCTTAGTACACAACCTACTTAAGCCGTATGAGTTTGGTACTTATTGATTACAATACATTACAACCCGTTCCTGAGAGAACATTATGATGAAAAGTGTCACTTTGAATACCTCAACCCTGAAAATGCAGGAGTATTGTCATGTTACTGTTAAGAGTTGGATCTAGCTGTAGCTTTTTAAACAGGATGGGTTAGGTTTGGTTGGAACTTAAAAGAAAACATAAAAAATAAGCGAGTGTGCGGCAGCGCCCTGCGAGCGGGTGCGCTCTGTTCGTATGAATTGTAAAAGTGTTTTGATTATGTCTTTTGCTTTACAAAGAACAATGCGGGATTTACGCACACAAATATCCCGATGCACTTCTTAAAAGATCTTATCTTTGACCGCATGAAACAAAATATGAACTTAGGATATATGTCGCTGTTCAGTGATATTCCAATTTTCTAATGATTTACGTCAAGTAGATAATAGTGCTTTGTTATCCGGAAAAGTTAAAATCAATCTTTATATCGATACGTCTTCGTTTAAATGTGGAGGAGTTAGTTGAAAAAGTATATCCCGATATTGTTAATACAACCAATAACACTATAAATTGGTTCCAAAAGACGGCTATATACCCACCCACCAATGAACGTGTCGATAAAATAAATGATTTTTTTTTTTCAAAATTTAAACCAGCGTCACAGATCTACTATTTGGTAGACACAGTCATTGAGATGGAGGAAGCAGTACATTATCCAACAGAATTTTTGAATTCCTTTAATGCCTTCCAGAATTCCTGAACACAAATTAATATTAAAAGTAGGTTTACCTATAATCTTACTTAAAGAAATTTGAATCCGCCAAAATTACTACAAATAGTATTTTCCAATTCGGAAAAGTTCAAATCAATCTTTATAATCGATACGTTTTGGTTCAAATGTGGAAGAGTTAATTGAAAAAAAGTATCCTGATATTGTGAATTAGACCACTATGAATGTAAATTGGTTCAAAAAAGCGGTTTACAATATTAGAATTCGTCTAATTTAAAAAAAATACATAACAATACGTTCCTACCCACAAATACACACTTTAAATTCGTTTTTTCACTCTGTGTTTGACCAGGTAAACCTTGAGCGGCCAAACCGATTTTAATGTTACTACTTTTTATCATAGAATTCC
This sequence comes from Spicauda simplicius, assembly GCA_949699795.1. Taxonomy (NCBI): domain Eukaryota; kingdom Metazoa; phylum Arthropoda; class Insecta; order Lepidoptera; family Hesperiidae; genus Spicauda; species Spicauda simplicius. The sequence continues at coordinate 16,398,553 of OX453076.1, forward strand.
CACGGTGTCGAGATTTGCGCGGGAAAAACTTTGTGACACGTTGATTTGCACGCGCGCAAAGCCGCGGGCACAGCTAGTTTACCAATAAGTATAAGTGATGTACAGACAGGCGAAACTTTTCTTTTTATTATATGTGTATATTAGTTTTCTATAGAACTCTCCCAAGCCGCAATATTTGGTCCGATCTTAAGTTCACCTTATACACTTAAAATTAAAAAAAAAACATGCGTGCGTACAAAGTACACATGTCAGAAGTGAAACTTCTTTGGCGAACTAATTTATAAATCTTGTTTATATTTATACAAATCTAAAACTTTAAATTTCCAAGATTAAGAGGAAGGGAAAAAGGCGTGATACGACGTTCGCTCTGTCTCACTTTTTCTCTCAATCTTTCTCACTCGCTTGCTCCCTACTCTCACTCCACGGCTAGTTGCTCATGCTACGTTCGCCCTGTCTTACTCTCTCTCAATCGGTCTCGATCACTCTCTCTCTCTTTTCCGACACTTCCGTTGCATACCGGCATGACGTTTCATCTGTAAAAATTTTACCCTCATGCGCCTAAAGAAGTTTCACTTCAAAAAAAAACTTAAAACGCTTTCTACACTCATAGCCCCACAGTAGGATTCTCTCCTGTGCCGTGGGTGCCATAACCCAGAACAAAAATCTAAACCTCATTCAGATACCTGTCTGGCCGGGAATCACTGTAGCGGGAAAAATTAAGTCAGCGATATTATCGCCACCGGTGAGACACGCGTCTAATGCGTCGTATTGATGGATCTTAAAGGGGATGGTCGCTTTGTATCGTTCGGCAGTTCTGAATCTCATCATTGTGGAGAACGTACAAATGAATGTGCCGTATCATGCTCTGTGAGAAAATGGCGTCTGTAATAAAGTTATATTAATAAATTATTATCGCTTTATGTACTCATAAACTTAGGATGTAATGAATGCCAGGGACATACTAGCATCTGGACACATAACAGATGTCTTATGTGTTGTTTTCCTAGTCGGGATTGGAATCCGTGACCGTAACCATAATATCTAGTGTTTTTATATATATACATATGCTTCAGTATCAAAACAGCATTTTTTTTATCTGATTCAAGTAGCAAACGATCATGCAGCCCACTTGATGGTACGTGGTCACTGCAGCCCATGGACATCTGTAAGCGATTTCATACAGAACATGGGTTCTGTCTGATGTCAATCACAGATGCGTTGTGAGGACGATGACGGTCGCCTCATATAAAAGTGTGCCGGCAACCACACCCTTCCATCGAAACGCAAGAAATGCTTCACGCTGGAAATAGGTGTAGCGGTGGTGCTTCGACCGGGGCGAACTAAACTGGTTCTACAAACTTTATTTCTGCAGTGATAATTAATTTCTAATAAGCATAGACGCATAGTGGTGTGTTTCTGGGTTTGAACCTCGGACCTCCTGATTGAGGGAAGCAAGTTTCAACCATTAGGCTATCACTGCTCTATATTTTCGTAACACTCAGTCATAACTTATAGAAAAAACACTATTTGTTACATTGCTCTACATTGTCGAAATGCTTGCCAAATTTCTTACTTATAATATCTAGATTCTAGATTCCAGACAGATACAGACGACTCATATTCCTTAGATACTAACTGAAACTAGACGTCTTTCTTCTATAGATATCTAAGAAATTGAAGTGTGCGTCTAAATATGTGGATGTCTTAATATAATTTTAAGATATTCATTACATACTAGTTGACCCGGCGATCTTCGTTCCGCCTAAAAGATCAAAAATCTTAAATTATCAGTGTTCCTCTACTATATTATGCATTTGTTATACATACAAACCTTCCTCTTGAATTACTCCTATCTATTAAAAAACTGCATTAAAATCCGTAGCGTAGTTTTAAAGATTTAAGCATACATACGTACAGACAGCGTAAAAGCGATACGTAGTCTATTAGTCAACAACGACCATAATCCAGCATATACACGTTCATTATTTAAATATCTAAAATCGAACCCGGGACCTCTGATCATACCAGTAACACCACGCGGGTCCAATTGATACAGACAGCACTTACAATAACGATGAAGCCATTCATCCGTCAATAAATACGCATTAGTATGCGCCCCGGGCGCGCCATGTGCCTAAATTTCCATTCGTGTGAATGCAATCAATGATTCATTGAAATTTTCGATTGAAATTGAAACGCTTAATATGCTGTAACATTACAGTACTTTATACCGAGGTCTTGAGTAATATTTACCTTTATTACATAGACTAGCGTTTACTCGCGGCTGCGCCCGCTTTGATTGCATTTCGCATGGTAATAAATATTTCATGTGTAGAACTAACGTTTTATATGGAGCTTACAGATGTCCATGGGCGGCAATGAACCATCAGGTGACCTGCATGCTAGGATGCTACTTGAATCAGATAAAGAAGACGCATTTGTTATTGTACATTTTTCTGTAATATTTTTTGTCACGGCATGCGTGACAAAAAAATACGCATGCCATGCCATTGGTACGGTCAAAAAGCTGATAGAACAAGTGTAGTTCAACCGGGGAAGTACTACCGCCACACCTATTTCTAGCGTGAAGCATTTCTTGCGTTTCGATGGAAGGGTGAGGTTACCGGCACACTTACATGAGGCGACCAACTCAGTCCTCGGAAGTGGCGGCGCATCTGTTTGACTTCAAATAGAACCTATGTTCTACATGACAATCCTTACAGATGTCCATGGGCGGCAGTGTCCACTCACCATCAGGTGGACTGTATGCTCTTTTTCCACATCAATATTATAAAAAAGCATTACCATCCTCCTGACGCTTTCGGGTAATAAAAACCATCGCCAAGTCTATTCCACACAGATCTCAATCCGTCCGTGGAATCAGTCAAATACGTTGCATATTTTATCGCTCGGGGAAACTTTCTCGCTTTCCGCACTAGTCTAATATTGAAATGTCAGAACTTTCGCCCTTAATGAGTTCGCTGAAACCCAGATGACGTTCAGTTGTGACACGTGGGGTAACTTGAAAATTAATGACTCTTCAAGTGACTAAATGCATTGCTTGTGGCTAAAGTATTATTGATAACTCGCGTTGGTATGTCACACTGTCTGCGTGTCAACTTTGTCACGCCACCTGCGTCAATGCCCTTCAAAAGAAACAATGCATCTTTGGTCTTTGAAATCGACCTCGTAACGGATTTGAAGTCTTAGCAATTTTCGGCATTCTTTAAAATTTTGAAATTAGCTATTCACTCTTAATAATTTAACAATTTAAACATTTGTCTCTCACTGGAATATCTAACCCATTATGACTACTAATACGACTGTCTGATGCTGAACTTTCCCTTTCGACAGAATGCGAATAAATATTAACTCCAGCACAATATGAAATCTACACATTCATATATGGGTTCAAATTATTCGACATTACCTAGATCCTAATTCTAGTTATAGTCGGTAGCTAATTGCGTTCAGTGAAATACGGAGACATAAATCTAACTTAGGTATAGTGTAATCTGACTAACGCAAGACCTAACATAGGCACAGATAGAACCTTAAATGGGACCTAGTTCTAGACTGATACTATTTTCAACTTCGACTCAGGCCGGTTTGATGACTGAGCCATTTAAACTACAGTCAGCATAAAACGTAACATTTATACGTTTTTTTTTTCGCTGACTTATTCAAAACATTCAATCTTGTTTACCCTTTATTTTTGGCTTTCTGTATGCTTAAAAATATACTTTACTTTTAAGAACTATAACTATCGAAAATAAATAGATTTCTTGTTGATGATTAAGCTTTAATTGTCTGTCCTTACGAGAAGATGCCTGCATGCGTGCGGACATAACACGCGCGACAGGAAAAGCGTTCTAAGGTTATAATCTGCTCAATATTACTAGCTGTATATTTGTAACTTTTGCTTTGATACTGTGATTTTAAACCCACTGAGTCATTTAATATTACAATTTATTTATGGTAGGAAGCTTAATATATTAATGTGTCATAATGATGTGTTTTTACATAAATTTGCGTGAGATTGTCTATATTAAATTTTGCTCAGACCTAGGTTTGTGGTTTCCTCAACTATTCTCGTGACAAGCTTTAACATGATAAAAAATGTACGATGCAACAAAATGATGGGTTTGACTACTACATTTTTTTTTCTTTTCAGTGCAATGAAATAAAAGCTTGTTATAAAAAATCTTTCTTTAATATTATTTTTTAACATTAGTAAATATAGATTACGAGGTATAATGGATAAAATTGAATCATTGATTTATTTCACACCTATAACTGGGTTTATATTACGAGTATTTATCGGATAGAAAACAATAATAGAAAAAATGGGTACATATTACCTTAAAGGTCTATTTTATGAACTTTTAAAAATATTCAATGTTATTACCAACTCTCGTTGCTAACCGTATCGGCCCAACTGGATAAAATATAACATTTATGGCGAATTAATGGGCTATAATTTTAGAGTACTTACATTAACAAGATTAATAAGATGGTAGCCCTTCGTGAAGAGCCTCTTAGAACATAATTAACTTACAAATCGAGCAACATGTTCTATAATTCTATGTTCATATTTCAGCTGTAATTTCTCTGGTAATTTAAACGGTACATTAATTCAAATGTTACAATTAGTATATTACTTATTAAGGGACGTTTAACATTAATTTTAAAGTTATATTCAAGAGTGAGCACTATGATTAAATGTGTTACTACGTGTACCTACTAATTAGAGATTAATATTTTTTAAAGATTATATGTTTTTAATATAAGACTTCGTTAGAAGGAGAGTAATATTTTTCGAGCGTCTGTTTGTATGGTTGTACGTCAATCAATTGGTTCTGTATTTTTATAAGTAGGGACAAACAAAAAAATTAAGAACTACGTTTGCCACGGTGCACATAACTTGTGCACACATTAACATTTAGAAAAACCTGAGAATTAGTTTTAATCACTCTTAAGGTAAAAATACTACTTTAACAATTTAATCAAATACCTCATAAAATAAAAAATCAAGTAAATTTAATCAACATATAGTATGTAGATTTAATAAATAGGCTTTTTACATTTGCGTTTACGATCGAACTAACATTCAGATATCGAAATGGCCTTATCAATACTGAAGATATGCGAGCTTAAGCTAAAAATTCGCACAGGGCAGCAGTAAAATGGCGGAGGTATTAAAAATGTAGGTAAAAACGGATAGAGCCACGTAGTTGAATAAGTAATCGCCAATCCACGGGATCATAAAAATACAGCCAGATTACGTCGGACAATGAAGATGAAATGTAAACAAGAAAGAACATACTTAAAGCGGCATAAGAAAGATAAATTTTTAATGAACATTTTTTTAAGAAAATTTGTTGAGATGCCCGCAAAAAAACCTTAACTATTTTTTTCATTCATCTCATGGGACGATACTTACCTTACCCGTGGACTTACAAATACGAATACACCAACACCCAGACCCAGAACTGAAATCTAAATGCATCGAATCTAATTGTCGGAAATCGAGCCCAGAACTCACTGCGTATCCGAGCGGTATTGTGAACGCTCCGCCACGCAGGTCTTCAAATATATAAATTATTTATAGTACATATAAGAAAAAAATCGGAGTCCCACTGCTGACAACGAGGTGACTATCAGTATCAGAAAGCGTTCTGCCCTAGCCAACTAAGATCCTTTCTTTAGAGAACTCTCAGATGCGTAGGTTTCCTCATGATGTTTTCCTTCGCTTGAATTACAAGTACTGCTACTAGTACAAGACTACTGATTCTACCTACGGTCCATGGATCTTTTCTAACAACGTCGTCTATAATCCATCATCCTGTGTACCTATTGATAGTTTTTGCATTGTCTTTAAACACTTTTTGGACACTTGACTTTTTTATGCCATATCTTATTTGTCATATGGTTCACAAATTACTATTCATACACACTCATACCCATACTGAAGGTGGTAGAACCAGTGTAGTTCGACCGGGGAAGTACCACCGCCACACCTATTTATAGCGTGAAGCATTTCTTGCGTTTCGATGGAAGGGTGTGGTTACCGGCACACTTTTATATGAGGCGACCATCATAGTCTTTGGGAGTGGCAACGCATCTGTGATTGACTTCATGTTTTGTATGAAGTTGATTATAGATGTGCATGGGTGACAGTAACCACTTATCATCAGGCGGACTGAATGCTCGTTTGCTACTTCAGTCAGATATTAAAAAAACTATCTATCTTTGTTTTCGTCCTCATCAACTCCTTATCATAAAGTTAGCCTAGAAGAAATAGATTAGCGACCACCTTTTGTATTGTTTAAAATTTTGTCTTCCATTGTTGTTTCGGTTATTAATATTCTTATTCACACAAATATTGTCAGTGACGTTTTTGTTATGTTAAAAGGATTTCTGCAAACCAAATTATTTTATGTCTGGAGATGGGGCTGAGAGTTTACGTCGACAGGATAATGAAGTCAATCTCCCTTAAGAGTTGATCGAGAATGAGATATAATTATATTGCTTCAGGCGAATCGATAAAAAATATTAAACTGATATATTTAGTATCGTATACAAATATTTCATTCAATTTAAGTTTAAATAGATTGTTTGTATAGAATAATAACAAAACTCAAAAATGCAATTTTTAGAGAGTCAGGAAAAATCAAACGAAGTTTTTTTTAAGCTATCGCGGGCTTTGAGCGCGGCGACCGAATAAAGGAATTCCGTAACGATCAAAACCTAACATTCCTCACTCCGCCTACCATGTAGCGCGGCCGAGCGTTCGCTTATTCTGTACTAGCAGAACTTGCGACTTCGTTCTCGCGAACCATAATTCATCCATTACACTTTTGAGTTCCATTACTACTGGACATCCACCTTACCCGTTTTTTTAATAGACAACAATCATACTAATATTATAAAGGGGAAAGATTGTGAGTTTGTATGTTTGTTACTTCTTCACGTCTAAACGGCAGAAAAAAATCATAAAATTTGGTAGGGAGTTAGCTGACACTCTGGATTAACATATAGGCTACTTTTTACTGTGGGATAATTTCTTAGGCCACGGGACTATCGACACATCGATTTTTGTACGCGGGCGAAGCTGCGGGGTTCAACTAGTATCATCAAAACCAAATACTAAGTTTTATTGAGCTTGCATCAGGCGAATTTCCGAAAAAACTGTCAACCCCTATTTGAAAGCGGAGAATCAACCCCTAAAAGAGTAAATGCAAGATTGAAGTATAAGTAGAGGCCTTTGGACACTAACAGGAATGTATGTATCCCGTCAACCCATTATTGTCCCACTGCTGGGCACAGGTGATGAGAGAGTATTTAGTATTTCAGTATGAGAGAGTTAAGGCCATAGTCCACCGCGCTGGCCTAGTGCGAATTGATGGAAGTATGCGTACACTTGGTTATAATTTATTTTTTTGAGAACAATGTGTGTGTGTTCCATGAGTGAGAAGTATGATAAAGAAAGATGAGTAAATTGATTGATTGAACCCTTTTTTATCTGATTGAAGTTACAACCGATCATGCAGTCCATTTGATGTTAAGAGGTCACTGCCGCCCATGGAAATCCGTAAGCAATTTCATATAAAACATAAGTTCTATCTGGAGTTATTTACAGATGCGTTGCTACTCTGGAGACGAAGGACGTCACATATAAAAGTGTGCCGGCAACCACACCCCATCACTGAAAGGTCTTCTTCTTTTCTTCTTTCTTACACTTCCCGGTCGAATTACTCTAGTTCTACCACCTAACAAGGAATGACTGATGAGGTGGAATGCTTTTAATTAGTTCCTCGGAATCATACGATGTGGATGTCGATCCAGCGGCCGGAGTGAACGGAGTGAGCGGAGTAACCGGAGTGCCCGAAGTGTCCAAAGTGACCGGAATGCCCAGAGTGAACGGATTGCCCGGAGTGACTGGAGTGCTCGGAGTGACCGAATTGCCCGGAGTGCTTGGAGTGACCGAATTCCCGGAGTGACCGGAGTGCTCGGAGTGACCGAATTGCCCCGAGTGTTTGGAGTGACTGAATTGCCCGGAGTGACCGGAATGCCCAGAGTGACCGGATTGCCCGGAGTGACTGGAGTGCTCGGAGTGACCGAATTCCTGGAGTGACCGGAGTGCTCGGAGTGACCGAATTGCCCGGAGTGCTCGGACTGAATTGACCGGAGTGACCGGATTGCCCGGAGTGATCGGATTTTCTTGAGTGCTCGGACTGACCGAATTGCCCGGAGTGCCCGGAGTGACGTAATTGCCCGGAGTGACCAAAATGACCGGATTGCGAATAGTGACCAGATTGCCCGGAGTGACCGAATTGCCCAGAGTGACCGAATTGACCGGAGTGACCAGATTGCCCGGAGTGACTGGAGTGCCCGTAGTGCTCAGAGTAACCGAATTACCCGGAGTGACCGAATTGCCCGGAGGTACCGAATTGCCCGGAGTGACCGGAGTGGTCGGAGTGACTGAAGTGACCGGATTGCCCGGAGTGATCGGATTTTCTTGAGTGCCCGGAGTGACCGAATTGCCCGGAGTGACTGGAATGCTCGGAGCGACCGAATTGTCCGGAGTGCCCGGAGTGACCAAAATGCCCGGAGTGCTCGGAGTGACCGAATTGCCCGGAGGTACCGAATTGCCCGGAGTGACCAAAATGACCGGATTGCGAAGAGTGACCTAATTGCCCGGAGTGACCAAAATGACCGGATTGCGAAGAGTGACCAGATTGCCCGGAGTGACCGAATTGCCCGGAGTGACCGGAGTGGTCGGAGTGACTTAATTGCCCGGAGTGACCGGATTGCCCGGAGTGACCAAAATGCCCGGAGTGCCCAAAATGACCGGAGTGCCGAAAATGACCGGATTGTCCGGAGTGCTCGGAGTGACCGAATTGCCCGGAGTGACCGGATTTTCCGGAGTGACCGAATTGCCCGGAGGTACCGAATTGACCGGAGTGCTCGGAGTGACTGAATTTCCCGGAGTGATCGAATTGCCCGGAGTGCCCGGCGTGACTGGAATGACCGAATTGCCCGGAGTGCCCGGAGTGACCAGAGTGACCGGATTGCCCGGAGTGACCAGGTTGCCCGGAGTGACTGCATTGCCCGGAGTGACCGGAGTACTCTGAATGACCGAATTGCCCGGAGTGACCGGATTGCCCGGAGTGACCGAATTGCCCGGAGTGACCAGATTGCCCGGAGTGACCGAATTGCCCGGAGTGACTGGAGTGCCCGTAGTGCTCAGAGTGACCGAATTACCCGGAGTGACCGAATTGCCCGGAGATACCGAATTGCCCGGAGTGACCGGATTGCCCGGAGATACCGAATTGCCCGGAGTGACCGGATTGTCCGGAGTGACTGAATTGCCCGGAGTGACCGAATTGCCCGGAGTGACTGGAGTGCCCGTAGTGCTCAGAGTGACCGAATTACCCGGAGTGACCGAATTGCCCGGAGGTACCGAATTGCCCGGAGTGACTGCATTGCCCGGAGTGACCGAATTGCCCGGAGTGACTGGAGTGCCCGTAGTGCTCAGAGTGACCGAATTACCCGGAGTGACCGAATTGCTCGGAGGTACCGAATTGCCCGGAGTGACCGAATTGCCCGGAGTGACCGAATTGCCCGGAGTGACCGGATTTTCCGGAGTGACCGAATTGCCCGGAGGTACCGAATTGCCCGGAGTGCTCGGAGTGACTTAATTTCCCGGAGTGACCGAATTGCCCGGAGTGCCCGGCGTGACCGGAGTGACCGAATTGCCCGGAGTGCCCGGAGTGACCAGAGTGACCGGATTGCCCGGAGTGACCAGGTTGCCCGGAGTGACCGGAGTGCCCAAAATGACCGGATTGCCCAGAGTGACCGGAGTGCTCGGAGTGACCGAATTGCCCGGAGTGACCGGATTGCCTGGAGTGACCGGATTTTCCGGAGTGACCGAATTGCCCGGAGGTACCGAATTGCCCGGAGTGCTCGGAGTGACTGAATTTCCCGGAGTGACCGAATTGTCCGGAGTGCCAATATGACCGGATTGCCCAAAGTGACCGGAGTGCCCGGAGTGCTCAGAGTGTCCAGAGTGGCCAGATTGCATGACCGGAGTGCTCGGATGAACAGTGTGAGTGGAGTGACCGGCGTAAGTGCGGAGTCGCTGGAATGAACGGAGTGACAGAATGGGCGGAGTGAGCGGAGTGAATAGAGTGAGTGAGCGGAATGACCGGAATAAGGAATGAGTTAAATAGTCTACTAGTTGACCAGGGTTTGATTCCCGGCCAGACAGGTATCTGAATGATGAGTTTAGATTCATATTCTGGGTCTGGGTGTTTGTATATTCGTCTTGTGTGTGTCCATGATACTCATGACACAGGAAAAAATCCTAGTATGGGGCTATGAGTGTAGAAAGCGTATTTTTATAAAAAAATGTTTGTATGGCGGAGTTCCGAGAGGAATCAATTAGATGGATAATGTACTCCATCTCTATGGCTGTATCTACCGACTAGTAGATCTGTGACCTTGCTTCAATTTTGGAAAAAATATATATCGTTACGTTCGTTGGTAGGTGTCAATATAGCCATATTTTTTAACGAATATATAGTCTTATTGTTAATGATAATATTTTAACGATATTAACGCTTTCAACCCATTTTTTTCGATAAAAAGTAGCCCATGCCCTTTCTCGAGGTCAATACTGTCTGTGTGCCCAATTTCATAAAGATCGGTTCAGTTGTTTAGGCGTGAATAAGTAACAGACAGACAGACAGACAGAGTTACTTTCACAAGTATAATATTAGTAGGGAAGTAGGGATGTTTATGGTACGACAATACGAAGCTCGCACGGATCGAGACGAGCTTCTCGGAAATCGGATGAATGTGTAAGCAGCTGTTTGTGAAAAAGTATATAGTATCAAAGAGAAAAACTTGAATTAATATCAAAGAAAAAAGTACTGCATAAATAAATAAATAAATATAATTGCATAAGTTGATAAAACATGCGGTGCAATAGCTTTACCGCGGCAGTCCCCGAGTGCCGCACTTTTTTTATATTTTGTTTGTATCGTTTAATAAATAGGGGTAAAATAATAAAGCAATTAACTACGATGTAGGTTAAACCAGTTTTCAATTCTAGGCTTTATTTGGATAAAACATACATTTAAAAATTAATGATTTTTTAATTCTGCTATTACTCATGCATATCAGCGTTTTGTGGGTTATAAATAAATTAAGGTGGACTAAAAATCATACAACGTGAACACACCGATACAGCTAATCACACAGTGATAACCGATAGATATTAAACAAAATAAATGGATGGTTCTCAATTTCCATTAATTTGGAATTGTGCGAGATTTGATACAGGAAGTAATTTTTGTTTATCAAGATTAAACAATGCTAACTCGATATAACAAATCGGAAGGGAACAAGTAAATATTTGTTATATCAAGTAATTCGTTGAATTGAGGTCTTGTCTATTGGCAGCAGTAACCACTTACCGTCAGGTGGCCTGCATGCTCGTTTGCTATTGTAATCTTATAAAAAATAGTACCTATTGAAGGCATAACACTCTTTTTCAAATATAGTAGTCAATAGTACTCAAAAGAAATTTCGTCCTCTAACACCAAGTTTCTCTACAACGATATCCATACATTCTATATGCACAGAGTTCAAACCGGCAGTTGTCACCCTATCAACGCCACTTACTCGCCTCCCGGCTTTGCATAATTTAACGCGCTAAGCGACGCCCGTCTTAAATGTTCTGACTTGCGACTGTACGACTCCAGGAAGCTGAACGGAACTGATTAAGTTTGGAACTTTGTGTCTGTAACCAATGCCAGGTATCAAAAGGGAGAATTTGTGGGTTAGTTTGTATGACTTAATAAGGATTTTTTAAGGTAGAGTTTAAAGGCACCATTGGCATTTATTTCTGACTAATGACGTGCACTATCGTAAAAAAATATGTCCGTGAATGTCAGTGGCCACTTACCAGTGGAATGCGTGCTAATTTGCCACAGATGCGTTGCTACTCCTGAGGACTAAGTTGGAACACCTTGGTTATCTGCCTTAGCACACACTTCAGACCGGAACACTCTTCTACACTCATAGCCCCACACACTGGGATTTTCTCTGTGGGTACGTTCCGTCGTGGGAACACAAGAACAAGGACACACACAAGACGAATACACAAACACCCAAACCCAGAACATGAATCTAAACTCATCATTCAGATACGTGGCTGACCGGGAATCGAACGCGGGACCCATTGCGCGTCAGACCGGTATGGTAACCGCTTCGCCACGCAGGTCGTCAAATACATAACACTACCTTCTGTTAATACACAGAAATATGTGCAGAGGTACTTCAAGGTCGAACAAGGAGTTCAACCATCTCTATATTATAAAAAAAATGTCTAGTTACTTCATATTGTTAAGTGTACATCATTTTGAAAGTACAGGTGCATAAACAAGCGGGCTAAGCTGTAACACCTGATACCCTAATGCATTCTGAGAAACTCATGTCACTCAATCCGAATGTAGCGTACTCCTATGAAGCTTGTGCACATCGTATGTGTTTTAGAATATTGTACCCAGCGATTAATTTTCAATGTAAAAATTACAGTAATACCTCGACTTACGCTACCCATACTTACGCGAACTCGGAGTTACGGTATTCAAATCTCCTCAATTTGTCTTTTATTGAGTGCCAACAATGTCTATATTAAGGATTACGTAGCTTTACTATCCTACACTATTAAATAATAGTGTGGAATAGTAAAACTATGTACTATGTAATGATAGCTATATTTTACTTTGTGTTACATATTTCTTGTACCCCGATTTACGCGAATTCGAGTTACGCGGTTATCAACCAGTCCCACCTATCGCGTAAGTTTGGGGTATTACTATATTATAGAAATAAATGCTAAAACTAAAATTGGAGTTGGGTAGGTTTTTTAAAATATTTTTTAAATTTAACTATTTCTAGGAGATTGTCTCAAAATAAAACTTTAAAGTATTATAATTTAATATATAATCCTTTTTGCCTTGTAGGCTGTAGCGCGTGCGAAATAAATGAACAAATGTACAAACAACAGAGCAGTGATTGCCTAATGGTTGAAACTTGCCCTCTCAATCGGGAGGTCTGAGGTTCAAACCCAGGCACGCACCACAGATCTTTCTAAAATTATGTGCGTATTAGAAATTACTTATCACTGCTTTTCGGTGAAGGAAAACATCGTGAGGAAACCTACACACCCGAGAGTTCTTTAAAAAAAAGTTCTCGGAGGTGTGTGAAGTCGCACCAATTCGCACTTGGCCAGCTCGGTGGAGTATGGCCTAAAACTCTCATTCCGAGAAACACCCATGCTCATCAGTGGGACAATAAGGTGTTGACACGATACAAACATGCATACATACATACATACATACGCTCGTAAAACATCACCTTCCTTCTGACGTAGTCGGTTTAAAAATCGGTTACTCGAAAAAAATTGCTCTAGTTAATATGTTCTCTTAAATACTTAATTATTCAAGTCTTAGTCTTCAATTATAAATAATGCTTGATTTAGCACTATCTTATGTTACGATCTATTCAACACCACTTCCTTTGCTTATTATTTATTTACCGACTTCCCAAAGGCAAGAGGTTATGTCTACGGTACGATTTATATATTTTGTAGGGTATTGACCTTTACAGAAATTGTTATTTTTAACACTATTTTATATACTGAATCTTGAATAGCTAGAATGTTTGTTGACCAATTTTACATTTTCATTCATACAATATATTCATTATTTAGGAAAATCATTACGGAACCTTTGAACATATTTATGGGTACATTCTGACTACTTCAAGGTAGTTATAACCGACTTTTTTCATTTTAACTACTATGTTCTTTGATATATTTCACATTATTCGTATTTTTTCGTAGTCATTATTAGGTACTGAATTATTTTTAAACTTATATCACTGTAACTTTAAAATATGTCACTGGCTCACAAAATAACCTTTAATACACAGCTTAAATTCGTTAAAAAAGATCTCAATTGATTTACGAAATAAATTGACATAGTTTTTTTTAGTTATTTATACTTCAATATAGTCGTCAATAACAGTAAATATATTAATAACATTATTAAATAAGAGTAATATATTATAACAAATATTTAACTTTTTGTTAGTTTCAGCATAATATATTATAAAAACTATTTTAATTTTTTGTTAGTTTGAAACTAACATTTCAACAAATAAATCAACAGTAACATTTCCCTCACATAAAACTTTCCACTCATTTGCTTTTCATTCATGCATTCTTACACAAGTATGTGTGTCAACGGGAACGAAATAATTAAACTGTGGATCAGTAAAGGGACTTTTTGTATTGTGACGAGTTGGATATTTGTGAAATGACAATTTGCATGACCGGTTCTGCGTCTAATAGGACATGAACCTTATGAACCTAAACTCTGTAAAATTTGGGACGACGGTAACACCGACGAGGAACTTTTTGATCTGGTGCCTACGTTACCTTTCGTCCACTGCACCACTCGCCGAAGGATAAGTTCCATCCACATCAACTGGACCCGTGGCGGTCGTCCACGGTTCGGTTTGCACGCTCGTTTCTGCCACGGACGTACAAGATGTAGAACTTCCTCCTGAGGTATTCCAAGGCGTTATGACATGGGGCTCTTCAAAAAAGTTGTGAAAAGAGCTCTCCTTCAAAGCCGTTATGACATGGGGTTCTTCAAAAAAGTTGCGAAAAGAGCTCTCCTTCAAAGCCGGCGATGCTTTGGCGACTCCTCTGGTGTTGCAAATGTCCATAGGCGACGGTGACCAATTTCCATCAAGTAGCCCGTCTGCCTTATCGTTACCTTGAAATATAAAAAAAATACCACTCCAAGGTCAGAATATTATATCTGCGGTGTTCTAAGTTTCAGAGTGTGGTAAGGCACATATCCGTAGTATTAGGTGTTTGTTAAAAATATATATTTGTTTATTTAATTTTGTACACAAAAGAAGGTAAAGGATTTCCTATGTAAAGACGATCAAGGAAAAAGTTCCACCTTTGACGAATGAGTGCTAATGTAAGCTAATCTGTTTAAGTAAAACAAACACTAACCTAACTTTGCAACCTAACCCTACCTGTTGACAAAATCATAGCTAATCTTTGTGTACCAACGAGTATAACCAGTGTATACGTGTTTAATTTCAGTCGATTACGCGTTAAATCCCTGGGAGACGAATATTTGGTTACCGATTGATTCGGTTTAGTAAATGAACGCGAAATGAATACGAACAAATTTAGAATTGAATGGAAAATGCGAAAATTAAAATGGAATTCTGTTGTTATTCATTCGTATTTTAATAAATCTATTGTTCTTACAAAAAGCCGATTATAAGGTTTAATACATTTTCATTAGATTTTATTTTGATATTAACGTTGGTAGATTTTTAAGCTATGAATCTAGATCATTTGATATTTTTATTGTTTCTTTCTTTTTCTCTGATTGAAGTCACAGAGGCAAGGACTAACGAATTTGAAGGTGGTAGAACAATCGTTCGACGGGGGAAATACCACCGCCACGCCCACTTCTAGCGTGAAGCAGTTCTTGCGTTTCGTTGGAAGACTGTGGTTGTCGGTGGTCACTGCCGCCCATTGACATCAGTAAGAAAATTCATATATAGGAGTTCTATCTAAAGTCGATCATAAATGCGTTGCTACTCCCAAGGACTAAGATGGTCGATCAAATAAAAGTGAGCCGATATTGACCGAAACATTTCTTTTACTACATAATCGAGTTACTCATTAACGATAAGGCAACTTGGTAAGGCAATCCAAGTTTTATTGTGCCACTAAAAAGATTTCTCATTTCAACTTTACTGCGGATGGGAATGTCGGAAGCCGTATATGGTGCTCGGAATCAGGCCTTCGAACGACGGACAGTTGTCAAGATTACGAAGGCTGTGATGAGAGAAATTCAATTAAAGTTCCCGAGTTATTACTGGCCCTGTGGAATCTTTGATACCTTGACGTAGCTAATAGTGTCGCTAGAACAATGTCTGACAACGGACAATTTCTCATTAGATTCAATTTTTGAAGTGAAACTTCTTTATCGGGGTTGGAAAACAAAAGTGAAACTTCTTTATCGGGGTTGGAAAAAAATTTAGTGTAACATTTTTTCGTTACGCGCCATCTTTTTCTTATTCCTACCATGCGTGATATTAGATAGATTATTATAGATTAGATTATTAGATAAAGTTTAATAAAAGCCTTTTATTAAACTTTATTTAATTTAACTTTATTTAACCAATTTCTGTAAAGTTGCATATAGTAAATTATTTTTTGAAAAATAACGTCATAAACTTCGTCATACTTACGAGTGTACGCTAGTACACGTACACATTTTTTTTTAAGTTCAATTTTTCTTGAGCGTTTTCGATGCTGGATTCATTAAATTTTAGGGATTGGAATAGTTTAAGAATTTCTCTACGTGTTCTCGTTATCGGTCTTATGTATTTAGATGTTGGAAATATATAAGTTACAATCAATTATATAATGTCATACACAGATATTGTCTGCTATTGTTATGTTTTATATGATAAGGAATGGGATGATGCTGCTGATGTTTTTCGAAAAAAAAAGTCATTTAATTTTGCCTCCTTGCACAATTAGTCATACCTACTGTTAACTAAAATAAAACTTCAATAGATATCTGAGCCCTTAGTGGTTGGCAATTTGAAATGTGATTTTTTCAAATTGCCAACCAGAAGAAGAAGGTTGAAAAATATCAAACATACACCCAATTACATTAAGGGCACATAATATTCTAGTAAAGTACAAACGAGATAAAACTACGTATAATAATCTGGCGACAGTACGTCGCAAGTATGTGTCCCTCCGGTAAACTCATCAGCTGTCGTTATGCCCACAGCTACACTTGCATCGGAATTTCAATTCCGTCACTCCTCAAGGAACGTCCCTCCCTTGACTTATCTTTATGGGACTCTAAACGGTTATTGTGCAAGGTTTTGTATACCATTGAATAAATTTTACTAAATGTAGAGGTGTGAAAATAACGCTATGCTGAAAATGGCTGTTGATAAAATGTTTTGGGATATACATAATTTTGTATGTATATATACATATAGTAATATTGATAGGATCATGATTTCTGAATTTGAATTGAAAGTTCTAGCCTTTGTCGTTTAGAAAACCTTCGTAAGTCCTTAAGATATTATTTATATCTTTCATACACTTGATTGGAATTTATTTCTTCTTTCAATTAGTTGCTTTGTTTTATGTTTTAATTAATCATTTTAATGAAATTGAATTTTGTAGATTTCGTCTTTCAACGTCTGTTAAATGATATCAGAACCGGTTGGACAGATGAGCCGTAAACAGGTCTCAGATAAGTTTAAACTCATTTTCGGATTAATAATATTAAATTTGAAGAAATTAGACTTTGAAACGTAGACACTCGAGATTCTAAGCTTAATCCAATTTTAATATCGGATTATGAAGATTTAATGAAACTTTTATGCTTCGTGTTTTACTTTAGTTACTAATTTCTGGATTTAATTTTGGATTTAGGAACAATGTTTTCGTAATTATCGCTTCACCGCTCCCAACTTCAACTCGAAAGTCGAAGAAATGTTAACGGTTTCATTTAGCGCAGTTGTTTTAAAGTTTACACTTTCAAAAATTTTACCAACTTCCTCCCTCTTTACGGAAACATTAAAATTAATGAGTCAAAGTTGCGAATTTTTATTACTACCTATTAAATTGCTGTTTAATTTGGATCTCGGAGTGTTTTTGTTCAGGATTTGTTGTTTGGAGTCCGAAATTTTTATATAGGTTAAGCTTCTTCTTTGAAGGTTTCGCCTTTTCCTTCTTCGGATCTTTCAGTTGACGATGAGATATTAAAATAATTCTGAAAGTATCAATCGTCCAAAGTATTGAAACGTAACTATGAAAACAAAGGAAATAAATATGTAGACCTGTAATTTATTTTATTTGCATTTACACATAACTTTTTTAAGTAATTCTTTGTAGTTCAATGAACTTGTGGAAGTTACTATATTGACTTGATACTACATAGTCACGGAAGGGAGATACAATTTATTAGTGTTTTGTTTCATAGTTAATAGAATTGTGCAATTGTTTAAGTGATTGGTTTCTCAATATCTTCTGTACGTTTTCCACTAATTGCTTAAACAATCTACATATTTATAGATAACAAGAAATTTATTTTCTACGTTGAATCTGTATATCCTTCTAGTCCTAAGTCCTTTGTTGTTTACCTTCAAATTGCCACTCATATAAACTCATTTCAAACACGGTGTCTATTTTCGTAAAATAATCCTCAGTAAAGTTTTACCGCTCTTGAACGACTACAGTTTCCCTTCCCTTAAGGTGAGGGTGCTATGGTACATTTATCCTGCTCAATAATGCAAGCTACAAAACAAATCCAACTTAGAAATTGGGCTGTCTTGTTTTAAATTATAAATGTTCTCCTAACGATAAGAATGGCTGTTTTTCTCGGTATTGATGGGATAGAATGGGTTTGGGTTTTGGCTTTACAAATTAGAGAAATTTGTACTAACCGAAAGGGTACCTTCTATTAGTCTTTATCAAACATACCGCTGTTAAAAATATCATATATCTCTTTTCATTCATCTTTGATTTATCTGCTAATAGTGTGTGCATATTTATGTAGGTTTCATGCATGTGTTTGATTACATGTGTGTGTGTGTGTGTGTGCATAGTCATGTAGGTATCATGCATGTGTTTGTGATTACTTATATTTTTAATTGCACCGGACGCATTGGAATATTATTAACCCTTGTTGAAAGAGTAGTATGTTGCGATATTAATATATTTTATTGCATTTATTTCTATAAGTGGTTCACTCTTCGCTGTTTATAGATTCCATATTTAATATCTTTACAACATTTAATATTTTTTCCCAATGTATTCCCAGTATATTCAATAGATATTTTTATACCAATTTTCTTTAAAACGTATATTGCTTACTAGTTGTCCCGACAAACGTTGTTATGCCATATAAAAAATAAAAAAAAATATTAAGGGTGGACAACCCTTAAAGGGTATGAAAAATAGATGTTGGCCGATTCTCAGACATACTGAATAAGCATATAAAATTTGGTAAATTCGGTCAAGCCGTTTCGGAGGAGTTTGGCAACAAAAACTGTGACACGAGAATTTAATATATTAGATATAATAAATAGTGTATTTAAGTCTTACAAAAACTAGTTACGTCTTATGATTATTCATATATTCTATTATTATATGTTTATATAGCATGCAATACGATTTTTTCTTTTGACTTACATATTCATTATATCAGAGATAAAGTGCCCCTTCAATTCACAACCATTGTTACGGATTCTTTCTCCACCATTTACTATTTAAGAAAGAATTTTTCAATTTCCTCCCTGACGAAAATGACGTGACATTTTAAGCCGTTTTCTTCTGTCTCTGTCTACATCGTAAGGGTAGCTCATTCCCTAAGATCCCTCAAGTATTAGGGTGTGCTATGGTACATTTAGCCTGCTTAATAATGTAACGCCTAACAAATCTACGAGATCACTCCTTTGCGTTGACGTGTTTATAGTTTGGGAAATTAAAGTGGAAAATTGTATAAAAGAGAAAGCGCTTTGAAATTTTGAGAGCCAGTTTATTATACGTAGCTTAAAAAAAGGAATTTATATCCGATTCTGAATAAAGTTATCTGTTAAGGCTATTTAAGACTGACACCACACGGCATAGTTTGACAGAGGTGGGTACCACCGCTACACCGATTTCTAGCGTGAAACAGTTCTTTCGTTTCGGTAGAAAGTTGTGCAGGCTCACTTTTATATAAAACGATCATCTTAGTTCTCGGGAGTAGCAACGCATCGGTTAATTTTAGATAAAACCAACGTTCTATATGAAGTTGCTTACGATGCTTAGATGTCTAAAGGTGGCAGTGACTTTCTTTGTAGCGCCCAGGACGGCCACCCTCTTAGTACGTTAGAAATCCCACATAACCGTTCGTCCGTTTATTTTTACCTTTGGTTGGGTTTGGGTACCTTTTAAAGGTTTCCCTCAAGCAAAAAAAACCAAAGGTGGCAGTGACCACTTACCATCGGAAAAGAAAAGGAACGTTAAACGGAAGGTCCAGCATCACTAAATACATTTCGTCATCCGGATGAAAAAATATCAGTAGAAAAATAAATTTACATAGTTGCGATACTCGTATTTGCCTATCCAATATTCATTGGAATATTTATTTTAAACTATAATCCTAGACTTTACATCAAATATGTATATACATTTTTAGTTCGACCTGAATGAGTTTGTCCTGAAAAACGAACGGATGGCAGTATCGGTCGCAATGTATCCATTACACTCTGTATTATGAGTGGATACTATGTAGGTACTGCCAGATGTGTGCCGTCAAAATCGAATTTATTCCGCTACCCAAAAACTAGCGTTATTTTTTGATAAACCCGGCTTGTTTAAAACGGGCTCGTGCTTTGTTTTTAGGTTTTTGGCGCAGTTTGCTAAAATCCCTTTTTAATTGGTATAGCGTTTGTTATATTTTTGAAACGAGCCTGTATCATTCGTGATTAGCAAAACGATTTTTGATTTTTCAGAATCATGAGCGTTGCAGACATTATTACCGTCTAGATTAATTAGCTTCGGTTACGTCTATTACGGTTAGGAGTATACTATGCGTTAATCTACGTCATAAACTACATATGTGTGTGTCAGAATTCAGTGAAATCTGATTGGCAGTTTTTGCGTGAAAAAGTAAAAAACACACATTTTATCTGACTGAAATAGCAAACAGGCATGTAGTCCCTGATGGTTAGTGGTCACTGCCGCTCATGGACATATATAATCAACTACATACAGAACATGGATTCTATCTGAAGACAATCACAGATGCGTTGCTACTCCCGAGGACTATGATGGTCGCCTCATACAAAAGTGTGCCGGCAACCACACCCTTCTATCGAAACGCAAGAAATGCTTACGGTAGAAATAGGTGTTGCGGTGGTACTTCCCCGTTCGAACTACACTGGCTCTACCACCTTAAAGACATCCACAAACATTCGAAACACTGCCAACATGGTGGATGCTCTTAGACTTTCTCGCTCTGTTTATACATTTGTCTTTAAGCCTGTAATGGTACCCTGGACATAGGAATTCCTAATATAGGAGTTTGTGTAGAAAGCATTATATTATTTATCAATTTTTATAGTTGTACGAGGCAATTTAGAAATAACCAATTATTATATTTGGCCCATATAATACCGGATCGGGTAACGATATCATAATATCATATTACTACCATCTACACACACATATGATTGTGTGTGTAGATGGTAGTGCATTTTAGGGTTGATTTCGCCAAACATTTATAAATACTAGTCACACGTCGCCTCGGTCAAAATTCAACCGTAATTTAAATTAAAAAACTAAACTTCATATTGTCCAAAGTAGTAAGAATATTTCTCAAATTTAAATAAAATGTAATAATTATCAAGTAATTTTAAACGCGCCCGTTAAATATTACAAGAGGTTTAATTAGCTAAACCGCATTTAAAAGCAAAAGCGGGTATTTTGACAAAGACACTGACATTTCTGACGTTATGTGTTTTCATAAAGACATTGAATGTTCTATTTCGTTTATTATGCCTGTGTTTGTGTCAAATGCAAGGTAGTGAGTGCAATGTGTTTTAGTTGATTTTATGTATGTTTAATGCATTATTTGAAAAAAATATTAACATTCTGCACTCCTTGTCCACTATAACTGTACAAAACTTCATACTAATCCGTCCGCGGCATATTACTTAAAATGCACCTCAAGTTTTTGCTTCACGTATTAATATGTAGATATATTAGTTTGAATTACTTCTTAAACATAAGAAAACTCGATCTCAAGACGATTAATTCTATACGATATGAATCATACACTTATGTTGGTTAGGAAGTGTTTATAAGCTCACAAGTAGTATTACTAATCGTTATTGTCTAGCTTCCGGTACAGATGACTCGCGTAGTAATAAGAATTCTGTATAAAGAATTATTGTTAGTCAGTTTTATTGGGGCGATAGCTGTATTGTACGGTTAGCTTAGTAAGGATGTTGTGATTATTTAAGTGAATTCAAATCAATAGTTAATCAGTACTTGGTGTAACCGGGCTCCTTGCTGTTATTTGTTCAGACTCGACCGTTTCTTTTGCATGCAAAATTATCCGCCTAATGCTCATAAAAAGAGATCATTCTCAGATTAATTTCTCACTAAGTGATTTTTGATATTTTGGGAAAAAAAAATCTTAAACGATAAAAAAAAATATTCAAAGATAATTATTATTTATTATTTTATGATTATTTATTTTAAAGATTTGAGATTAGTTTTATATTCATAGCTTTATTGCTTATAGTAGTAGAATT
Source organism: Spicauda simplicius (assembly GCA_949699795.1). NCBI lineage: Eukaryota > Metazoa > Arthropoda > Insecta > Lepidoptera > Hesperiidae > Spicauda > Spicauda simplicius. The sequence goes on from OX453076.1 coordinate 16,421,005, forward strand.
ATCTGTTTTGATTCTATCGTAAATGTTGCAATATACATACGATTATTATGAGGAGTTTTAATATAATCTTTCGTTGAAAGAAACAATCCATTTATAAACACGAGGTTTTGCTTTTTAATTTTACTAATTAAAAGTCGCAACGGTTGAAATTCGACCTTAATTCAACTAAAAAACTAAACTTTATATTGTCCAAAGTAGCACAAATATGTCTCGAATAGTACTTGAACGCTCTCTTACCTGAGAGAGAAATAAACACACACTTCCTCACAGTTTCGTTTATAATATTAATAAGATTTTCAGTGTTGTTTTAATACTGTCTGATCTTCGTAACTAACGGCATAAAACAAAGAGTGAAATAGAGTAAGAAGTAGGATAGTATTTATTAATTACTTAAACAAGAATGAGAAATAAGAATAGACTCCTTTGTTCAACATCCTTGCAAAGATAAAAGATAGAGCTTAACAAAGTTTCTTTCATTTTTTAATAAAATTATAACTTTCTTATTATAATATTTTTCGTCTATTATTTGTTCCTATGTTTTCGGCTATTACGTGTTTATTAGGTCTTACTTGACATGTCAATCAAAAGTACACATATGGAATTGAAATATGCGGATATCCAAGGTGGTAGAACCAGTGAAGTTCGACCGGGTAAGTATCACCGCCACACCTATTTCTAGCGTGAAGCATTTCTTGCGTTTCGATAGAAGGGTGTGGTTGCCGGCACAGTTTCACATGAGGCGACCATCATAGTCCTCGGGAGTAGCAACGCATCTGTGAGTGACTTTAGATGAAATCCATGTTCTGTATGAAGTTATTAATGATGTCGCAGGGCGGCAGTGACCGCTTACCATCAGGTGGACTGCAAACGGACCTCCACATCTCAAAGCGTGGGGTACCTTTTGAAGGTTTCCCCATTGACAAAAAAGAATATTGCCACAAAAGAATATTTATTACATAAAAAGAATATTTATTACATATAAATATTCTTTTGTCATATCAAATCATACCAAAAATGTTATATTTCTTTAATAAAAAAAATTAGGCTACTATAATCCCAGCTATTGTGTCAACATTTGTTGCGGACGGTACTTGCCTTGAGGGTCCCCCGTGGTATAACCGGGTCACTTTGAATACAATACCATTGTGGTGGTGCCCTCGCGTCCTGTGGGGTTTGGGGCTTGAAAGCGAGTCCGTTTCTTATCTCTATCTATTATAGTATGCGCATGCGGCTGTGAGAGCATAGCCCGTTCATAGATTATAACGGGGTTCATTTTATTACAATTTTGGGTTTGAGGCATCAGTTTGTGTTTGAGATTATGTTACATTTTGCCATATTGTCGACTCATTCATATTCACTTCAGATAGAAACCATTATACAAGATATTAATACGTGAAGCAAAAATTTGTGATTCGTTTTTAAGATACTTGCCGCAGACGGAGATATATGAAATTACGAACGGTTATATTTTTTTCAAATAATGTATAAAACATTAAATATATCTAAATTACATTACACACACTACCTTGCATTTGACACAAAGACTATGCAGCAAAGTCACATAGACCCAAATGCAGCTAAGCTAATTAAACCTCTTTTTTAACGGGTGCGTTTAAAATTATAAAAAAATATGTGATACAGGAGACCATTCTCTACCCGTTCCAAATAATAGTGCCATTTGTCCTAGTGAGAAGACTCAAACGGACCCTTTGAGCTAGTGATGTAACATAGTGTAGTAAAATAGTGACTTAACTAAATCATATAACACAAGAACAATGTGTCTACCCCTTTATGTTAGAAAAAAGAAGTGAAGTGTCAATGGACGCCTATCAATGGTCGATAAACAATTATTTAGCAGTTTAAGTTAGACTAGAATTACTCATTAGCCTTATAAAAAGGCTAGATTGTAATTAATGTGAAGTACCCTATTACTCATTCGGTACTTTATATATAAGATAAAAAAAAATGTCCTGAGAGAATGACCGATTCTATTTGCTATTTACAAATATGAGAGAGTCAACTCAGCATTATCCACCGCATATTCGTATTGTAGATAAAAAAAAAACAAGAAATGCCTAAGTAACAAAAATGTTTTTTAGCAATCTTAAACGACATAATCGACATAATCTTGTATTATTTCCGTTGCATAAGTCTAATTTTAAGTTACCTGTATGATCTTTCTGTAGCTCACTGTACAAACACCGATTTTAATACCGGTTTATTTTAAATACAATGATATTCTCCAGCAATCCCTTGTGGCTGTCCTCAGGGATTTGAAATCGAAACTATGAGTTTGCCTTGAAACAGCCTACACTCATTTATTATGTATAACAAGGCATCGTTATATAGATCTATTGTGAACTTTGCTTTGTATATACACTGATACATCTTCATCGGTACTCTGACTTACAAACCTGAGCAGTTTTAATTTACAAATTTGAGAAAGTAAAAACTCTAATGAACAACGCATTTCTTATACAAACAAGGAACAACAAATATTAGCATGCTACAAGATTTTTTTGCAAGAGAAAAGTCTTTGAGTCGCCAAACTATTGTCAATGAACGATTATGTCAAATATTAAGTCTTCTACACAAACACAATTTTTTGACGTTTTCATATATAATTTGAGACTTTAAAAACCTGTTTTGTCATAAATGCTATTTTTTTGAGCTAACAAATCCAATGAAAATAATTTACATATGAGAAATTAATCCCCGACTTGCGCAAATTCGACTTATGCGTTCTTAGGCATACCTATTACATGAGTTTGGGGTATTATTGTTGCTTATAACCTGAGTTGTATAAGAACATAATAACTTACTTTATTTTAAAGAATTATTTTTTCTCAACAGTTATTAGTTTTTAAAGTACAGTCTACGAGGGCAATTTTTTCAGTATGGTGTGCTTGTGGTCTATTTACTCGTTTTTCCCAGGGTTATAGGTTCCACCCCCTGTCAGGTAGAAATCTAAACTATGAATTTATACTGTCCTGGCTCTGGGTGTACAAAATACGCTTAAATTTGTTAGGTAAGTTTTCATGTGTATTCATAATAGTAAAAACCTAGTCATATATTTCTCATACGTAAAATTTCCGAAATCGTATTACTTGCCTGGGACTCAGACGTAAGACCTCATAAAACCAAAATATCACTAGGTCACACTGCTCTAATGTCAAACAAAAGTCCACACAAAGTCGTAGAACAAACATGTATACATATAATTGATCGCGTGATTGTAACCACAGATGTTACTTAAGACCCTGAGCTATTTATCATCGGTGACAAGACGGTTTTAAGCGACGTACCCACTATCCGGACTGACCCTAACGTATAGATTGAATCGGTAATGTTTGTATAGGACGTTGGTCAAAGCGATTCCGGAAATAATCAAAAGTAAACACAGTTGAAAGAATAAGTAAATGGTTATCCATCTGGTTATAAGTTTTAACTGTAGCCTATATTAGACGTGGTAAAAAAAAATATTTATATAAATACCACAGAGAAAGTAAGTAAAATTAAATAATATATAATATAATATGTTATCGTTTGTAAAACGAGTATGTTTCGATTGGGAAAAATTAAACCGTTACAATAATTCTACCATAATGCAATTCTTGCGAAGGGTGTGGTTGCCGGCTCAATTTTAGAAGAAGGTTACCCTCTAGTTCTGTATGAAGTTGCAACAAATGTTTGAGTGGCAGTGACCACTGACCACCGTGGGGAATGTATGCTTGTTAGCTAATTCGATATAAAAAATCTTAAGTCATCATTTAGATATATGGCCTGTCCGAAGGTGAAACCCGGAATCCTTTACTTTTCCTGGCTGGTTTGGTGACGGTTCTACCACGCGGGTAGTTACAATTTAGACTAGTATTTTCATGCTTACATTCCTACGTATATGATTTTTTTATACCGCGCTATGACTAAACTATGTCAGACATTAAAATTAGACATCCTCTTCCTTTTATTACCATTAATTATTTTGCGTCCCCGGCTTTTTCGAACTTCTGTTTGCCGAATTGAAAACGGAAACCTTTTTGGTGTCCGTCAGGCCTAAGGCATGTGCCCAATTTAAACTGATTTCCAAATAAACAATTCCGAAATAATCCCAGATTTTTGTCCGTTCCGAATAAACAGTTTCTAAAATTAAATTTCCCGGAATTTCGGTCTACGCTTTTACCTTTTTTGTAATGTCACGGTCGGATGGTGCATACTGGTCTTTAGGAGTAAATGTATTGCGGCATACATTAGTATTATTACAATATTATTTACTATTTTGATTCAGTTCTATTTTGACGACCCACGTGGCGCAGCGGTTACCATACCGGACTGACACGCAGTGGGTCGCGGGATCGTATCCCGGCCAGACAGGTATCTGAATGATAAGTTTAGATTCCTATTCTGGTTCTAGGTGTTGGTGTATTCGTCTTTGTGTGTGTCAATGGCACCCACGACACAGGAGGAAATCCTACAGTGCGGCAATGAGTGTAGAAAGCGTTTAAGTTTAAGTTAAGTTTAACTAACTTGCATGGTGGTAGATCGAATATACAAATTTCGACAGGGTGGTACCACTACCGTGCCACTTCTATAGCAAGTGGTGACCACTGGCCATGGACATTTGTAAGCAACTTCAAACAGAACGTGGGTACTATCTGAAGTCAATCACAGATGTGTTGCTACTTCCCAGGATTGTAATGGTCGCAATATAAAAGTGTGCCGGCAACCACACCCTTTCTTCGAAACGCAAGAAATGCTTCACGTTAGAAATAGGTGTGGCGGTGGTACTTCCCCGGTCGAACTACACTGGTTCTACCACCTGATATCTCGCTAGAAATACGAGTAGCGGTGGTACTTCCCCGGTCGAACTACACTGGTTCTACCACCTGATGCCACGCTAGAAATAAGTGTGGCGTTGGTACTTCCCCGGTCGAACTACACTGGTTCTATCACCCGAGGCCACGCTTGAAATAGGTGTGTTGGTGGTACTTCCCCGGTCGAACTACACTGGTTCTACCACCTGATGCCACGCTAGAAATAGGTGTGGCAGTGGTACTTCCCCGTTTGAACTACACTGGTTCTACCACCTGATGCCACGCTAGAAATAAGAGTGGCGGTGGTACTTCCCCGGTCGAACTACACTGGTTCTACCACCTGATGCCACGCTAGAAATACGTGTGGCGGTGGTACTTCACCGGTCGAACTACACTGGTTCTACCACCTGATGCCACGCTAGAAATACGTGTGGCGGTGGTACTTCACCGGTCGAACTACACTGGTTCTACCACCTGATGCCACGCTAGAAATAGGTGTGGCGGTAGTACCAAAACCTTTGATATTAAAAGCAGTGGCGCTTCAAATAAAAAGTTCCACCTAAAATTACTAGTCAGTGGAGTACAATAAAATTCCAGCACAACACAGTGACTGCTCAGTTCTGTAAACGACTGATTCTAACGCTCAGCTACAAGATCTTTTAAACCGCTTAGCTTGGGAACCCAAGTCTTACATTGTCCCGGGAAATCCCGAGGGATTCAACGGATACAAAGGGATTAGATTTTAATGCCACTATCTTTAGCCCTGCCAGTAGGTCACGTATTTTAAATATAGCTTGTGCCCTTAGCTGGGATAGTCATTTTTTAGTTGTGCATGGTAAAATGTATGCTTGGCGTTGTTTTTAGATTATGCTCAACATATTTATTGTCTTGTTACGTTACGGTTTTTTGTTTTCTTTAATTGAAGTAGCAAACGAGCATGCAGTTACCTGATGGTAAGTGGTCACTGCCGCCCATAGACATCTGTAATCGACCTCATACAGAACATGCGTTCCATCTGAAGTCAACCACAGATGTGTTGCTACTCTCGAGGACTATGATAGTCGCCCCGTGTGAAAGTGTGCCGGCAGCCACACCCTTCCATCGAAACGCAAGAACTGGTCCACGGTAAAAATAGGTTGTGGGTTAGATACCTGGTTTAATAGATATCTAGCTGAAAAATAGATTACCCTATGGGTCTGGGTGTTTAAGTATTGCCCTTTTGTGTACTTGTGTTTACAGCACCGCCACAGGAGAAAACCCTGGTATAGGGACCAGGAGTGTTTAACGCGTTACTTATAATATGTGTGGCTCTTTATAATTTGAAAGGCTTTAAACGATTAGAACTCATCTGGCTTTTATCATATTAACCCATATTTAAATAATATTTCTGTGCCCCTAGTGAAAACGGCTGATGTTGCTAAAATTACTTTAGTTTAACATAAATCTGTGTCTTTTTTCCAAAATTGATAGAAAATCGGTGATCTTTCGATATATCCATATATTGGTGCTACGTAGTAAAAATCTTTCTCTCTTGTCAACCCATTATTGTCCCACTGCTGGGCACGGGTCTTCTCTCAGAATGAGAGATTATTAGGCCATAGTCCACCGCGTTGGCCAAATAAGGATTGGTGGACTTCACGCACCTCCGAGAACTTTTTTTTTCAAGATCTCTTGGGTGTGTTGGTTTCCTCACGATGTTTTCTTTCACCGAAAAGCAATGATAATTAATTTCTAAAGTAGTAACAATAATTGGTAAATAATAAAGATGAATCCGACATTTAAGTTAAACATATTATATTAAGCTGATTAAAATCTTATAAGCACTTATATAATTTAATACAAGTTTGAATGGTTGAATAGATCACTATCGGCATATTACCTCATATGTTGATAAAGCATCTTAGCGTGGTGTTATCATTAAGCGTAGCAGAGCGAGATGAACACTAAGAAGCTTACATACTAATGAGCTAAGAGTATTACATCACAACATATAAATAGTAAATATTATATTATGAAGCAAAGATAAAGATAATGTATAACCAAATGAAATAAGGATAAGCAAAATAATATTCGAAGAAAAGACGGATAAAACCATAAAGTAAAGTGCCGTAACACAAACCATTAACTTCATCATTTCTCCTTGAGTGCATAACACCATTAAGCAGGTTGCTCTATAAAATCTGTAAGACACTTCAAAAGGTAAGAGAATCGATGGAAAGTAAAATGAAAGTCGTCGTCAACCCATTATTGTCCCACTGCTGGGCACGGGTCTTCTCTCAGAATGAGAGAGTTTTAGGCCATAGTTCACCGCGCTAGCCAAGTGCGAATTGGTGGACTTCACACACCTCCGAGAACTTTTTTTTTTTTAAAAGAACTGTCGGGTGTGTAGGTTTCCTCACGATGTTTTCCTTCACCGAAAAGCAGATAATTAATGTATAATACGCACATAAATCAGTAATCAATCGATCGGGAGGTCCGAATTTCAAACCACAGGAACGCACCAATGATTTTTCTAAAATTATGTGCGTATTAAAAATTAATTATAACTGCTTTTCGGTGAAGAAAAACTTCGGGAGAAAACCTATACACCCAAGAGTTCTTAAAAAAAAGTTCTCGTAGGTGTGTGAAATCCACCTATTCGCACTTGACCAGCGCGGTAGACTATGGCCTGAACTCTCTCATTCTATGAGAAGAGCCGTGCCCAGCAGTGGGACAATAATGAGTTGAAAGACTAAATGACTTCGCGGTTTCAGGCTTTACGTAAATATATTAATCTAAAAAAGTAGTATGTATCAATTTTCAAAAGTAAAAAAGGAATCGAAATCAAATATACCTTAAAGTTGCCTTTAATTTTGACCCGGGTTTGACCCTTTGAATCCAAAGGCACAGAAGACCTAGAACTAAGTTTGTTCAGCGAATTACTTACAAGCGGGCCATGTTTCCGAAATTTGTGTGGGTTGAACGACATGTGGGCTTACTCGCATGGAGGGTCTCTCTGGATCGTATGTCCATTTCCTGGCTCGAATATTTCGATGTAACGGATACTTTTTCGAGAGGTATCTTGGATTCAGTGTAAAACCCTATCACATGGTGATAATAAAAGCTATGTTCTGAATACAGAAGTTGAATTCACATTTTATATTCTGAACCTCAACCTTCTGTTCACACGTTTTTGCATTTGATATGATGTTTGTTTTTTATATACATGAATACATACGTATTTACGCATACGTATGTTTCTATTTTGAGGTGATTTAATCAATTGAAATTAATCCAATTGTAATCTAAATTTTCAAGGTAGAACCAGTGTAGTTCGACCGGGGAAGAACCACCGCCACACCTATTTCCAGCGTGAAGCAGTTCTTGCGTTTCGATGGAAAGGTGTGGTTGCCGGCACACTTTCACATGAGGCGACCATCATAGCCCTCGGGAGTAGCAACGCATCTGTTGACTTCAGATGGAACCCATATTCTGTATGAAGTTGTTTACAGATGTCCATGAGCGGCAGTGACCATTTACCATCAGATGGACTGCATGCTCGTTTGCTACTTCGGTCAGATAAAAAAATCCGTACATTTTATTATTTATTATAAAGTTGTGTTAGAAAAAGCTAAATATAGAATAAGTGTTATAAATTCAATGTGCTCTGAGAATAAAGTTTCATACTATATTTAGCGTCCAGATTGGATTTTAGAAAAATCTTTCTCTCCACACTTCATGTAGATTCCAGATTATATAAGGAACTCCTGTGCAAAATTTACGTTTCTAGAGACACCTGTGCCACCCTTAAGTTATGCGTTGCCTGTCAGTCAAAATTGAATTTTCTATACTAATATATTAGTATTTTTGTATGTTTGTCATGAATTAACTTTAAAATTGCTGAACCGATTTTAATAATTCTTTCACCATTAGAAGGCTACATTATTCATGAGCAACATAGGCTATTTTTATTACTAGAATTTATAAGATGTCTTTGCTAAAACTTGAGTAATGTGATTCAAGGTGTCAAGAATTTTGCTCAAATTTTTTTTTCAATGCATACACTGCGATGTCTATTGATAATAGAACAAAAAATGTTCTACAATATAAGGGAACATATAGTATCTACGAAAGACTTGGACACCGCTGCTGCACGTGGTACTCAAATGTATAATGGTAGAATGGATTACATTATAGTCTGCGCGAACGAAGTCGCATCGGTTCTGCTAGTATTAAATAAAATTTCATCTATAACATAAGCAATTTTCATTAAGTCATATAGCATTTGTAGTTAGTAGTATAAGTAGTAGTAGCTTTATGTACAAGCAATTTAGCATTATTTTATATCTTTAAAATAAAACACACAGAACATTAATATTCATAGATTGAAATGAACGGGATATCATACATTATAAACATATGTGCAATACGTCATTCATAGATGACAAATATAAGAGACAACAAGCAAACATACTTGTTAACCCTTCAACTGTCTATTAGCGGATTGGACTTTGGAACCATGTTGACAATTACTGCATTCAGTGCTTGCGTATATACCGGTTGGAATTGGATAAAGCTTTTGACAGTGACATTAGTGTTAACAATTTAATGATAAATGTTTTACAAGCCTATAGTGTTTGTGTTAAATATTTATTTAAGTTATTAATAATCAATTTGCTATGAATGTTAAATTATTGCTAAGAATGTTTAAAATATTAATATAAGTTTCAAAGTTGTTCCCACGGGTTCCTTTGCTTTGGTCTTTCACGGTAAAGAGTATCCTGTCGAGTATTTGACAATCTAGGTCAAACACTATGTAAGCGCCAAATTTTAGCGAAAAGGGAAAAATAAACACCCATACATCCTCACAAACTTTCACATTTATAATAATAGTAAAAAGATTAACAAAGGAGATGTTTCAAAATGTATGGACCTTTGGCCAGGTATCTGTACACCATATGATAAAAAAGCCAGTAAAGTATAGAGCACTTTTAAACGAAGCATTTTATTAAAATCGACTGGGTTTATTGGTACAAGACTAGAATTTTAAGTTAGAATTGCAACATAATATAATGGCGGCGATATTATTTCATTTTGACAGTTGAGGTTAATAAACAAACTGTGACAATGACAATCAGTTGTCAGTGATTAATCTTACCTCATAGCTAATAGTCAATTACAATTATGATTTCAATTCAAACCCGAATAAATCAGTTGATGTTTGGAAGTCCAAGTTGAGTATGTAAATCCTTTATTCACTAGCCTGGCCAACACGTTAACCGACGAACAGTCCAAAATATGAAAGTCAAGTCAACTGAGGTAAGCAGCGATCCGAAATCCAAGATATGTAAGCCAGGGGTTTGATAACTTGATATAGAAACTCCAACACAATACGCACACGAAAATATTCCGTGAAAATATCTAAGAACAAGAAGACAGATGAATGGATCTAATAAAAGAATCAATATGACAGTTGTCAGAAAATGACAACTATAGTTTTGTCCACAGACTGTCTAAATTAGTTGTTCCGCCATATTGGAAAACGAAGAAAATAGTTTATTTTAATAGGTTTTGTACCAGAAAAGTACACGTTTTTATAAATTTTAAGTATTTTTTTAGGATTCGTGAGATTTTTCTCGATTTTTTGAGGTGGTGTACATATATTAAAATAATTCTTCTTCGATTAATTGAAAGTTGAGGAGGTCCTATCGAGTCGACGATTGAACGAGAATCTTTTTCTACCGGAAGGTGCTCGCTTTTTATAATAAAGTTGGGTGAAATGACAATAACAAATGGTAAACTGAATTAACATCTTTAGAAATCACCAAATATTGCTAATTTAATAAACAATCAATTTGCGATCTTTAAACTAACCAAAATAATTATTTTCTTCAACGTGTTTTTCATAAATACGCCGACATATGTAATTTAACAAAAACCACGTTGTTTTTGTAAAGAGGCGATATAAAATTATAGGGTCAATAAATACATGTGTTTGTTATCATTTATCAACTAAACATGTTAGAATAGAAATACCTTTGCCACAATCATTCCATGGCATGCGAATGGTATTCTGACGGCACCGAGACGTCCTGAAGGCACTATCGTGGTGCAAGATTTATCGCAACGCATCGTCGGCGAATGTAAATTGGTGACGGACAGACAAACTAATGGCTGATTCTGCTTGATTGTAGAATTGTTAATAGAATGAATCATGATTGGACAAATGTGCTTTGTTTATAATGGATTCTAAGACGGTTTACGTCACGGTTGGTTATACAAATACTTATGATTAAAGAATAAATGCTAAGTCGAGTTGTTGGTAATACTTACAAAAAAAATAAGTCGATTAATTCGTTTCTACTTAGAATGTTAAAATTCTTTATTAACTATCAACTTTTTCTGATTTGCGGAAAATTTATTTGTATTAATTATTTATTATTACTTAAAAAAATGAGGAAATAATGGTGTATATCACAAGGGACGATCCTAGGCCCCGTACTTTTTTTACGTGATTATATAAAGTAAGATATCCGGGCTGTGTTTAACATAAACACAGTTTGTTAACATGTAGGTACTTTAACACGTAAGAATAGAAATTCCTTTCTACCCCACTATCGTGGAGCGAGATTTATCGCAACGCATCGTCGGCAAATGTAAATTGGCGACGGGACAGACAATCTAATGGCTGATTCTGCTTGATTGTAGAATTGTTAATAGAATGAGTTATGAATGAGCGAATATGCTTTCTTTATCATGGATTCTAAGACGGTTTGTTGGTGATACGAGTACGTAAATTAAATTTTGAACTTTGAGTCTGTTAGCAGGAGATACAAATAACAAAGTCGTACGTTTCTACGCTGATTTTTAGTATGTTTACATTAACCTGTTACTTTGTTATGAAATTCAGGTAAATTTAAAAAAGATTCAATAATCGAATATATATTGTTATTTTTTTTTTTTAAGTTTGGCCACAATTTTGCCTTGGGTCCAATTTTCTAGATACAATTGTTGGACGCAAACTTTTACCCACAACCAGGAGGCGAAAATTATATTTCATCATATGAAATGAAATATCTTTATTCTGCATAGGACGACGGGGGCACTTACAAATTGTCAGTTACATTTTTCTAACAATACCACCGGATCGAAACACGACCTCAACTGAGAAGATCCGCAAGAAATCAGCGGGTTTGTCTTTTTTCTTTGTCATAAAGCTTTAACGTCAATTAAGATTAGTATTTATGTACTAATGCCTTAGTAAATAAGGATTCAGTTATCTAGAAAATTGGTTAAACTAGAAGGTTAAAAGGTAAAGGTATCTTAAACTACGCCCACACGCTAGACATCTAAACGTAAAAGCATGGTGATATTCAAAGTCAAAAACACAGTTCTGCACTGGAAATGCACGTCAGCCGCGGGGCGTGGAGCGAATGCTAATTCTCGTCGCGACGTACAATTTATTGGGGGTTGGTTGTATGAAAGATAATGCCATGGAAATTTTACCCCTAATCGCACGTAGTTATGGTTGTATGGTAACTTCCGGAGGGGATGTTTGAGTTCTGAGACGCATTGCGATTTGTAAGGCAGATAGTGGTTTAGTTTTATAGTGTAGGTATGTCTTAAACGTGCTGTGTACATTGCGATGTATGTGCGAAAGCGTAAACAATGATTGTTTTTTGTCGCATTATAAACTACTAGCTCTTACCCGCGGCTTCGCCCGCACGATCAAAGGGAATTAACATTAGCATTTACCTATTAGCGTGATTTAGAACTTGAAAATGAATTTTACTAACGCCTCCTATTAACAACGTATGGAACTACTGAATATATATCAATTAACAAAACACCGATATTCTCATGGGAATAAGAGAGCGCGGTAAAAAGTAGCCTACGTCACTCTCCGCCCTCCTAACAATCCCAGCATATAAACCATATCATATAATAGCTATGTGGCGACTTGAAAGGGCACAGCTGTAATAGACCATTTATGTGATTTTTAGTATTTTAGGTTGAACTTTATTACTGTATTTCATAAGAAATCTATGTACCTAATTTAAGATTTCTGATATGAAAATATAACTTTATTTCAATATTATACATCGAAATAAATTTGTTTCCCAATTATGATACACATACACACGCACATATAAGAATAGATACACATCTAGAAGTCTTATTTTGCGTATGTAGATATGCCAATATGAAGAAGAGGAAAAGGATAAAAAATGGTTGAACGACATCGTTACATGAGCATATAAGTATATACTTCAACAAAGATTCATAACTACTCAAGGTTGTATCATTATAGTCCTGATATTACTGATCGAATGTCTCGATAAATAATTTGAATATTGGTAATATCAGGTTAAACTTCTACAGCATTTTATTTATATGACTGTATCTACGATAAATATAAATGAGGGTTATTTTATAAGATTTATATGTCGTCAACCCATTATTGTCCCACTGCTGGGCACGGGTCTTCTCTCAGAATGAGAGAGTTTTTAGGCCATAGTCCACCGCGCTGGCCAAGTGCGAATTGGTGGTGAAAATCCTTACCCACCGTTTACCTAGCTATAGAATAGGCTTCTGGAATGTAAGACCTCTCAATAAAGCACAATACACGAGTAGGAGTACACTCCCGATAAACCCCTTGTGAAGAAAGAAAAACAAACTTATACTCTTGATAAACCCCTTCTGAAGAATGAAAAACAAACCTGTGTAATTCGAGAGTTTGGTTAGATTGATAACGATGGAAACTAAATCTGGAAGCGAATTGCTTTGCTTGCCAATTTAGTTTTCCATTAGATGCAGCCTGGAAGTAGTCAGACAGTGTAATGGCACGAGCTGAGACGAATAGTTTCCGGTAGGCAACTGATTTGTTTAGCAGATAAATCCTGCTCCAGACGTATCGACGTCTTAGCCCAGGTGCATCTCAGCTTCTAGAATTCTAGATTAATGCTATCGTTTCGGAAAATTTTGTAAGCAATTGAGATTTCAGTTTTTTGATTGCTTAAATCCGATTGGTTCGACGACCCGCGTGGCGCAGCAGTTACTACACCGGTCTGACACGCACGGTCCCGGGTTCCCGGCCAGACAGGTATTTGAATGATGGGTTTAGATTCGTGTTCTGGGTCTGGGTCTGTATTCGTCGTGTGTGTGTCCATGGCATCCACGACACAGGAGAATATCCTACTTTGGGGCTATGAGTGTAGAAAGCGTTCTAAGTTTTTTAAGTTTTTTTTAAGTTTTAAAAATATCATTTGGCGGGTAATTTTTTTAAATATTTTTAAGAGATAAATATTTTCCACATAACTTCTAATAACCCTTTATTAACAATTTTTGATGCCATAACATTAGTCTCTTGAAAAACAGTATTTTGCTATTTTGAAATATGTAATTTACTTTAAACGTAATACCACAACGTACTTACAGTACTTAATGCTGTGAGCAGGGACGTAATATGTTCTGTAATTTGAAATAACTATTTTACGGAATGAATGTAATCCGATTATCATTTTGTTCAAAAACATGTCTAATTTTATTAAATTTATAAGTATTTTCCTATTTCTAGCATGAAGCACTTCTTGCGTTTCAATGGAAGCCGTTGCCGGCACACTTTTATATGAGGCGACCGTCATAGTCCTCGGGAGCAACGCATCTGTGATTGACCTCAGATAGAACCCATGTTCTGTATGAAGTAACAGATATCCATGAGCGGCAGTGACCACTTACCATCAGGTGGACTGCGTGCTCGTTTGCTACTTCAGTCAGATAAAAAAGTATGCATTGAAGCAAGGCATCGTTGTAGGAAGACACTGTTGGTGATCTAGATTGAAACTAATCAAAAGTCTAATAAACTTAAATGTGTAATACAAATCCCATAACATAAATCGTATTCAAATTCATCATTTACACATCTGAACGGCCAGGGATCGAACCCGAAGACCCCTTTATAATGACCATCCCTTTACAAACAATTAAAAGTGAAAATAATGTCATTAACGAGCACCACCTGAATCGACCCTCAGCATAAACAAGTTAACAAACATTCATTGTATTCTATTCATTTCACGCGACCTTATAGTATCTATCGGGCGGTCAAAACAGTCGCAACTATATAATTACTTTGATTGCGTCTATCACGCGACGGCCTTGCCTCTAATCGTCTGTTAAAACAGTTTGACATGCATAACGAGTAGGTAGGTAACTTGGCATTTACCCTAATTATAGATTTGATACCGCGATGGTATAAAAAAGCAAAAAAATACTAGGAAAAAACGCGCTAAGTTGCCAAATCTTTTTAGTTGAGTTCTGTCCCGGTAAGTCTTCCGAACCAACAATATTTTCAAAATTATTATTACACCAGAGAGGTCTTTAAAAAATCTCAAGTGTGCGAAGATTACCAATTCGTACTTAGCCAACCTGAACCCCTGTCATTCTAGTGGGACCCGTGCCTAGCAGTGGGCAATAATAAGTTGACCACACATTTTTGCACCAGCAATATGAAAAGTGCATTATGTTGTCCGAAAGAAATCATAAAATATCAAACTTCATACTTAATATTATAAAGGCGAAAGTTTGTGAGTGTGTATGTTTGTTACTTCTTCACGTGTAGACGGCTGGAGTGATTTTCATAAAATTTGGTAGGAAGTTAGCTGACACTCTGGATTAACATATAGGCTACTTTTTACTGTGGCAAAATATCTTATTCCGAGACAATCGACTTTTGTTAACGCGGGCAAAGCTGCGAGATTCATCTAGTTAAGTATAAATTAGTTTCATTTTCTTGTAAGGCGTAAGCTGAAAATTTAGATTCTCTACTATACTTTCAATTCAACGCTAAGATTGGTACATTTACTTACCGCATGAAAAATGATTTCCTATTAGGAGTCCATTCATTCCTCCCTCCGCGTTAGCTATCAAGTTAAATAACTTAAGATCAATCAGGAAGTTTCAGAACTTTGCTCATTAGCCCACATTTGTTAATATCTAATGGCGTCGTGGTTAACTTCGTCGCGTGAAGGCTTTCGCTAATTAAAGGAAATGTATTTATAATGTATCCTATATAATACTAGCAGAATCGACGCGACTTCGTTCGCCCAGACTATAATGTAATCTATCCAACCATTATACATTTGAGCTGAGCTGACCACTCCTGGATATGTCCATCCATAATGGAGATTTAGTCAAAAAAAAATTTGAGCAAAATTTTTGACACTTTGAATCACATTACTCAAGTTTTAGCAAAGACGCCTTATATTATTTTTGTAATAAAAATAGCATATGTTGCTTAGGGATAATGTAGCATTCTAATGGTGAGAGAATTTTCAAAATCCGTTCAGTAGTTTTTAAGTTAATTCATTTCTAACATACAAAAATACAGAGTTATACTTTTTAATAATATTAGTATAGACTAGTTTTTACCCGGAACTTCTTTTGCGTCTTTTTGATATTAAGATTTAAATACGACTGGTGTTGTTTAATAGGTGGTTCTACCTTTTTATAAGATTGATTGAGCAAATTAGCATGCAGTCCGTCTGATGATAAGTGGTCACTACCGCCCGTAGATATCTGTAAGCAATTTTAAATAGAACATGGATTCTATCTGAAGTCAATCACAGATACGTTGCTACTCCCGAGGACTATGATTGTCGTCATATAAAAGTGAGCCGGCAACCACAAAATGAAAAGCTGTCTTATCATAGCAGTGTGAAGAACTGCGGTGATCTGATATAAAGGATGTGGCAGGGAAACAAGCTTACCCACGGAGTTCTGACTAACTCTGGATGAATTGCAACGCATCCGTAGTCGACCTCAGATAGAACATAAGTCTTATTTGAGATTGATTGCAGACGTCCATAGGCAACAGTACCCTTCAATTTTTGTGACGGGGAACAAAACTTCAAGGGGTTGTAGGAGACTCCTGGATCTCCAATGGAACGCACCGTTGTCCCCTAGTACGGAGCCCCTCACGGACTCATCTCTGGGGGGACGTGTACCATCCCCCTTCACCATCCGGTGCTTACGGCGAGATGCAGCCAATACCGCCGTACTCGGGGTTGCTTGTTGGACGGTTCGAGCTCCCAATCTAGTCGTCCGCAACCCCAAAGGTTACCTTTTAGTCGCCAGACAGACAGGGGATACCGTAGCCGTATTCTACCCCCCGACTACAGGGTGTAGGCAACAGTACCCACTTACCGTCAAGTGGACTACAGGCTTGTTTGCTACTTCAGTAATAAAGAAAAAATGTTAACAGTTAATACATTAAGATCTCAATGAGAAACAATTACATAAGTACTCTTAAAAATATTTCACCTTTTATGATATAAATAGAACAACAACTTTCTAAATAAAGATAACTTTACCTAACTAAATAAACCCAAGGGTCAAACTTTAAAAGTAGCAAGAGCAAAGAAAACAACTTTAAAATTCCATCAATAGCCAGTTATAATAACCCAATTTTAAACTTCATCCCGACTTTCAACAATATTTCCGAGTGGGCTATCGAAATGAGATTTTTGTAAGGCCACAATAAATCATCGTGCTCGAAGATGCTACAGGAAGAACGGGAATTCAATAGAACCCGAACAATTTAATACACCCCATCCTATCAATAGAACCGATGAAATTAAATTTGCCCCAAGATCGGATGAGTGATTTAGCGCCTACTTTTGTTAACCGCTTTGGTAATGGTTTAAAATACTCCACCGAAGTGGGGTTTTGTTATGAATAAATCATGGTACAATATAGCATTATATTGTGTTTTTAAGTAAATAAGTAATGCTTTTTACACTTTGAAGGTGGTAGAACCGATGGTGTTCGACCGGGAAGTACCACCGCCACACCTATTTCTAGCGTAAAACAGTTCTTGCGTTTCGTTAGAAGGGTGTGGTTGCAGGCAAACTTCTATATGAGACGACCATCTTAGTCCGCGGGAGTAGCAACTCATCTGTGATTGACTTCAGATAGAACCCATGTTCTATATAAAGTTGCTTACACATGTCCGTGGGTGGCAGTGACTACTTACCATCAGGCTACTAAAAGCTTGTTCCTTTTTACATTTAAGTTATTCTTTAGTAATATTAATTATTTAATATTTTGACGTAATAAAATTCATAAAGAAAAAATATAGTCTAACTATAGTGCGAATTACTTAGCCAACGCGGGGAATTATGGCCTAAATTTATTATTATACTGAAATTGACATTGTATAATATAAAATGAGTATATGTATATAGCGTTGAATACCCACTAAAATTCTGACGGTACCACTAAATTTGGGATAGAATATGTAATGCAATGTGTTAATTATTTTTATTAGCTTAGGTATTTAGATATTATATCAAATTAATTGACTATGGAATGAATCAATATTTTGAATGCTTTATTAAAGTTAAATGTGAGAAAATTGTTACAACATATGCCAACCTAATTGTACCACATTTAAAGCAAATAAATTAATATGAATGAATATGAATAAAACTCTGATGCGTTGCTACGCCCGAGGACTGAGATGATCGCCCTATATGACACAGCCGACAACCACACTCTTCCACCGCGACGGAAAAAATGCACGCTAGAAATAAATGAGGCCGTAGTACCACCGAACGAACTACACTGGTTCTACCACCTGAAACGTAGATTATACCTAGTACCTGTACTCGTCTCGTCAACCCATTATTGTCCCACTGCTGGGCATGGGTCTTCTCTCAGAATGAGAGAGTTTAGGCCATAATCCACTGCGCTGGCCAAGTGCGAATTGGTGGACTTCACACACCTCCGAGAACTTTTTTTTAAAGAACTCTCAGGTGTGTAGGTTTTCTCGCGATGTTTTCCTTCACCGAAATTTCTAATACGGACATAATTTTAGAAAAATCTGTGGTGCGTGCCTGGGTTTGATCCTCGGACCTCTCGATCGAGAGGGTAAGTTTCAACCATTAGGCTATCACTGCTTTATTAGGTTATCACTGTTGTACTCAAGATAGCAGTGATAGCCTAATGGTTGAAACTTGCCCTCTCAATCGGGAGGTCCGAGGTTCAAACCCAGGCACGCACCACTGATTTATGTGCGTATTATACATTAATTATCACTGCTTTTCGTTGAAGGAAAACATCGTGAGGAAACCTACACACCCGAGAGTTCTTTAAAAAAAAAAGTTTTCGGAGGTGTGTGAAGTCCACCAATTCGCACTTGGCCAGCGCGGTGGACTATGGCCTAAACTCTCCCATTCTGAGAGAAGACCCGTGCCCAGCAGTGGCACAATAATGGGTTGACGACGACTCAAGATACCTGTACACTATTATAAAATTCTATTAAACACAAACAGTAGCAATTGATTTAGGCTGACACATCTGTGGCCACCTCTGACTAATTAGCGACAACGGCTCATCCAATTACACCGGAGATAATCCGCTCGTATTAGCAGGATAACCGCTTTCAATGGCCACAGTCAGCTGCTATTGTGGTTATCAATGGAGAGATCAATAGTAATTTCGTACTAAGTACCATTAGACTTTAACAATGTGCTATGGTGTACATTGTCTTTGTTTATCAATGTGCGATTAACGTCCTTATATTGTTTTTTTTATCTGATCGTAATAGCAAACTAGCATGCAGTCCACCTGATGGTAAGTCACTGCCCCCCATAGACATCTGTAAGCAACTTCAAATGGAACATGGATTCTGTGTGAAGTTAATCACAGGCGTTGCTACTTCCGAGGACTATGATGGTACCCTGATATAAAAGTGTGCCGGCCCTAGTCCACCCTTCCATCGAAACGAACTTCACCTGACATCATTGGCAAGTACGTGGTAGAACCAGTGTAGTTCGACCGGGGAAATACCACCGCCACAAGTATTTCCAGTGTGAAGCAGTTGACTTTTTGGCGGAGTGAAATTCGCCGGATCAGCTAGTCTATAATAATGCGTTAGTCTGTGACGATGTATATGTTTTTTCTCTTGAACGCAAACGCCGGTTGTATTTTGTTTAAACTACCGTATACTCATTATCGTAGAAAAAAGACTAAAGCAGGCAAAGCCGCGCAAATACCCTAGTTATACGCAAGACAGAATCTTCATTACATACGAGGATAAAAGATCTTTACTTGCTGATCTCGAGACGCCTCCTAATATGTTATTTATCATCTCACATACCTCATCTATTTTATCCCGTCCCTTATGAGACGCTGATCGTCAATTCGTCAGCTATGAGAGATAATGATATACTGAAATGGGTTGTCGTCATCGATGAAGTTTACTATAAGATTTTTATGAAGAATTACATCATTCCCGCGTCTCTGCCCGCTTTGATCACTTTTTCAATGAGTATTCGAAGTGTTAATTCAGTTCTGTCCACCAATTCGCACTTGGCCAGCGTGGTGGACTATGGCCTAAACTCTCTCATTCCGAGACAAGACCCGTACCAAGCAGTGGGACAACAATGGGTTGACGACGAATTCAGGTCAAATACTAACTGTGTGCTGAAGTTCAGCGAAATGTGAAATGTTTTTGCGTTAAAAGTACGCACAAACTTCTTTACAAACCTTCGCATTTATTAACGAGATCTGTCGAAAGTTTTATAACAATTTTGTTAAAAGTCAATTTGGCAAACATCTGAATTATAAATAGTTAAATTAATTATAATTATTGTAGTTGCACTTAGCTTTTCCTTATTGTAGACTATTCTTTTTATTTTATAATTGGTGTAAACTATGTAGGTGATCAAAAATAAATAAATAAATAACCGTTTTACTATTGGCACAGGTACATAAATGAATACAAAATTCAGAACTTATCAATTATAACATTAACATACAGTTTTATGCGAAACATGCCCAGAATTGAAAAATTGGTGCTTTTACGAGACCGTAGCTTAATAATTTCATTTTATTGTTTTAACATCATATATAAAGATAAAAACAAAGACCATCGTTTCATTTTAACTGGCTTTTCTGTAAAATTATCGCTTTTGGGTTGCGTTTTTATTCAATCGAAGCAATAGGTCCTGTAGGAGAAACCATTTCAGCAGTATACTTTAGCTTAGTTTAGGAGCAGTGATAGCCTAATGCGAGCAGTGATAGCCTAATGGTTGAAACTTGCCCTCTCAATCGGGAGGTCCGAGGTTCAAACCCAGGCACGCACCACTGTTTTATGTGCGTATTAGAAATTAATTATCACTGCTTTTCGGTGAAGGAAAACATCGTGAGGAAACCTACACACCCGAGAGTTAAAAAAAAGTCGGAGCTGTGTGAAGTCCACCAGTTCGCACTTGGCCAGCGCGGTGGACTATGGCCTAAACTCTCTCATTCTGAGAGAAGACCCGTGCCCAGCAGTGGGACAATAATGGGTTGACGACGACGACGACTTTAGCTTATAGAATTTCAATCTGACGAAAGTCCCAACAATGCAGCTAGCCTACAACGCGAGTAAGGCATTACCGTTTCACCTTTCGAATTGAATTGCGGTCAACAAATAGACCAACATTTCTTTAGAAAATTAAGTTCCGTTAAACTTTGGTTTTCTTGTTTTGAGTTAACTTTATTCTCTGTTACTTTACGCTTAATTAACTTGTCTTGATTTTTATCTTGATTTAAAGTGTTCCTTGTTTTATATGTATTTATTTCTTCATTATCAGATCCTTATAAAATGCACTTTCTAATGTTGCTAAGAAATAAACGCGTCTCGAATGAGCAGGAACCCAATCCTTGTAAATCTTTCTGTCCTATTGTGTAAATGCTATCATAATCGGTTAAGCAATTTATAAGATTATTTATTTATTTATACTTTATTATACCTTACAATTTTGGTACAAAAGGCGGACTTAATGCTAGGAGCATTCTCTACCAGTCAACCTTTAGGCTAAACAGAAAACATAAAAGGCGGCATTATTAAACAATGCTATATAAGAAATTATAGGATAATTATAAATATAAACATACATATGAAATACTAGGATAGTACCTAAATATAATAAAAATAAACAAACATATTCTCAAGAAGTGGAAGAATAATTGTCCTTATATAACACAAATCCAAAGGTATAGGTATACATATACCGATTAGTCCAAGGAGAGTAATTTTAGAAAATAAGATTTAACTTTCATTTTGAAAGTCTGTCTGCTGCATGCTTTACGTAAATCATCTGGGAGGGAATTCCAAAGCCGGGATGTGTTAATGGCATTATGTCGAACAGACAGATATAAAAGTAGTTTATTTAAAAACATGTTTATTCATGAATCAATGATTTAATGTCGTAATTAAATTCAATGTTATTAACATACTATTATTAAATTTAGTGGATAATGTATATATATTTTTGAAATTGAATGCTTCCGAAATTAAGTTAGTCTTGTTACACTAGTCAAGAAGTGGTTACTCCCCACAGGGCAAGCGGTTGCTATGGTAACAAAATTCCCTATAATCCCCTCTATTTTGGCTTCACCCTCGCCGCCCCTGCATTATCCATCACCCCATGTCCGCTGTTACACCGTAGCAAATGTCAGTAATTAATGAAACGATCTTCTTAAAATAGTTCTTATGATATAGGTATTTGTATACCTAAAAGATAAATGTTGTAAGTATAATATGAGAAAATTCAACTTGGACAAGTATCAAGAATTAAAAAAAAACTACTGAGTTATTTATTTGCTTCATAAAATATAGATCATGTTGTTTAATTTGTAAGTTGGAAAAATTTTAGGCTTTAATTTTAGTACATATACTTCTCATTATATAACTTTTACAATACATAAGCAATAACATGTCTTCACATGATTATGAGAATGCTGTACATACTTATAATTGGCATGTATATAGGGTATAATATTACTATAACATATTATTTTATTGATAATGTTTTGTATACTATGCTGTTTGTATGTCTAAATAAAAAAAATAAGAATTAAATTACTACATACAACAGTGCATCAGTAAAATCAACTCAACTTTAATTTGAGGAATTAAATTTATTGAAATAAAAAAAAAAAAAACAAGAGAAACATTTTTTTATTCCACACGTAACACATTACTTTATTTTATTTATTTATTTTATTATGCAAAAAATGGTTTTATTTTTATATGCAAGTTTCAGTGTTAATGTTTATATTCCCACAGTGAATGTTTATTATTTACTAGACTAGACCTTAATTTAACGTTAACATGAAAAAAAAATTAAGAAGATTGACTCAAACTGCTCATTGAATAATGTCAATTTACTGAACTGTAAGGCAGGATATTGGAGCTAACTTTCATTACCATGTAAAAAAACATGATTGTAATTATATAAAAAAAATGGATATAAATAAGAAAAAAGACAAACCCGCTGAGTTTCTTGCCGGATCTTCTCAGTTGAGGTCGTATTCCGATCCGGTGGTAGTGTAAAAAAATGTAACTGACAATTTGTAAGTGCCCCCGTAGGCCTATACAAAATAAAGACATTTCATTTCAATAAATCTTGTTGCAGGTACGTAGTCTCCAGCATCAATTCTGACGTTGGCTGCATAAACCCGAACAATCCACTCGGAAGGAATTTCAAACGTGAAACAAAATGAAATAAGAATCTAAAATGGAGGTAAAACGTAAGCAAATATGGAGATGATTTTACGTATTGTATTTTAGTTCTGAAGTTTAGAAACGGAAATGATAAGTTTATCCATAACTTCTTGAATTTTAAGGATCTTAGTTTAAATCTATTTAGGTTTTAGCAATTAAGTTGTTTATTTCAGTTTGACTGTTGGTTGAATCGTTTATAGTTGGAAATATGACACTGCTACCGCTGCTGGAAAGATTCACAAAGTTGTCGAATTAATATGGTTCGAACGGGGAGCACAGGTCGCCCCTCTACCAGGTGGACCGATGACCTGGAGAAGACAGCGGGAAACCGTTGGATTCAGAAGGCACAGGACCGGTTGGAGTGGCGTCATTTAGGGGAGGCCTATGTCAAGCAGTGGACCTTAAAGAGCTGATGGACGGATAAATGGACCGGGGAGATACCACCACGACGCCTATTTCTTCTTGCAGAAGGAGTTCTTCGTTAGAAGGTTGTGGTGACCGGCTCACTTTCTTATGACAATCTTCATCCTCGGAAGCAACAACGCATCTGTGACTGACTTTAGATAGAACCTTTGTTTTTTATGAGGTCGGCTAAAGTTGTCCATGGGTGGCAGTTATCAGCGCTCCTGCACACGATGCCGCCACCGCGTCGCCACCGCACCGCCGCCGTATCGTAACGCTGCATACACGCGCCGCGCAAAGCCCACCACCGCACCGCCGCGATTCAGATTCACGCCCCGAGATCGTATGTGACGCAAACATGTCTAATATAAAATGGCAAAAGTAACATCGTATTAGAAAGTTGTAGGTTTATCCTATGCTATCGAGACGGAAGCACGTGCACCTTCGCACGCGGCCGGTTTTGGGATAGCCAAATCAAACAGGGAGGGAGTGGGAAAGCGCGCGGCGGCGGCGCGGTGGCGGTGCGGTGGCGGGTATTGCGCGGGACGTATATCTACCGATACGGCGCGGTGGCGGTGCGGTAGCGGCGCGGTGGCGGCATGACGTGCATGAGCGCTTACTGCTGCTCATGAACTGCATGCCCGTTTGCTACTTCAATCTTCAAAATGTAGTTGATGCCACGGTGCGACATTTGTATTTTACTACAACGAAGACTATTTTGAGACGATACGAGTACATTTTGCATAAGGTGTAATTATGTTCAAAACTTAACTATACTTTACTATACTACTATACTATGCCATGAAAGTAATCATCTTAGTCATACTTTCACCACCAATTCACAAAGGAAATGCACTAATCATAACAATTGGTCGTTCTCAATTCATCTCGCAAGGCGATATGTTGTGCCCACGGATGTTCCTGTGATTAGGAGCTAATTACTAACCATTTAGCAGTTTCCGTTAACCTAACTAGTTAATGGTAACCGTTGTTTACACGAATCGTTTAAGCTATTTTAAATACGCTTTGTTTGATAATGTTATCTGTTTACTTACTTTACTCAGACCTTGTTTGTTTCTATTTGAAGAATTTAGTGATATGAATTACAGCTATGCTGATTAATTATTATCGAAACAAAGCCTTTTCTCGCTGTCTCGCTGTCCCTATGTATGCTTAGATCTTTAAATCTACTCTACAGATTTTAATGCAGTTTTTTTCAATATATAGCGTGATTCAAAAGGTTTTTATGTAATACGTGTAAAGCGTAGTAAAGAAACACTGATCATTTTAGATTTTTAACTTTTAGGCGGAACAAAGATCGCCGGATCAACAAGTAATTTATAAATGGTTATAATCTGCTAAACCTACATTTTAATTACCTTGAAGCAATTGCTTCACACTGAAAGTTATATGTTGGCTACGATACAATGTCTCAATTAGGAGAATATAAGATTGTTACTGTTATAAAATTTTCCGTTGATACAATTTGACTGTCGACAAACACTATAATATCATACTTATACTTAACATACTTCATACTAATATTATAAAGGCGAAAGTTTGTGAGTGTGTATGTTTGTTACTTCTTTACGTCTTAACGGCTGGAGCCATTTTCATAAAATTTGGTAAGGAGTTAGCTGATACTCTGGAATAACATAATAGACTGCTTTTTACTATAGGAAAATATCTTATTCCCACGGGACAATAGATTTTTGTTAACGCGGAAGAAGCTGCGGGATTCAAATAATAATATTATAAAGGCGAAAGTTTGTATGTATGTTTATTACTTCTTCACGTCTTAATGGCTGGAGCGATTTTCATGAAATTTGGTAGGGAGTTAACTGACATTTTGAATTAACATATAGGCTACTTTTTATTGTGGAAAAATATCTTATTCCCACGGGATAATCGATACATCGATTTGTTAACGCGGGCGAAGCTGCGGGGTTCAGCAAGTAATAAATAAATTGAAAAGGAAGTCGTACGTTTTTAATCTTAATTAAGATAATCTTAATTTACTAAATCCCTTTATATCCCCTAGATCTTCCAGAATGGAAAACAATAACCATCATGCTCGTTCAATGAATACGGACGAGCTGCCATTTATCGTTACAGTGCTATGAAGGCGCTTCGAGAGGGGAGCGAGAAGTCTTTAGTATTCCTGCAGTTCTGTTGACTTACACTGCAGTG
The DNA here is from genome assembly GCA_949699795.1 of Spicauda simplicius. Lineage (NCBI taxonomy): Eukaryota > Metazoa > Arthropoda > Insecta > Lepidoptera > Hesperiidae > Spicauda > Spicauda simplicius. The sequence continues at coordinate 16,446,943 of OX453076.1, forward strand.
TAACTGTTTTATACCCTCACTTGTCGAGACAGAAAGTGTACCTATCGTTCGGCCAAGATTGTCGAGCTATTTCGATAGAGACAAATTGTTTTAAAATAGAGTTATTTCTTTTATCTCAATGACTCTTCTATCAGTGTTTTGATACCATAATTAGGGTTGCTACCCGTACTTTTTTATAAAGTATTGTACTTTATTTGGAGTAATTGTACTTTATACTTTATGAGAAAAATAAAGTACGCGAAAATACTTTATTTTCTAGGTTTAAAAAAAGTTTGATTATAAGCAGTTTTGTGTGAAACAAAAATTTTATCATTTCTACGTTTCATAACTATCTTATTTAGAAAATAGTAGAATATGTATATTTTGTGACCTTTTTTTTTGCTCGTCAAATTTTATGTATATTTAACCTTTTTTTCGCCGACTACCACCACGTACCATTTTAGGTTCTCAAAAATCTAAAGGTTTCTGGAGCTAAAAAACACGGGGATAAAATAAATTGTACTTTATTTTGAGGCTATGTATTTTTTTCTTTATACCTTTTATAGCCAAAGTACTTTAATCGTTGAAAAAAAAAGGTGGCAACCCTAACCATAATCGTTATCGTCTCGTGAAAATTTGTGTATTGCGTTCTTTATCGATGGAGGGAAATTTAGCATACCTATAAGAAAATTACAGTTTGGAGTAATATAAGACTACTTTTAGCTAAAAAAAAGAGCTCCTATGTGACGTAACATCTTGTATTTTCCGGGAACCTTTTTTTAAATATTTTCTATAAATTTCTATCTACACATTTTTTATTGAAGTTAATTAAGAAAGCAAACTTTTAGTTTGCAAAATACAATATTACCACTTTTCGTTATGAAGGCTTGGATAATTAACAAAGTGTAAAGTAAAAATAAAAATGTAATTTTGGAAAACACCTGATATTATATGTAATTAAACGTAAATATAAACGAGCTGCCATTTATCGTGTTACATTGCTATCAAGGCGCCGCGTTTCGTGAGGGGAGCCTACGAATTCTTCGGTATTACTGCAGTCCTGCTACCTTTTACACATATGTGTAACTATATTAATTCCATCGAGCTATTTAATACAGATAAATATTTTTATATTAAAGTTAAATCTTCTAAATCTCTTTTTATTTAGGCTCTATCCGTCTCTTATCGGCGTTTTATGATAAAATAACCGTAATTGTCTCTTCATAATTATTGTTTTGCTATTTTTAAATTTGTAATTTCCTTGGAGATGGTACCACAACCACACTTATTTCTAGCGTGAAGCGGTTTTTTCGTTTCGATGGAAGGAAAGTTAGCACACAAGTAAATTAAAGTCTGGAATAACATAAGGTCTACATAATAACACACAATAGTACAGAGGCTGTCTATCTTAAATTAATTACGTTAAAGTTTGTAATATCAAATATTAACGCTTAACCTCAAGTTTTGACTAATTTACACATTAAGAACAGACTTGACAAAATAGTGTAAAGTAAAATTCAAATTACAATTCTCGAAAACACGTGATTTGTCGACCCGCGTGGCGGAGCGGTTACCATACCGGTCTGACGCGCAATGGGTCCCGGGTTCGATTCCCGGCCAGACAGGTATCTGAATGATGAGTTTAGATTCATGTTCTGGGTCTGGGTTTTTGTGTCCATGGTACCCACGACACTGCAGAAAATCCTAGTTTGGGGTTATGAGTGTAGCAAGCGTGTTTTTTTATTGTAGATCGACATAAATATAAACGAGCTGCCATTTATCGTGTTACATTGCCATCAAGGCGCCGCGTTTCGTGAGGGGAGCCTACGAATTCTTTACTACTGCAGTTTTGCCGACTGTTACACTGTAGTGTAAATTATTTGTCGACCCGCGATTCGTCCTGTTTCGATTCCCGGCTAGACAGATATCGAATGAATTTAGATTACTATTTTAGGTCTTGGTGTTGTATGCGTAATTGGAGTATAAGTGGTGGTGGACAATGTACTAAAGGCACGTGACCGATATTGAGACAAAAATGTATTGAGACATCCTTAAATCCGTGTTTTGTTTTTGCCTCTGTGTGCGTGCGCGTTTGCATACATGTGTTTCTTTCTCTTTTTGTTGCCTCTCTTTCTCCCTGCGTATAAACATACACAAACGCGCACACTTTGGGCGCGTTTGTGTGTATTGTGTGTGTTTTGTGCGTGTATGTGTGTGACTAAATATAGTAAAAGATCATATTTTTTTTTTGTCTGATTGTAGTAGCAAACGAGCATGCAGTCCACCTGATGGTAAGTGGACACCGCCGCCCATGGATACCTGTAAGCAACTTAAAATAGAACATGTGTTCTATCTGAAGTCATTTACAGACGCGTTGCGGCTCCCGAGGACTAGGATGGTCGCCTCATAAAAGTGTGCCGGCAACCACACCCTTCCATCAAAACGCAAAAAATGCTTTATATTAGAAACTAGCTGTGCCCGCGACTTAGTCCGCGTTGCCACGCAACGCAAGCCCTCGAGGATGAATAATTTTCCCCGTTTTTTTTCACATTTTCCATTATTTCTTCGCTCCTAATAGTTGCAGCGTGATGTTATATAGCCTAAAGCTTTCCTCGATAAATGGTCTATTCAATACAAAAAGAATTTTTAAATTCGAACCAGTAGTTCCTGAGATTAGCGCGTTCAAACAAACAAACTCTTCAGCTTTATATATTAGTATAGATAGGTGTGGCGGTGATACTTCCTCGGTCGAATTACTGGTTCTACCACCTGGAAAATCGAAAAGTTGTAGTACATACATGTGATACTCTTGAGGAATGAATCACACGCATAACGTTACAACGATTACTAATCTTTGTTAACTAAATATAACATAGAAACTGACAGATATCAGTCACGAGGTAAATATTTGAGCATGTTATCATTTAACGGTTAAACTGTAAAGTAGCTTATGCAATATCCATGTTTATCATAAATCATTTATAAGTGCTGTTAAACGATGTAATACTCTGAAACGGTTTTATTTTCGTTCAAAATGTGGGATAAAAAATAACCAAAATCGTTTGAAGGTCTCTCCAACGACGATTTAGTCGTTTACACGATCCAAGGGAGCGGATAGTACCTAAATATTATTTAGAAAATAATTTTTTTCACTATAATTTTGAGTAAGTAAACATAATTAAGATTCCCTTCAAAAATTACAGACTAAAATTATAGTGATTTTATTCGTAGTCTAATTATTCTACATAATAATATAAACACCGAGATTTCGTTTAGAAGTAGACTTCAAAAAGTAAAATAAACTACTCATTTTCATCAAGGATTTTTTGTATACTATTTTTGTGCGAGAATAATTTATTACGTCAATTAACCCAAAAATTATTGAAAAAAGAATCATGATCGACGATAATGTCGTAGATAACGTAATTAGACTATGTTTTGAAGGCAAGCTACACTGCAGGTAAACTTAAAAAGCAAATAAAATAAAAGTAAACACGGATAGTGTATAAACTAACTAAGCAATTAGTGCACTATCGAACAATGCACTGGACACGTGCAACTTAACCCAAAAATGCTGATACGGAAAGTTAGTTGAAAAGTTAATAATTCTCTTTTTGTGAAAAAAAAATATACGTTTATAACTATGTACTGTCGCTGTCTTTTTTATTTCATTGAAATGAGCAAGCATGCAGTCCACCTGATGGTAAATGGCAACTGCTGCATTGGGACATATGTTAGAAACATCAAATAGGCCATGGGTTCTATGAGAAGTCAAGTTGCGTTGCTAATCCTGAAGACTATGATAGTCGTCTCTTTAAAAGTGTGCCGGCAACCACACTCTTCCATCGAAACGCAACAAATGCTTCACTCTAGAAATAGGTGTGGCGGTGGTGCTTCCCCGGTCGAACTATATAAGTTATACCACCTGTCTGTGTATATGTCTACCTAATTACTGTTAAGCGCTCCTGCGTCGTGGTTTGAAGGGTTAGCGCTTTCTTTGACATATCTATACATGAACGAGGCGTTCCAACTCAGTCCTCAAGAGTACCATTTTTTTTTTGTTTTCGAGGGGGAAACCTTCCAAAGGTACCCGACGCCGTGGGAGCGACGCAGGGTTATGTGGGATTTTTACCGCACTAAAACCCCCCCGGTGGCCGTCCTCGGCGCTGAAAAGGAGGACTCCGGGATCTCGAAACGACTTCAACCGGAATCCTCCGAGCGCGCTGCTCCATCGGGCTCCTCCCAGATGGGCGGATGGGCCCACCGCTCCGTCTAGTCTTTACGACGGTATGCGACCACACATACAGCCGTCCTTCCCGGGATTGCCTGACCGAACGGTTCGAGCTCCCACTCTAGCCGTCTGCAACCCCGGAAGCCCCTTTTAGTCGCCTCTTACGACAGGCAGGGGCCGTAGCCCTATTCTGACCCCGAGGCTACAGGGACGCCTCAAGAGTACCAACTATCCCAAAACAAAATATCTGATTGAAACAGCAAAATGATGCATCGATCTGAAGGTACATGGTCACGTCCTCTCAACTTACATCAAAACGCAAGAACTGCTTCACACTAAAAATAAGCTTGGCGGTGGTACCTTCCCGGTCGAACTATAATGATTCCACGACCCGCGGGGCGGAGCGGTTACCATACCGGTCTGACGCGCAATGGGTCTCGGTTTCGATTCCAGGCCAGACAGGTATCTGAATGATGAGTTTAGATTAATGTTCTGGGTCTGCGTGTTTGTGTATTCGTCTTATGTGTGTCCATGGTACCCACGTCACAGGAGAAAATCCTAGTGTGGGGCTATGAGTGTAGAAAGCACCTACCTATTAATTATAGATGTCCACGAATGGCAAACATTACTTACCATGAGTTGAACATACACATTTGCTACTTGTCTTATATATAAAATTCTCGTGTCACAATGTTCGTTCCCGTACTCCTCCGAAACGGCTTGACCGATTCTCATAAAATTTTGTGAGCATATTGAGTAGGTCTGAAAATCGGCCATCTATTTTTCATACTCCTTAGTAATAAGAGTTGTCAACCCTTAACATTATTTCTTAATTTTTATATGGTAAAACAACGTTTGCCGGGTCTGCTAGTATAATATAAAAAAAAGTGTTCCTTCGAGCCGGATTTAAAATTGTTCCTCATGTTATATAACTTGACAAAAACAATTAGCTTTTGCAAAGATGTATACAATATTCGTACCGAGGCCCGCGTCAATTACAGCTTACTATACAAAACAAATGACCTATGTACTCAAATGAACCATAATCCTTTGGAGCTATTATCGACGTTATGCTTTTGAAATATGGGTGATATTCGTTTGTACATTAATTCATAAGCGGTCGTGCGTGCCCATATTGATTAATAATATCAAGAGATTACATCCATTGAACTAAATCAATGGCGTGTGATTTATTGTGTGGTGTTTTTCGTAAGCATGGAGGCTGGATACATATTTCATATACATAATGTATACGCTCGCATGTACGCACATTCATGTATACACATATGTAATGAAATGAAACGAAATGTCTTTTATTTTGTATAGACCTACGGTATCACATACAAATTATCAGTTACATTTTTTTCTGACACTATCACCGGATCGGAACACGACCTCAACTGAGAAGATCCGGCAAGAAACTCAGCGGGTTAGTCTTTATTGTTTTTTTTATATTCATATTATTAAAATAAAAAAGAAATTTATTAAAATAAATCAAAATTGGATCTATTTCTAAAATCTATAATAAATCGGATTTACTTTTTTTTATTAAAATAACTAAATAAATAGATCTAATTTTGGTTATATGGTCATCACTTATTGCTAATTTGTGAGATCAAACCCGGGGCGTTCTGTCTGTCAAAAACATTGTGAAGAATGTCGGATTGTCGAATGATATAAAAATTCAGCTTTTTTGTATCATTCCTCAATTCTTCCTCGGCGGTTAAAATTCTTTTTAATATTTGATACATGTTTAATGTCTATAAATTTATTCTAAAAATAAATGGCTAGTTCGCTTCAATACTCATTATAAAATAACAAAAGCTGTTTTTCTAAAGTAGAATGAAAAATATTTAGATACAAATTATTTTAACTCGAAAACACAGAATTTTTGTGTTCAATTTTGGTTGAATGATCACGTAAAAATATTAACGGTTGATTTAAACGTTAAGAAATATATATTTGGTATGACCTGTAGGTCGTATCAACTGTTATATTTATTTATTTATCAAAATTAATATTGATAGACGTTATAAAATATAACAGTTATAATATAGCACCAAAATTGATGGTTACTGTTAGTTTTTGGTATTTGTTTGGGTTGATATTTTATTATTATTAAAAGAAAATACGTATATATATTATTTACTTTTTATTGTCCATTTCTCAAGGTGGTGAAACTAGTGTAGTTCGACCGGGGAGGCGACATGAGGCGACCATCACAGAGTCCTCGGGAGTAGCAACGCATCTGTGATTGACTACAGATGGAACCAATGTACTGTGAAGTTGATTACAGATGTCCATGGGCGGCAGTGACCACTTACCATCAGGTGACTGAATGCTCGTTTGCTACTTCAGTCAGATAAAAAAAAATAGTACCGTGGCTAAACGCCGACTAGCGTGTACATCCACTTAATCCATCGTAGTGTCATACGATACCATGTACTCGTATGTGCGTGTGTACCTACAGTTACTTTGGCAGAGTTCATATTTTTGACGTCTAGAAATGCAACACTTTATGGAGGTGGAAGAACTCTTTGTGGTTTGACTTGGAAATCACTCCTGCCACGCTTATACCTACCTTTTCTTGTTACGGGGAGGAATCCTTCAAAAGGTACACAGAAACCTTGGGAAGATCTCCGGGTTATGTGGGATTTTTACTCACTAAAACCTCGTCGGTGGTCTTGCTCTGCGCTTGCAGGGGGCGATTGAGGCTCCCACTCTAGCAGCCCGCAACCCCAGAAGCCCTGTTTAAGTCGCCTCTTACGACAGGCAGGGGATACCATAGCCGTATTATACTCCCCGACTACAGGAGGCACGCTTATGCCTACATAATAACAGCAGTGTTATAAGCTGCTATGTTCTACTCTAAGGGATGTAGAAATGGAGACATACTTACCCGAGACATTATTACTTAGTCCTCGTGGGTAGTAACGTGTCTTTGACAAAGTTCAGGTAAGACTGAACTTATCTGGAATTATATCTATAATACATGACCATGAGCGGCAGTGGGCGCCTTTTTTTTGTTATTGAGGGGGAAATCTTCAAAAGGTACCCGAAGCCGTGGGAGTACCGCACTAAAACCCCCCGGTGGCCGTCCTCGGTGGCTCCCAGTCTTGCCGCCCAAAACCCCGTACGCTCCCTTTTAGACGCCTCTTACGACGTCTAAAACATAAAAATATTACAGTAAATTGTAGATACTTAGACTAGTCGTATCTAGAGCAAGGCTAATGATATCTACTTAAAATATTTTATATAATTAAATTACTCTATTTGGGCCTCGTCTCTCCGCAATTTGTTTCATTTATCAAGAAGGATTGAAAAATATAAGTGTATTAAAATAGCGCTAGAAATACCTAGGATGAAGCTTTTTTTATTTAATTTTACATTTTTAACACGTAAGTCTTTTATTCAATTATTATGGCATAAATTAATATTCTATTAAATTAAACAATAACGTAGTTAAAACAAATGAAAGGCCTTGTTTTGTTAATGCATATAGAGGCAGTTACAAATTGTCTGTTACAATATTTTTTTCTTATACTACCACCGGATCGGAACACGACCTTAACTGAGAAGATCCGACAAGAAACTCAGCGGGTTTGTCATTTTGTTTTTGATAGAAGGAAAAAATGTTAGCTCCAGTATCCTGCCTTTATTTGCCTAACATTTAAGGTGGATTGTTTGGCAAAAAACGCTACACTTTGATAGAATTTTATATTAAGATCCACCGTCTGTATACGTCAGTTAATGTAGTACCCGATAAATAAACAATTTATACCTACGTTATTATGTTAAGTAGACAATATTTACTTCCATGAAAAATGAAGAATTCAAACTGGAAAAAAATGTAATATTTATAACACACACACAAATAACAGCCTGCTATCGTAAATACAACAGGATTAATATTAGTGCACGTTACGAAATAACAGTAACGAGTACCTATCTTAAGGTTAATATTGACACCGGACCAAGCCGTACTCCTTGACCGCTGTTTGCGGTCAGATAAACGGTATCGCGGCCACTCTGAGTCAGTGCCCCGTTAATCGTTTGCCTAAAGGAATATTTGCTGGCGATAATCTAGTACTTACAATTATTACCTAACGTTTTATTACCAGAGTGTTTTTCAAGCGAATATTCTCATTCGCAATAATTGTGCGAATGGAATTGCAGTGTTTTGCAAAAAAGGTTGCCAAATTTATATAAACTAGTCACCCGTAACATCGGTCGAAATTCGACCGTAATTTCAAAATTCAAAAAATAAACTTCATATTGTCCAATGTAGTACAAATATTTCTCAAATTCAAATAAAATGTAATAATTTTCAAGTAATTTTGAACGCACCCGTTAAATATAAAAAGAGGTTTTATTAGCTAAGCCGCATATAAAAGCAATAGCGGGTATTTTGACAAAGACAGTGACATTTCTGGCGTTTTCTGTTTTCATAGTAAGACATTAAAATAATGTTCTATGTTCGTTTATGATTTGTGTTTATGACAAATGCACTGTAGTATGTGTAATATGTTTTAGTTGATTTTATTTATGTTACATGCATTATCTGAAATAAATATTCACATTCTGCACTCCTTCTCTAAGTCATAATCGTCGAAAATTTCATACTAATCCGTCCGCGGCATATTACTTAAAAATGCATCACAAGTTTTTGCTTCATTTTTGCGTATTAATATATAGATTTAATACGACTGCAGATTGTCGACAACAATAAAAGGTCGCCAAAATTTATATCTTCCGGCTCCCTACACCAAAAATCTAGTGATGCTAGCCAAGCGGTTATTCTGAAATTTTGCAACCAACATTTGATTTTCATTACAACGCGTAACAAGGTTGGTGACATCGGTTTAAAAGATTGATTGTTAATACATTTATAAAAATAATATAAAATAACAAAAATGACCAACCCGCTGAGTTTCTTGCCGGATCTTCTCAGTTGAGGTCGTGTTCCGATCCGGGGGTAGTGTAAGAAAAAAAATTAACTGACAATTTGTAAGTGCCCCTGTAGGCCTATACAACGTCCCTGTAGCTCCGGGATCAGAATAGGGCTACGGCATCCCCTGCCTGTCGTAAGAGGCGACTAAAAGGGGCTTCCGGGGTTGCAGACGGCTAGAGTGGGAGCTCGAACCGTTCGGTCAGGCAATCCCGGGAAGGACGGCGGTATGTGTGGTCGCATACCGTCGTAAAGACTAGACGGAGCGGTGGGCCCAGCCGCCCATTTGGGAGCACCGAGGACGGGCACCGGGGGGGTTTTAGTGCGGTAAAAATCCCACATAACCCTGCGTCGCTCCCACGGCGTCGGGTACCTTTTGAAGGTTTCCCCCTCGATAACGAAAAAAAAGGCCTATACAAAATAAAGACATTTCATTTCATATCAAAGTCAGAGATACAGCTGGACCTCCCTCTATCGCTAAATATCCATCCATAATTAATTAAGTCCCTTACCCCTAATGGGTATCAAAATTCCTGTCCTAGTGCGTGTTACAACATTTTACGACATTTTCATAATATTGTTTTGTGTAATTAATACTTTGTCAAGTCGTTTTTACCTAATCACATGCGAGCCTGGATTATTATCGAGCCAACATGCCCTTCGTTTAACCTAAAACCCTGTAAAATACGCCCACATATAAGATGTACGATGCATAGGTACAAAGGCCCCTTGATCGGAGATACTCTACCTTTTATTCCCTTCAATCTGGAACACGTCAATGTTGCCATCCCGAGGGAAATCCCACAATGCGGGCTAAAAATAAACAAGTGTTTTGCAAACCATTCAGTCTTAGTGCATACGAGGTGCGGAATTGATACGGGGGGAAGGTACGTCTGGTTGCATATTAATCTAGTCTAGATTATTTTGTCATTTATCTATATATTAATACGTGAAGCAAAAACTTGTGATTCGTTTTTAACATACTTGCTGCGGACGGAGGAGTATGAAATTACGCACGGTTATAGTTGATGTAGAGAAGGATTACGGAATGCTAATATTTTTTTCTAATAATGTATTTAACATACGTAAAATCAACTAAAAACACATTACACACACTACCATGCATTGGGGGCAAACATACCCGCTATTGCTTTTAAATGCAGCTGACTTAGTTAAACCTCTTCTTACCTTTAACGGGTGTGTTTATTTATTTATTTTTATTTATTTATTTTGATCATCTACATAGTTTACACCAATTATAATATAAAAATAACACAATTATACAATACGGAAAAGCTAAGTGCAAAATAAAAATAATAAATAATAAATAAAATAATGATAAATAATAATAAAATAAAATAAAAAATAATAATAATAAAATAATAAATAAAATAACTTGAAAATTAATACCATTTAATTGAATTTGAGAAATATTCCTGCTACTTTACACAATATGAAGATTAGTTTTTGAGTTAAATTACGGTCGAATTTCGACCGTTACGTCTAAATAAAAAAGTTTATAATAAAAGTAGCAAATGCGCTCCATAACCTCAGTATAGCAGTGGATATAGTCAATGCGAATTCGCCACAGATATTTTTTTATCTGACTGAAATAGCAAACGAGCATGTAGTTCACATGATGGTAAGTGTTCACTGTCGCCCATGGACATCTGTAATATCTTCATACAGAACATGGATTCAATCTGATGTCAATCACAGATGCGTCGCTACTCCGGAGGACTATGATGGTAGTCTCATGTGAAAGTGTACCGGAAACCACACCCTTTCATTGAAACGCAAGAAATGCTTCACACAAGAAACACGTGTGGCGGTGGTATCCCCGCGGTCGAAGGTGGTATACCACTCGTCACAGACATGTTGGTATTCTTCAAACTAAGTTGGATCGCCTCGTGGACATCTACCCGTACCAAAACCTTCAAACTAAAACACAACAGCTTTTTACACTAATTTTACAATTAGTGGCTACTATTCCGGATTATTAACGATAACGACAAAGTTGCGCGTGCGCGCCCGACGAATCCGGAAACTACGATTTTGGCTAAAGCCAACGAAAACGACACAATGAGATTCGAACACTTCGAAATCTCCGAAACGACTACTAACTACTAACTGTGGACCATAGACAAGTATAGACTGTGGACCATGGACCACAGATTATGCTACAAACGACAGATTGTTAATTTATAACTAACGACAAAAGTGAACAATTAATATTTCTGTTTTTTAATTCGATTGAAGTAGCATGCGGTAGTCCATCTGACGGTAAGTGGTTACTGCCACCCATGGGCGTATCTGTAAGTAACTTCATATAGAACCTGACTTTTATCTGATGATTATAGATAGCGTCGCTTATCCCGAGGACTAATGTTCGCCTCATATATGAGTGAGCCGGAAATCATCATATATAAGCAATCAACTGTATTGTACTATCATTAATTGCACACAAGATTCTCGGAATAAAATATTTAATTCAATCATGTCCTTAAACGCCATCTTTTAGTCAACCGATTATAACCTTTAAAACAATTCACAAAGCGAGTCACAGCAGCTCCTTTGATTGTGGATTTGCTTAAAGACAATGGACTGTTCGGAGACCCGTCTCCGTCAAATGTTCGAAGACCTTCCTCTCGGTACTGGTTACCATTTGTGAGAGATCTAGACAATCTGGTCATATTAACAGCAGACGGTTTGCATCTAGGTACGTAAAGAGCACTAGGTTTACCGATTAGTCAGATCTAGAGCGATAAGCGATATGCTATTAGCTGTTTGTAGGTGGTAAAACCAGTGTAGTTCAACCGGGGAAGTAACACCGGCACACATATTTTTAGCATGAAGAATTTCTTGCGTTTCGATGGTAGGGTGTGGTTGCCGGCATACTTTTATATGAGGCGATTATCATAGTCGGGAGTGGCCACACATCTGTGTTTGACTTCAGATAGAATCCTTGTTCTATATGAAGTTGCTTACAGGTGTTCATGGGCGGCAGTGACCACTTCCCATAGGGTGGATGGGGTGCTCGTTTGCTACTTCAGTCAGAAAAAAATACTCGCATAAAAATGTGGGTTCAGCTTTATTTCCTTGAGCTTCTATTCTAAAATAAAATCTACATTATTATGCTTATTGCCATCTATTTCTAACATATAGCATTTTCATATGAAGCTACCATTTATGTCCTAGGAAGAGGCAACGCGTTAAAGGAAGGATATATCGCTACTTCAAAACAAAAGGGCCGCAACTCGAATAGACCTAATTTTACAGTCATTTAAAGTTTTGAAAATCAGTTCTTATATAATTGCTCTATAATTTTTAAAACAGATAAATATGTGTTAGACACTGTTAGAAAGGTTTTTTTATTCTTCTTTTAATGGTTAATTTGGATATGGTTATTTTTTTCTAAAAAAAAGTTATGAGCAGATAAGTCTCTTTTGTATATAAATTCGAAAATACAAAAAAGACGTCAGTAGTGTTTTACTTGCTTAAAGTGTAAAGTTCATGAGAATCTTTTTAAATTATGAAAATATAACCAACAAAATTTGAATTTTTACAATTAAAAGGATTTTGAATATTTTTGATTTGTGGCCCTTTTGTTTTAAAGTATATAGAATGTCTGGTATAATGTATGTAGTTTATTAGTGATATAAATAAGTGGTAGTGACCTCTTATATTAGTGTATGAACGTACTGAACTCACTACCTTTCTGGACTCTTAGCAATCGTCTTTTACACCTAAATATTTTCTTGTTAATCTCGTAATCTTTATCGCGAGTGGTCAAACTCGTTCCTTTATAGTTTCGAAGGAATGGGATGAATACGTGGAATAGTAAAATCGGACGTTGACTTCTAAAAGGGAATTATTTGAACCGTTGTTAGAAAGGAATGTTATCTCAAGGAAAGGGTTAGCAAATCTATTTATTTATATATTAAGTAATTACAAGGAATGTCTCGTAGATAAGTCTTTATTTGTCACTGTAGTTCCGGGACCAGAATAGGGCTACGGTATCCTCTGCCTGTCGTAAGAGGCGACTAAAAGGGGCTTTCGGGGTTGCCGGCGGCTACAGTGGGAGGTCGAACCGTCCAGACAAGCAACCCCGGGTAGGACGATGGCATGTGTAGTCTCATGCTGTCGTAAACACCAGAAGATACCTCTATAGGTGACCTCAAATGCTCACTGGGGAAGAGCCCGAAATCGCGCTCGGAGGACTCTGGTTGTGGTCCGTTGGAGATCCTGGAGTTCTCCTCGCGGCGCTGAGAACGGCTACTGGGAGGGTTTTAGTGAGGTAAAAATCCCACATAGCCAGGCGTTGCTCCCACGGCGTCGGGTACAAAAGGTACCTTTTGAAGGTTTCTCCCTCGACACACACAAAAAGATAAGGCGTTATTAAGTTACTCGTAAAAAGTTAAATAATGATCTAAATAAAGTTCAAAATACTGAAAAGTGTTAAAAATATATGTAGTTTTCAACGAGCACAAAGCTTGATGTATAAAATGACTTTGAAAAAGTCAAGTTTTACATCCAATTACAAGAAAATTTACCGATGGTAGAGTTCGCAATATTCATAAATTTCTAATAATAAAAACATACAAGTTGAAAATATATATTTTTTATTGTCGAGGGTGAAACCTTTCAAAGGTACCCGGTAAGGTAAGGTTATGTGGGATTTTTACCACACTAAAACAGCGTCGAGAACAGCCACCGGGGTGATGGCTATCCTCGGCGCTACAAAGAGGACTTGGGGATCTCCAAAGGAACGCAACCGGAGTCCTCTGAGCAACGCATCGGGCTCCTCCTAGGTGAGCGGCGGGGCCCACCGCTCCGTCTGGTCTTTACGACGGTATGCGACCACACATACGATCGTCCTTCTCAGGGTCACCTGACAGAAGGGTTCGAGCTCCTACTCTAGCTGCCCGCGACCCCAGAACCCCCTTTTAGTCAAAATATAACAATAAAAAATATTTTTGTATTTTACTAATAATTCCACAAAATTTTCCACAAAATAAGAATCATGACAACGCATTGCGTGAATTTTTTGATTATATTATTGATATATTTCTTAATCAACCAGATGATGACTATATCATACTCGGCGATTTTAATATTTCAAACGCAAATTGGTGTCAACATTCAAATCTGTTAAATTATTGCAATAATGACGTTTCAGTTAACTCACTATGTAACTTTTTATCGATTAGTAATTTTAATCAATATAATCATATTCCAAACGCTAACCAAAAGCAACTAGATCTAGTTATAAGTGGATGTATTTGTGAAGTAATACGTTGTGATAGGCCATTAGTCCCAGAAGATAGTCATCATCCAGCTTTAGATATCATTTTAAGGTCCCAAAGTAACCACTCTTTACCATCTAAACCCCGATCCGTTCGCTTGTTTCATTTAGCAGATTATAATAAAATTAATGATATTTTGTCTAAAATTGAGTGGAGCCATATATTTTGTTCAAACGATATTGATCTGTGTGTAAAAGATTTTTATGATATTATTAATAATATCGTTGAAAAAAATATTCCAAGCAAATATATTAGAAGCGAAAACCGTTTTCCTATTTGGTATACTAAAGTCTTAATAAAAATTACTAAAGAAAAGTTAAAATTTCATAAAAAGTGGAAAATTTATGGTAGAAATAGCGATTATGTTACGTTTCAATTTTTACGGGAACGGGAAAAGCGCGTACAGCAAAAGTGTTACGACAATTTCATTTTCAAAGCTGAGACCAACATTAGACGTAATAGCAAATTTTTTTGGTCTTTCGTGAAATCTAAAAAGGCTTGTTCAGGTTTGCCTGCAAATATGACTTTGAATAATGTATCATCTAATGACACACAAGAAATTTGCGAGTTATTCAATAAATGCTTTCACTCTGTATTTGAATCCGATTTAGACGCCACGCAGACATCCAGTGATAATGCCATTTCTACTTCTACATTAATTAGTTCCATTCAATTTTCAGTTGAGACCGTAGATAAGTATTTAAAGAACTTAGACATAAATAAGGGTTCAGGCCCAGATAACTTACCACCAATTTTTTTGAAAAAGTGTCACAAGAACTTATCTTTACCTCTGTTCATTCTGTTTGATTTATCTTTAAAGACCGGAAAGATGCCTCAGACTTGGAAACAATCCTATGTAACTCCGTTATTTAAAAATGGTGATAAACAAAACATTGCAAATTATAGACCTATATCAAAACTTAATTCAATAGCCAAATTATTTGAAAAAATTATATATGACTCTATCTATCCAATTCTAAGGCCTATAATTATTGATCAGCAGCACGGCTTTGTTAGTAAAAAATCAACAGAGAGCAATGTGTGTGAATTTGTGCATAGAGTTACCTCCGCCATGGAAAGAGGTTTTCAGATGGATGCTATATATACTGATTATTCGAAGGCATTCGATAAAGTCAGACACTCGGTCTTGGTACGTAAGCTGGAATCAGTCGGCATACACGGAGATCTTTTACGCTGGATCACTTCGTACCTGCGCGAGCGATGCCAAGCCGTGGCAATTAAAGGGTTTTGTTCGTCCTTCCTTCCTGTCACTTCCGGTTTGCCTCAGGGATCACATTTGGCTCCTCTCCTCTTTAATTTATTTATTAATGACATTATCACCGTATTTGATCACTCCAATATTTTATTGTACGCAGACGACATGAAAATTTTTAAGACAATTAGGAATCACTCTGACTGCATAGAGTTACAAAATGATTTAGATAAATTTATAACATATTGTAAAGATCACTATTTGGAGCTAAATGTGAAGAAGTGCAATATAATAACTTTTACTAGGAATCGAAAATATGTTAAATTTGAATATAAAATCGATCATGCCACTGTAACACGTGTTACTGAGACGAGAGACTTAGGGATAATATTAGACAGCAAGTTGACGTTTAATGAACATCTAAATTATACCATATCCAAAGCCCACCGGATGCTCGGTTTTGTTTTAAGAGTTAGTCGAGATTTTAAATTAAGTTCAACACTTTCGCACCTTTTTGACTCATACGTTAGGCCTCTGCTTGAGTACGGGTCTGTCATATGGAACCCGCAGTACAAGAATCAAGTGAAAATGCTAGATAGAGTATTTAGTTTATATTTAAAACATCTTAAGTTTAGATTTTCCAATGTGCAGGTACATAAACCCCTTACATTAAGGCGAATTGAGAGAGACCAAATGTTTTTATACAAGATGTTAAATAATTATATTGAATCCCCTTTCATGCTAAGTACTATTGGTTTGAGATGCCCCCGAATCCATTCTCGTTGTCGAAGCCTGTTTCACGTACCTTTGTGTAAAAAGAAATATACAAATAATAATTTCATACACCGTTCTTGTAGCTTCTATAACAAACATCTACAAGAATTGGACATATTTAATTGCTCAATATTTGCATACAAGAGGGAACTGAAACAGGCTCTTGAAACTTATGTTATTTAATAATTCACTTTCGTCCCTTTATTTGTGTTCATTTTAATTTAATAAACCTACTCTTAACTGTTTAAAAAAAAAAAAAATACATCTTAAATTTTTTATGTGTTATTTATAAGTGGAAACTTTGCTGATTTTTGTTAGATCTATGTTTAATAAGTTGTATGTACTGAATATTGTATGTTTCCCAAATAAAAATAAAATAAAAATAAAATAAAATAAAAATATCATAACCTTCAAGCATTGATTTCAAAGTTACGTTCGATGGAGCAGGTGTGACCTAATGGTTGAAACTCGGCCTCTCAATCGAAGGTCCAAGGTTCAGATTCAGATCGTTCATATTTTTCAGATTCATCACATTTTTTATCTAATATGATGTAAAATGGTGAGGAAACACACAACCTACACACTTGAATGTTCTTTAAAAAAATGTTCTCAAAGGTGTTTAAAGTTTTACAATTCGCAGTTGGCCAGCGTGGCTTCAACCGCTTCAGTTGCGTCTACCATGGCAATGAATATCCCGTATGCTAAGTCACTCCCACTTTCGCATTAATCTTCTTCTTCTTCTTTCTTCTTTTCTTATGTGTAAAAATGAATGTTTGTCTGTATGTCATCATTATCATCATTTTTCATTTCATCATCATCATTTTCATCATCATATTTAGCAAAGTTTTGAATCATGAGCTCGCGAAGGTTTTAGCTGTTTTTTTTGTGATGGCGTAACTACGCCCGCAGGGTACAGCTAGTCTTCTTCTTTATAAAAATGAATGTCTGTCTGTATGTACTCTATAGAATCACAAACTATTCATTTGATCATGTGTTGATCTTTTTTTTTTATTTGACTGAAGTAGCAAACGAGCATGCAGTCCACCTGATGGTAAGTAGCCACTGCCGCCCATGAACATCTGTAATCATCTTCATACAGAACATGGGTTTCATCTGAAGTCAATCACGGATGCGTTGCTACTCCCGAGGACCATGATGGTCGACTCATGTGAAAGTGTGCCGGCAACCACATCATTCTATTGAAACGCAAGAAATGCTTCACGCTAGAAATAGGTGTGGCGGTGGTACTTCCCCGGTCGAACTACACTGGTTCTACCACTTTGAATTGATCTTTAGCAAAGTTGATAGTCATGAGCTCGCTTAGGTTTCTGGTGTATTTTTCTTTCTTTGTGATGGCGTATCAACGCGCGCAGGGTACAGCTAGGAGTCCCCGAGCTTTCGCCTCCGTGTCAATCAGAATGAGTGATGTGACTTGAATAGAATTTTGTGACTCGAATCATTCGAATAATTGGACCCGGTTAAGCACAAAAGATCCAACAGCGTTTTTACTTTTGAGTAAAAGCAGTTCAAAGTTTGACCGTAAAAAAAACTTACTTTTTTAAAATCTCCAGTGTAATAAGACATAAATGTCCATTTTTAAAAGAAATATCTTTTGTGCATATATAATGTTTAATTAGTAGATCATGTTTATAAATCGATTTCACACAATATGTTGACTGGATCTTTTCTACTTAACTGGGTTCAATTTTACTGCATCACTTGAGTTTAGTGAGTTTTTAAGTCACTCAAGAGAAATCCCACTCGACTTACAAGTTTGCTATTCGAGTGACACTTTTTAGTAACACGTTAATATACGCCAATATACGAATATCGACAATCAACAAACAAACGCGTATTTCGGTTTGTGAAAACGGCCGGCACATGATACATAAAAAAAAATATTCGAGAGATATCTAGTGGCAACAAAAAAAATAACTCGATGCACTGAGTTGACTCGGTAACTAGAGTGCACAGACACTCGAGTGATACTTTTTTAAATCTAGTTGTCGTCAACCCATTACTGTCCCACTGCTGGGCACGGGTCTTCTCTCGGAATGAGAGAGTTTAGGCCATAGTCCACCGCGCTGGCCAAGTGCGAATTGGTGGACTTCACACACCTCCGAGAACTGTTTTTTTTTTAAAGAACTCTCGGGTGTGTAGGTTTCCTCACGATGTTTTCCTTCACCGAAAAGCAGTGATAATTAATTTTCTAATACGCACATGAATCAGTGGTGCGTGCCTGGGTTTGAACCTCGGACCTCCCAATCGAGAGGGCAAGTTTCAACCATTAGGCTATCACTGCTCTTTAGGCTATCACTGATCTAACCCACTCGAGTTACAAGTGTGCTATTCGTTCGATCCGACACGTTTATTAATATACGCCAATATACGAATATCGACAATCAACAAACTCACGCGTATTTCGGTTTGTGAAAACAGCCGGCACAGGATAGATGAAAAATTATATTCGAGAGATATCTAGTGGCAACAAAAAAATAACTCGATGGACTGAGTTGAGTCGGCAACTCGAGTGCACAGACACTCGAGTGATACTTTTTTAAATCGAGTACGAGTTTCAAATTCACAAGTGACTCGAGTAAAAAACACGACTCGTGTCGCATCACTAATCCGAATCAAATTCTGTTTAAAATTACATTCCTGGTTATTCATGTGTCTCCCGATTACATTCCAGCTAACCGTCCGTGGCATACTATGAAATTACTGGGATAGAATGGTCGGGAATCAATCCAATGTGACCGCGTCTCCTGAGGTATCTCTCATTAGGATCGATTGTTTGTAAGGATTTTAGACGTGTTTGAAATATTTTGGAATAATTCTAATATTTTCTCGTTTATTTTTATCTGATTGAAGTAGCAAATGAGCTTGCCACCTGATGGTAAGTGGTCACTGTCGCTCATGGACATCAGTAATCAACTCCATACAGAACATAGGTTCTATCTGAAGTCAATCAGAGATGCGTTGCTACTCCCGAGGACTATGACGGTCGCCTCATGTGAAAGTGTGCCGGCAACCACATCCTTCTATCGAAACGCAAGACATGCTTCACGCTAGATATAGGTGTGGCGGTGGTACTTTCACGGTCGAACTACACTGGTTCTACTACCATCAATATCATCAGCCCTTTAGGGTATCAATACCTTCTCATCCTTATGTTAGATTATAATCTTATTTCTTTCTTTTGTTCCTTCAATATTGTTAGACTTTACTTTTAAAGTTTATTACAGATGTCCAGGGGGAGCAGTGGCCACTTACCACCAGATGGTCTGCATACGCGTTTGTTAAATGTTTAGTTATAGTACGAATATACATTTAATACCTCAGTTACAGGTTTCTAGAAGTAAAAAATATATTAAAGAAAACCTTAACGAAAAAGGGGCTTTAAAGTAAATTACATTTCTTAATTCATTCTATAGAAAGCAGACAAACAGTTGTATTTATTTTTAAATAAAGGTAAGTGCAATTTTGCAATGATCCTTCGAGCCGGATGTTTCCGTATTTTGAGGAAATTTCTTGCTAATTGTAAATGGT
The DNA here is from genome assembly GCA_949699795.1 of Spicauda simplicius. NCBI lineage: Eukaryota > Metazoa > Arthropoda > Insecta > Lepidoptera > Hesperiidae > Spicauda > Spicauda simplicius. The sequence continues at coordinate 16,466,943 of OX453076.1, forward strand.
ATATAATATATGATACATACTTTATGTATGTCTTTACATAAACGGCTTAAGTATTTAACCCCATGATGTCACCTGATGGTAAGTGGTCACTTCCGCCCAAGAACATGAGCAACTTTTCTACAGTTGGAGTTCTATATAAAATCTATCACAGATGCGATGATACACACACATGATCAATCCTCATGATTGAGATGGTTGTGTCGCAACATATCCGCTAAATACAATTACTGATGCGAGACATCAGACCAAAAAATACATCGCAATTTTTTTACATTTTACCGCTACTACACTACTATAGGTGCTGCACCCATGTTGAAGAAAAAAAAAACAAATATTCGCATTGTCGGTAAAATGTCGATAGAGGTCGCATTCACGAATATTCAAGTACGTAATGATTTTCGTTACATCATCATTCTATTCACCCTAAAGTTTATGTAAATCTCCTTATACATATGTGACGGAATTATTCCGCCATGATGGCTCACACCTCCGGATAGGATCTTCGCTATCAGATTGTTGGCGACAATTTGTGCCGACGTAATTGAATTTCGAGTTTAATTCGTCACTACGGATAAATGACTTCTCAACTGCTTAAATGTTCTATTTACCTTTTTCGAAGCGCTTAGACTTTTCTATTATATCTTCTTTTGTATATGTCTTTGCTAAAATATCGTTAATGTAATTCTGATTAGAAATGTTGATGTCATTTCTATTTTTATTAATTTTATGTAAAAATTTTTTGTTGTGCTTTTAAAATATGTTATTATTTAGTAGGTTATTTCATTATGTTATTCAAACATGTTGTATGAGTGTTCTTTGTGGATTTAAAATAAATATATAGGTACTTATAAAGTAACACATATAGAATTCCTGAAACGCTTTAGAAATTCAAAAGATTTATAAATTAGGTTTTTAGAAATTAAGTCAAACCGTAATTTACTACACTATTTAAACGGAAAACGTATATTTCATCCCAGGTCTAATAAACTTTCTAAAAAATTTCAATACCAGAAACATAGCGCATAATAATATCTACAGATAGTCCACTAAGATTTATCCAAATTGTAATCCTAAAAACATTTAGTCTAAACGAAATTAATAAACTGGCAAAAGACTAAATAAAATAAATTATCCCATAGAAAATCTTTCGAAATTCAGTTTCATATGAATCTACGATGAAACTGGCGCCTCTGCTCATTTTCATATAAATCCGTGCCGCATATAAATAAGTTATTTATTTATATTCTATGCATTATTAACGCCTTATAACGTTTAATCGATTTTGACATATTAATAGCTTTATCCTTACTCATTAACAGTGTCTTTGCTATTTAAGATGATAGAATTTATATGGTTCGACCGGAAAGGTACCACCGCCACACCTATTTCTAGGGTGAAGCAGTTCTTGCGTTTCGGTGGAAGGGTATGGGTGCTGGCACACTTTTATATGGGGTGACCATGTTAGTCCTCGGGAGTAGCAACACACCTCTGACTGACTTCAGATAACCATGTTCTATATGAAGTTGCTTACAGATGTTCATGGGCGGCATTAACCACTTACCTTCAGTTCGACTGCCTGCTCGTTTGCTACATCAATCAGACAAAAAGTACCACAAAATTCAAACCTTAATGATACTATACCAGTAGGTACTTTTAACTTCACCTTTCTCAATCAATCACGCGAACTGAAATACTTCGTCAACAAATACCCTACAGGCCACTCAACGACATCGCTTCGAAGAATACCAAATCAGGGTTCAAGTCAAGTTATAAATATAATAAAATGCCAGTCGTTCGTCTCTGAAGCTTACTTTTGCTATCGTAATGGGACGATAAAGTTTCATTTGGGGAAAGACCCCCAGACATCTTTTTTTGGCGTAATGTGTTGTTCCATATTTTATTTCATACGCAGAGTATTTCCTTGTCCATCCATCTTGTTCAAAACATAAACATGAATTCATACATTTTTTTTCTTACAGCACTGACAATAGATTTCAGACAATTGATGTTTCTTTTCTCCTGGATTTAGGAATTCTTGGACTAATAAATAATAAAGTTTCAGTTTGGTAACTAAATGAAAGTTTTAACTAAGTATTATTATTGTTAGAACAAATTAAAAAGGTATGATGATCTACAAAGTATAATTTTTAGATTGATTTTTGAATCAAATGTGCACGAAATCCAAGCTAAATATAATATTTGTTTTACAGACACCGACTTTAACGTAAATTTAGAAAAATAAAAAAAAGCTCACATCTTCACTGAACGTCTCCGATAAACCTAACAAAATCCAAAAACGTATCAAATAATTGTGTTAAAAAATAGACATTGTACAGTTCTATAAACGCTAACTTTCTTAACTTTATTTATCCTCTACAATCCTCTAATATCCTCTACAACCTGTAACTTTTAGATTGCTTTTTGATTGAAATGTGTCCCAAATGGAAGTTAAATATCTGTTTTTTAGACAGACTAATAAAAATGAAAGAGATCTTCTCTTACACTTTTACTAAACTAAAATCCAAAACCTATGAAATAATTGGTATTGCCATTCAAAGAGGAAATGCTGCTAGCATCTTGGGAACCTTGCCCAGGGACTGCGATGGTGACAATTTTTTATGGTACAATCAATTTGGGTAACATTGAACAGCGGTGTAACTTTGAACAAAGTTGTGAAAAAAATATATTAATTTATTACATGGAAACTTCTTGTTGTTTTAATATCGTACCTGCGTAAAATGGTTTGCCAAAATGTTGTAATAGCAATGAAAGTAAAAAAAGGTACCTATCAATGTCATCATTTAAAAAAATACCGCCTTTTCCGTAGTGAAGTTGTTGCAAGTGTTTAATGCTTCATTTTGAAATAGCAATTATAATATAAAACTTACCGTAAACAGGTGTGTTTTGGTGTTTATCTTTAAAATGTATATTGTATATTATTATTTTGAAACTGTACTATCCGTATCCCATGTTGAATATTGCGTAAAACTGTTAAACTTTTGACGACGTCGAAATTTGATGTTATATGGGTAACTTTGAACGGTTCAAAGTTACCTGTATCATAAAAAAATATTTTTTTCGGAGGCTCAGGGTCGCTCAGCGTGCTATGGAGAGGGTTATGCTCGGAATTTCGCTACGAGACATGATTCGCAACGATGAAATCCGTAGACGAACGAAGCTTACCGACATAGCTCTCAAAATTAGCAGGCTGAAGTGGCAATGGGCCGCCACATCGCTCGTAGGACCGATAACCGATGGGAAAGAAAGGTCCTCGAGTGGCGACCATGTTTAGGCAAAAGGAGTACCGGTCGACCCCCTACCAGATGAACCGGTGACCTGAAGAAGACAACGGGAAACCGTTGGATTCAGAGGACACAGGACCGGTTGGAGTGGCGCCATTTAGGGGAGGCCTATGTTATGTCCATGTTCCGTCCATCCTTTTTTTTTTTGTTTTCGAGGGGGAAACCTTCCAAAGGTATCCGATGTTCCGTCCATCTTATGGATGGATGGAATAAATAATCAAAAAAAAACTAGTATCTTATTTTACCACCAAATTGATCGACCTTGATTCATATGGCAAGACCAAGTTGTCTATTGTATTTATATATCAAAATAAATGTATTTTTTATAGATTTGGTTTTAATTAACAAAAATATGTTAATTAATTTTACTCAGACCTTAAAATATTCGATTAATGACGGATTTTATATCCTCAAAAAATTATATTCAAAGTTACCCAAAACTAAGGATAACTTTGAATTTGAGTTTTAGGGGTAATTGTGGATAGTTTAATTGTTTTCTCCGTAAATTTATTGTGTTAGATTAATAAACCAGCTAAAAAGGACACTATTCATTTAATAAAAACAAGGTGCAATAAATATAAAACAGATTATAATATCACAAATATTGTAAAAAGTGTTCAAAGTTACCCAAATCGAGTTTAGTGTTTTTGTTTATATGTTTTTGTTTTTCTTTTTTGTATATATGTACATTTTGTAAATAGTTTTTTTTTTATTTTGTTAAATCTAATTAGAACCGTATTGTTAATTGTATTAAAAACTATCGGATATAAAATAAAGAAAATGCCGTAACCTGAAATAATTGTATTAAAGAATGTACATTATACAGTTCTACAAACGCTAACTTTCTTAAACGAAGCAAATTACCAAATCCCCAAGTCGCTTAGCTGTGAAACGCGATATCAAGATTGGCTTGTTTCCTGCTACGAGTAGTTACGCAAGTGCCTCTAATATTGTGTTAAGTCAAAGCTTTTACTCGATTACCGACAATCTTTATGGAAATTTAGTTGACATTTCACTTTAGTTCAAAGCAGTTTTAAATGTACATTGCGTGGCACAAGAATAATTAGCTCATGTATAGAGTTCATGAACGTTATGCTCTTTATGTAATAGAAATAGGTAACGAAGCAGCTGATTTTAGTGGCCACATATCAGTGTTTTGCAAGAATAACAGCATTGGAAATTCATATATATGCTTATTAATTAAAGTTAAAGAAACAGTTTTTTTTTATTTATTTTTATTTGACTGAAGTAGCAAACGAGCATTCAATCCACCTGATGGTAAGTGGTCTCTGCCGCCCATGGACATCTGTAATCAACTTCATACAGAACATGGTTCCATCTGAAGTCAATCACAGATGCGTTGCTACTCCCGAGGACTATGATGGTCGTCTCATGTGAAAGTATGCCGGCAACCACACCCTTCTATCGAAACACGAGAAATGCTTCACGCTAGAAATAGGTGTGGCGGTGGTACTTCCCCGGTCGAACTTCACTGGTTCTACCTCCTCGAAAATTTATTTTTATGTAAAAAAACCTAGAATTCACAACTTTCTGATCTTACTATACCGTGGTTATTGACTTTTTAATTTAGTTTTCATATTATAACTTCGCTCAGTAAAAAGAAATGTATTGCTTATTTTTTGCCTGGCTCTCCTATAAAATTTGCGTCTTTGTGTTGTGTTAATATGAGATCCAAGCGATATGGGCATAGGTAACTACATCCAAATAGGTCAAAAAATACCTACATCAATCATAGACTCTTGAAGTCTAACATAGAATACTTCTAAACTTATCTATACGTTTCAATACGAAAAACAAATAAATTTTTGGGTTACAATGATTTTGATTACATAAGAAAGGAGCGACAAAAACTGAATATGCTGGTTAAGACGTCAGACAGCCATTTTTGTTACTTTTTTAGGCTTAAACGATGTTCAAAATTACAAATATTAACGTAAAGAGCAGTGACGCATTTCGATTATGATAAAATAAAATTGTTATTAACAATAACTCAGAAGCAGTGATAGCTTAATGGTTGAAACTTGCCATCTAAATCTGGAGGTCCAAGGTTCAAACCCAGGCACGCACCACTAATTTATGTGCGTATTAGAAATTTATCATCACTGCTTTTCGGTGAAGGAAAACATCGTGAAACCTACACACCCGATAGTTCTTTAAAAAAAAGTTCTCGGAGGTTTGTGATGTCCACCAATTCACACTTGGCCAGCGTTGTGGACTATGGCCGAAAACTCATTCCGAGAGAAAACTCGTGCCCAGCAGTGGGACAATTAATGAGTTGACGATATAAAAAGTCAGAATGAAATAAGGAACAATTTTGGAACAAGCAAATATTGATATAATCGTGATAGTTTTAGTATAAAAAATGTAATAGCGAGCAAGAAAAATATTACTCTAAATTCCACTCAGCTCGTAAAAATATACTGCACGGTAATTTTAAGATAAAATGGAAAATCACAAGGTAAAAACTCAAAGACAGCAGCATTATTGGAAAACGTAATTGGATGAGAGATACCTATTAGAACAGACGTGATCTTGCTGCAATGAGGCGACTTGGTGTCGATAGTGAGGAAATTAAATTAAAGAAGATAAGATTTACGGACACTTGATATAAATTCCGAGATTTTTTATTCGTTCGTGTCAATATTGGCTTTAATGAAACAGAGACATAAGATTACCAACAGGAAAAATCCTTAAGAGATTATTATTAATTGTGCTCGGAATTTTATAAAGGTATACTCACCCATCAGTGATATAGGAAACGAAATACATTCAATTATAGAAAATATTTACAATTTAAAAAATGTCTTTCCTGTAAAACTATATGTCTCATATCAATCATCATTTTCCAAAGTCAGCCAGGTCTTGGTTCTGTAACCAAAACATTATGGAAGGAAACCAAATAAAATTTGACTATTTTTGTCAAAAGTATGAGACAAAAAAGAAATATTTGAAATCACATTACGTAACATGGCAAATTTCAAATCAAAAGATAAATTTGACGATAATCCCTACATGAAGTAGACAGGTTTCAATATATGTGCGTCAGGATTAGACGAACAAGACCAAACAAATTAGCACCCTCAATCTTAAAGACAAGGTGTGCGTACGCATATAAACGTCACATCGGATGAAGTTCGGAAACTTCTAGAAACTTGGCACAACAGAAACGTGCGTGAACGAGCGTCACGCGCCGCCGATAAACCGACATTATGGCGTTTACTTAGACCAGTCATAACTTGGCAAACTCGCTATCACTGAAACTCGATCGGAACGTCGAAAACGAATTTTATCGCGATAATTTATCGACTGCTCGGCTTGAAAGCACAGGCGTGAATCGGGATACCAATGTATAATCCTGTTTGAGACACTGCGTTTTCTTAAGTGCCTTTATGATAAGAATTTTGATAGGGTTCGCTTATTTTATAAACCATTTAGTTCTTGACGTTTATTTTTGCTTGTTTTTTATATCTTTCATTAGTTTTTTGCTTAGGTGCGTTATGAATGCTAAATTTGTCTACAACCTTCTTTGAGCTGCTGTGTGTATATGTATGTTAGTCATTATAAACGCGAACAGGTGTTGCAATAATTTGTCATCGGTATCTCTTGCAATAGTTACGTAATGAACACTTCCTCTAGAACGAATAGAGATATAGTAAATTATTATTAATCGAGATGAATTTTTCTATAGCAGTAATTTCAATTAATTCTATCAACATACCGTCTTTACATCAAGGTTCTCAGTTTATCATGGGTACAACCCATTATTGTTCCACTGCTGGGTATGGGTCTTCTCTCAAAGTGAGAGAGTTTTAGGCCATAGTCCACCGCGCTGGCCAAGTGCGGATTGGTAGACTTCATACACCTTCGAGAACTTTTTTTTTTGAACTCTCAGTTGTGTAGGTTTCCTAATGATGTTTTTCTTCACTGAAAATCAGTGATAATTAATTTCTAATACGCACATGAAACCTGGGTTTTAACCTCGGACGTCCCGATTGAGAGATCAAGTTTCAACCATTAGGCTATCACTGCTCTTTATCATAAATGTAACAAAAAGTGTTAAACCCATTCGAAAATAATACCAGTAGTAAGATTACCTGCTAGCAACTCACCAATTAGCCAACGGAAACTTGCCTGTAACTTGTCCGAAACAACCGGGGGCCTGATGAAATCATGGAAGACTAAATATATCCTTTATTGGATCGGACGTAAAGTTATCTCGAACATCTGAATCCATTGGCTTTATCTTCTGGTGATTAGTTCCAGCTGACGTGTCCGCTTTTTCAATATTGAGAATCAGAAAAGGAAAAACACTCTGTTATTGGTTTATATTAAAAAAAAAACAATAACACGCTTTCTACGCTTCTATAGCCCCACACTAGGATTTTCACCTGTGCATTAAGTACCATGGACACACACAAGAAAATACACAAACACCCAGACCCAGAACATCAATCTAAACTAATCATTCAGATACCTGTCTGGCCAGGAATCAAACTCAGGACCCATTGCGCGTCAGACCAGTATGAAAACCACTCCGCCACGCGGATCACGAAGAAATAATTATATTGGTGTTATCTCAAAATCTCCTGTTCGTTTGGTGGCATAATATGCCGTAACTAGATTCTGAAATACGAAACGGATACTATTAAGCGGTGTAATATGTGAAGCAGACATGACAAAAATGTAAAATAGCTCTAACAGTAATCTAAGGAATCTCTCGAGAAAGCGAGAGAGACCGTTCAATATTACTGGCGGTTATGATCGTAATAACTATATTTACTTTTACTTCCCTGCTCTTTATTATTGCTATCTCATTAAATATAATTTATACTTTATACTACATTTATTTATTATGATATATATCTATATTCTTATATATTAATTACGTATGTATTTATGTATAATTTATTTTCTGCACGCTAGATTTGCTTGTCACATAAATATTCCGATCACAGGGCTGCTGGAAGAAATTTCATTTTGAAATAAGTAGCCCTTTGTACTAAATATTTTTGTAAATGTATAATTCCTGTAATGTCTCTGTGTACAAAAACTTATAAATAAATAAATGCTAAAAATTTTAGCGCTACATCGCGTCCGTCATAATATTTTGAAAATCAAATTTCACTAAAAACTTTAACGACACCGAATAAAGTCTTGAAAATTGTTGGAAAATTTATCCTCTTCTCTATCGAAAGTTATTTGATACAGTTGAAGATCCGACGTTCGATTATGCCGAACTTTGAACTTACCATAATTCACCAACTTATATGACAAGTTCCTGGTGACGAAAAAGTTTCTTAAAAAACAATCGTTAATCACATCGACTAACCAGTTAAACAATAGAAAGGCGCCAATGAGCCATTTGCAAAAAAGAAACCGAGGAAAACTTGAAGTAAGTCAAACAACAAAAGTGGGTTAATGGCTTTACGAACTACGGATAATGAAATATTATTTATGGTCCGTGTTCCTAAATTACACGTGAATCAAGTTCAAACTAGTGTTTTTAATCATGAGGCATTAAAATTATAAATTCGGTTGGTGCTTTTCGGAAGTTAAATCATAATGGCGAACTTACGTGAGTAACTAGGGAAATAAAAACAATGAATTTGGTGCACCAAATAATTACCAACGAAATAAGTTTTAAAAGGATTTATATAACGGCGACCCGCGTAGCGCAACGGTTACCATACCGGTCTGACACGCAGTGGGTCCTGGGTTCCATTCCCGGCCAGACAGGAGTTTAGATTCTGTTCTGTTTTGGGTCTGGGTGTTTGTGTATTCGTCATTGTGTATGTCCATGGCACCCACGACATAGGAGAAAATCCTACTGTGGGGCTATGAGTGTCGAAAGCGTTTTTTTTTATATAATAGGTGGTAGAAACAGTGTAGTTCGAACGGGGAAGTACCACCGCCACACCTATTTCTAGCGTGAAGCATTTCTTGGGTTACGATGGAAGGGTGTGGTTGCTGGCACACTTTTATATGAGGCAAAAATCAGCATCAGGTGGACTGCATGCTCGTTTGTTACCTCAATCAGATAAAAAAAACTTCATGTTCATAAGTAGAACATTTTATTCAGTAATATCTTTTACATAATAATTCTAAATAACTAATTTCATCTGATAAATTTTGGCAAAAATAATTCAAAGACACATATCGTTCTGATTACATATTAAAATGAATCCTTATGTAGTATGATTATTAGATTCATATTACTGAAAGCAAGATAACTCTCTTCTGGAATCAAATATGTTAACGTTTTTGACGAGAATTTTTAGTACTTACGTTTGTGTGGGACTGTCTTCAAATTCGTTTTATGTAGCCTCTAAGGTTATAAATATATTTTAAGATTTTAGTAAAGGTATTAAGTTAGTATCCATAGTATGAGTTTATAATGTTTGTACAAATAAATCGGTTGTCTGTAAAGTCGGTTTACTGACGATAGTTGAACGTGACAACGTCATAAGAAAATACTGTAATCAGTAATCAGTAATCAGTAATAATTTATTGTCAAAAACAGGTACATTAATGGTGTAAACAAATTAGTATTATTGTCTCTCTGTTTTTGCCTACAGAGGCATACAATAATTTAATAGGAAGATACATGTCAATTTTGAATAATAATAATAAAAAAAAAAACATAATTAATATTTAGATCTACAAATTGATTACTTATTATATTCTATGTCAAATACTTTTAAATTTACGATTGCTTATATGTCAAGAACATTAAGTATGTCAGTATATAAAACAATAATATGAACAGATATAAAATGATATATATAATTGTGACATCTGATGGAATGGTTGCATTTTTGTATAGCAGCTGTCCACGCGGACGCATCGCTCACTCAAGTAGGAGAGACAGATGTCGAACGCTGCCGAACGTGGAGGCAGATTGTGCCTCTTTGTCGCTGGTTTCGTGCTCTCACCTGAAGCCTTAAATGGAACGCCTCAGAGCGAGGTAACGCCACATGTATCATGATTTTGGTCCATATCCATGTCACACACATGTATGTCCATGTGCAGCCGGTTCCATAGAATAATAAGACGTTGTCACGTCAAAATAGCGTTCTTGTTTGCGCTTATCATTTGAAAGTGATTTGAAGTTTCACGGTGGTAGAACCAGTGCAGTTCGACCGGGGAAGTACCACCGCCACACCTATTTCTAGCGTGAAGCATTTCTTGCGTTTCGATAGAAGGGTGTGGTTGCCGGCACACTTTCACATGAGGCGACCATCATAGTCCTCGGAAGTAGCAACGCATCTGTGATTGTCTTCAGATAGAACCCATGTTCTATATGAAGTTGATTACAGATGTCCATGGGCGGCAGTGCCCACTTACCATCAGGTGGACTGCATGCTCGTTTGCTACTTCAGTCTGATAAAAAAAAAAAAAAGATTGCTTGTTTCCGGGAAACAAAACTTGTACTAAGGGTACAATAAGGTCCAGTCCTGGCCTTCTGCCCTTTAAGATATGTTATAAATTTGCCAACCTTTAACCATTAAGTCGTTATAAGTCCGATAATAATACCTTTTCCGGTGCCCCTACTTTCTTCGACCTTTGATGTATTGACCTTTAGACATTATGACTGCGGTTGTATCACTCCCTTTCGAAGATGACCTGACCTTCGTGAAAGATTTATAATTACAAAGTGCAAAAGTAATATTTTATTGGTTTTGTTATATTTTATCTTATTATAATATTATGAAGGCGAAAGTTTGTAAAGATGTGTGTTTGTAACTTTTTAAGCAAAAACTACAGGGGGTACTACCAATTATTGTCTCACTGCTGGGCATGGGTCTTCTCTAGGGTTGCCACCCGTACTTTATTATAAAGTATTGTACTTTATTCGGGGCAATTGTACTTTATACTTTATGAGGAAAATAAATTACGCGAAAATACTTTATTTTGTATATCTGGGATTTAAAAGTTTGATTATAATCAGTTTTGTATAAAACTAAAATTCCTTTAATCACAAGGTTTCCGTAGCTACCTTATTTAGAAAGTAGTATAACATTTACGTTTGGTGCCCTTTTTTTGAGAAATATGGGCGTCAAATTATTATCTACATTTTTTTTGCTCACCATCACCACGCATAGTTCTAAAAGTATCCTAGAGCCAAAAATTTAGTAATAATATAAATAGTACTTTAATTTGAAGCTACGTACTTTTTTCTTTAAACCTTTTTAAGCCAATGTACTTTAATCGTTGAAAAAAAAAGGTGGCAACCCTAGTCTTCTCCCAGAATGAGAGAGTTTTAGACCGTAGTCCACCGCGCTGGCCAAGTGCGAATTGGTGGACTGCACACATCTCCGAAAACTTTTTTTTAAACGACTCTTGGGTTTGTATGTTTCCTCACGATGTTTGTCCTTCACAAAAAAGCAGTGATAATTAATATATAATACACATAAATCAGTGATGCGTGCCTGGGTTTGAACCTCGGACCTCCTGATTGAGAGGGCAAGTTTCAACCATTAGGCTATCACTGCTCCAGAACTGCTCTGCTCTAAAAACTTTTATACAGTTTTCGCTAAAATTTGGCACACAGATAGTTTATGACCTACTTTAACTCATCGGACACTCTTTACAACCATGATCAATGCGGGTTGAGCCGCAGGAACTACCTTGTTATATTATAAAGGCGAATGTATATATGTGTCGGAGAAACCTCATTCTCATCGACATCGTCATTAGTGGTTACTGGTCTAGTGGGCGTCATCAGGGTAAAATGCAGGCACGAAACACGATGATCACGCTTTTACACTGTTTTATTCCGATTAAACAATACTTCGCTAATCGTTAACTTAATATAAATTCGATAACAATTCCCAAAGGTTATAACAATTACGACCGAGCAGCGGGTTCGAGGTACCGGTCTCACTTTTGTCACCAGATATGTTCTCTCCAAGGATCCAACTCGATCCTTCGCTTACCACAGTCAATGAAAGAATGTCGCAAAAACTATAAACCTCTCTACAAGAAAATATGGCGCCTCGACCCCACTCGAGACATCCGCTCTGCTCTGATTGGTCGCTACATAAATAACAACTTATTACTTTTTATTCCATTAACAAGGTTTTCAATCAAAAGGAGGCTATAACAAATTAAATTATTAATTTTTACAATAATTTAAATGTAAACAAACAGAATTGTACAAGCAAGCAACAATCAACCCGACTCTAAGCTTCGTCCGACATATGTATCTTAGTCACGCAAAAACAACTGGATTACTGGAGAATACGGCAATGAAACTGCACTTAGGAATTTTTACAATATTTTCTTTTACACTACCAAAAGATTGAAACACAATCTCAAGAGAAAAGGTTTTGTAAGAATCTTAACCGATTTGTCTTGTTTTCGTCGTCGTCCACCCATTATTGTCCCACTGCTGGGCACGGGTCTTCTCTCAGAATGAGAGAGTTTAGGCCATAGTCCACCGCGCTGGCCAAGTGCGAATTGGTGGACTTCACACACCTCCGAGAACTTTTTTTTTTTTATAAAGAACCGTCGGGTGTGTAGGTTTCCTCACGATGTTTTCCTTCACCGTAAAGCAGTGATAATTAATATATAATACGCACATAAATCCTGAGAGAAATTGAGCGCTTCTATGGGCAGTTATATACCGCTTCGCGTGGCCCTCTACCGCCTGTCAACGACAAGCGAGCCACGCTAACCCGACACTATACCGAAGATATCCCGGACGTCAGCCTGTACGAGATTAGATTGGCCCGCAAACAGCTCAAGAACAACCGAGCGCCCGGTGAAGACGGAATCACAACTGAATTGCTAAAAGCAGGTGGGAGGCCTATTTTAAAAGCGCTCCAACAGTTGTTCGATTCCGTCATAAGCCAGGGTATAGCACCGGAGGCGTGGAGCAGAAGCGTGGTGATACTGTTCTTCAAAAAATGCGACAGGTCCTTGTTGAAGAATTAAAGGCCTATTGCGCTTCTGAGCCACATCTACAAGGTGTTTTCGAGGGTCATCAATAATCGAATAGCTCGCAGGCTCGACGACTTTCAGCCTCCCGAACAAGCCGGATTCCGAAAAGGCTTTAGTACCATGGACCACATACACACACTGCGGCAGATAATAGAGAAGGCCGAGGAGTACAATTTGCCGTTGTGTGTGGCCTATGTGGACTATGAGAAAGCCTTTGATTCTATCGAGACATGGGCGGTGTTTTAGTAGCTTCAGCGGTGCCAGATTGACTTTCGGTACATCGAAGTGTTGAAGTGTATATATAAGGCAGCCTCAATGTCGATCCGATTACACGACGGATGTACGAACCCGATCCAATTGCAGCGCGGTGTGAGACAGGGGCATGTGTTATCTCCGAAACTATTTACCGCTGCATTGGAAGACGTGTTCTAACTGATGGAGTGGAAAGGATTCGGCATCAACATCGATGGCGAATATATCACTCACCTTCGATTCGCAGACGACATAGTCATCATGGTGGAGTCGATGGAGCACCTCAACACCATGCTCAGCGACCTCTCTGGTGCCTCTCAACGGGTGGGTCTTAAGATGAACATGGACAAGACGAAGATCATGTCTAACGTCCATGTCACACCCGTACCGGTTGTTGTTGACGGCACCACCCTCGAAGTTGTTGACGAATACATTTACCTAGGACAGGCGGTGCAGATGGGTAAGTCCAACTTCGAGAAAGAGGTCACTCGTAGAATCCAACTCGGCTGGGCAGCGTTCGGGAAACTGCGCCATATCTTCTCATCCGATATACCTCAGAGCCTGAAGACGAAGATGTTCGAGCAGTGTGTGTTGCCAGTGATGACATATGGTGCCGAGACGTGGTCCCTTACTGTGAGCCTCGTGCGTAAGCTCAAGGTCGCTCAGCGAGCTATGGAGAGAGCTATGCTTGGTATTTCCCTGCATGACAGAATTCGTAACGATGAAATCCGTAGGAGAACGAAAGTTACCGACATAGCTCTCAAAATTAGTAAGCTGAAGTGGCAATGGGCAGGCCACATCGTTCGTAGGACAGACAACCGATGGGGTAGAAGAGTCCTCGAATGGAGACCACGTCTGGGCAAAAGAAGTGCAGGCCGCCCCCCGACCCGGTGGACTGATGACCTGAAGAAGACGGCGGGTAAATGCTGGATTCAGATGGCCCAGGACCGGTCAAAGTGGCGCAGATTAGGGGAGGCCTATGTCCAGCAGTGGACTTTCAAAGGCTGATGGATGGATGGACGCACATAAATCAGTGGTGCGTGCCTGGGTTTGAACCTCAGACCTCTCGATCGAGAGGGCAAGTTTCAACCATTAGGCTATCTATCATTGCTCGTTGCTTGTTTTAATCCAAATATTAGCTGTAGTTGTTGTTGTTAATTTCTTTAACGGATAATTTCAAGTACGCATTCCACACTCCAATGTTATTTAAATAACATTTGTAAATAGGTTCTTTTCACGTACTATACATTACTCTACGGTACATAAGTAGTAATCTCTTTCCGAAATTGTATAACAGGCTCAAGCAAATTAGATTCGTGGTGGAAAAATAAGATAATGCAAAATGCGAAATAATAAATAACATATAAAGATACATAAATCAGTAGCGAGAGAGTATAAGTTCTATAATTCTTCGTAAAGAAATAAAGGAAAACTACAAACACTAGACACAAACACTAAGATAAACTGCTACCACAACAAATCATAATTAAGTGTGACAGCTTCGGAATTTGGATTCAGTTAAGGTTCTTCTAAAGGCAAAGTGTAAGTCGGGATAAGAAAAGGGATAACAATGCTTCGTCTCTGTAGATTCGGGATCAGAATAGGGCTATGGCATCCCCTGCCTGTCGTAAGAGGCGACTAAAAGGGGCTTCCGGGGCTGCAGACGGCTACAGTGGGAGCTCGAACTGTTCGGTCAGGCAATCCCGGGATGGACGGCGGTATGTGTGGTCGCATACCGTCGTAATGACTAGACGAAGCGGTGGGCCCAGCTGCCCATGTGGGAGGAGCCCGATGGGGCAACGCGCTCAGAGGATTCCGGTTGCGGTCGGTCTGAGTTCCTGGAGTCCTCTTTATAGCGCCGGGGGGGTTTTAGTGCGGTAAACATAACCCTGCGTCGCTCCCACGGCGTCCGGTACCTTTTGAAGGTTTCCCCCTCGAGAACAAAAAAAAGGGTCTACATGGTAAAGCCGGCACTCTACTAGTTAGTCACGCAGTGGGTTCCAAGTTCACTTCTCGGTCATGCACATCTATTAGCAACTTCATACAGGAGGTGCTTAATCGAAGCTACTCCTCCAGGAAAAGTGAGCCGTAACTTTACGCTTCTGCCGAAACGCAAGAACCGCTTTACGCTTTAAATAGGAATGGTGGTGGTACCTCCCTAGAGAAACCACATGCGTTCTACCACCTTAAAAATAAATGGTATAATATTACTACATAGTATAATACAAAGTCGCTTTCTGCTTTCTGTCCCTATGTATGTAGTTCTTTTTAATACATAAAATGATTCAAAAGGAAGGTTTTTTATGTACAATACATGCATAATATACTGGAGGAACAACGAAGTTCGCCAGGTCAACTAGTGATGATATAAACGATGAATTTATGCTTTGTTTCTAAGTTTGGGTGATTATCCGTTCGTTTGTTTAGATATAATGAAACGGAAATCTACAGTACTAAAAATAAATCGTTATAAAGAACTTTGAATATAAGGCCTACCCGCCTCATAAAACCTCATGTAGCTAACAACTCATAACTTTTACTGACTTTTTCAGACGTCGTATATTCCAGTGCCACAGGGGCTTACTGTGCCCACCAACCATTTAAACTTTTCCGCGCCCCGAGGACGTCCTTAAACTTACCTACTTACTACGGCCCAACTTTGTTGAGAATTGTTTCGGCGGATTTCATCCGTCGCTAAATGATTTACTTTGATTCAACCATACGATTCTCGCTTTAATAATTAGTCGAGAGGTTTAATCCCATGTCGAAGTTAAAACGAGGTGATGTAGACGGAAACTCCCTCCCGCATTATTTTTATTGATTTATTGCGCCCCTATAAAATAAAAGATACAATACGGCAACTATAGGCAATACTGTAGGCTATAGGCAATATACAACTTCGTCGTCAACCCATTACTGTCCCACTGCTGGGCACGGGTCTTCTCTCGGAATGAGAGAGCTTAGGCCATAGTCCACCGCGCTGGCCAAGTGCGAATTGGTGGACTTCACACACCTCCGAGAACTTGTTTTTTTTTTTTTAAAGAACTCTCGGGTGTGTAGGTTTCCTCACGATGTTTTCCTTCACCGAAAAGCAGTGATAATTAAAGTATAATACGCACATAAATCAGTGGTGCGTGCATGGGTTTGAACCTCGGACCTCCCGATCGAGAGGGCAAGTTTTAACCATTAGGCTATCACTGCTCATATACAACTTGCCTGATGGCATTCTCTGCCAGTCAACCCTGGGTTTTTTTTATAAGATTGAAGTAGCAGACGAGCATGCAGTCCACCCGATGGTAAGTGGTCACTGCCGTCCATGGACTCCTGTAAGCAACTTCACATATAACATAAAGTTCCATCTAAAGTCAATCACAGAAGCGTTGCTACTCCCGAGGGCTAGGATGGTCGCCTCATATAAAAGTGTGCCGGCAACCACACCCTTCCACCGAAACGCAAGAACTGCTTCACTCTAGAAATAGGTGTGGCGGTGATAATTCTTCAATCGAACTACACTGGTTCTACCACCTACAAAACAATTGGGTGGCTGGAAAATTTGCGGCAGGTATATAAGAATAACCAAATATTATATATAATATTCTAAGCCATCAGCCATAAAGCCATGATTGTAATGAGATTGTGGAATACAGAAAGCCTACGGTCGCTTAAGGCTAGACTTCGCCCAAAGGCTTCAAAGGAAAGTTACTGAAGTTGATGAGCTAGGATTTACTTTCGAAAGTCATGACTATTGTGTTAGCCAGTTTTATTGTGTTAGGATGACATTGCTTGTATTTTAGAATTTCAAGACCGTCTGGAGTTTGTGTACTTTTCTAATTAGGATTCTCTGAGCTCCGTCTGACATACCAAGCTTCAAGTTAGGATAAAGGGACAAAGTTATCTTTTGTACGCTCGAATATATTTTTAAATATGGCGCCTGCGATCAGGGAACAATACCGATCTGTTTTATTTTAACGCTTTAACGCTTTCTACACTCATAGCCCCACCGTAGAATTTTCTCCTGTGTCGTGGGTGCCATGGACACACAAAGACGAATACACAAACACCCAGACCTTTATTTTTTTTTTTCGAGGGAGAAACTTTCAAAAAGTACCCGACGTCGTGGGAGCGACGCGGGTTATGTGGGATTCTTACCGCACTAAAACCCCCCCGGTGGCCTACCTCGACGCTGCGAAGAGGACTTCGGGAACTCCAGTTGACCGCCGCCGGTGTCCTCAGCGTGTGCCCCATCGGGCTCTTCTCTGGTGGGCGTGAACTGCTCACCGCACCTTCTGGTTTTTACGGCAACATGCAACCACACATGCCGCCGTCCTTCCCGGGGTCACTTGACCGGACGGTTCGAGCTCCCACTCTTCCCGCCCGCAACCCCGGAAACCTCTTTTAGTCGCCTTTTACGACAGGCAGAGGGTACCGTAGTCCTATTCTGGTCCCGGAACTACAGGAACAAAACACCCAGACCTAGAACAAGAATCTAAACATTTAGATACCTGTCTGGCCGGGAATCGAACCCGGGACCCACTGCGTAAGACGGTATGGTAACCGCTGCGCTACCGGGTCGCATTTTAAGATAGTAAATAGATTTTATGTTACTATAGTATTTAGTAAATTCCAAAAAAAAAACATCTTTAAAAGTAACTGAAGGCAATCGATCGTTTAAAGCAAATTTCTTGTTTTAATAATTTAATTACGCTTTTTCAGACTTTTTACATTGTATTCGATCATCTTATTATCGTACATGTCGGACATCCCGGAGTCCTCCTTTTTAGCGCCGAGGACGGCCACCGGGGGGGTTTTAGTGCGGTAAGAAACCCACATAACCCGCGTCGCTCCCACGACGTCGGGTACTTTTTGAAAGTTTCCCCCTCGAAAACAAAAAAAAAAAAGGTATACTAGAAAGCAAAGATCTTTATCAATCGTGTCTCTGGGACCATTTTACACAACCTTGCACCAACGGTTTGTCATGTCGTATAACTTCTGATCAAAACAACAATGATTCTGAACAACGCTAGACGGAGCACAAAAGGTCCTATTATCTGAATCAATGCCTCAAATCAGAGAACCGTTGCTATTTTGTGATTGAAGCGTGCATCTGATGATAAGTGGCCACTCTTAACCAATGGCATTCATTATCGAATCCAAACAAGTTTAATCTACCTGTACCATTATACTATTCTTAACTTCCTTGCTACTTCCGAGGATCTAGTTGGAACTCATGCCACATTCCTTAAAAAAAAAATTGTAAGTTTGAAGTAGCAAACGAGCATGCAGTCCACCTGATGGTAAGTGGTTACAGCCGCCTATGGACATCTGTAAGCAACTTCATACAAAACATGGGTTCCATATGAAGTCAATCATAGACGTTGCTACTCCCGAGAACTATGATGGACGTCTCATGTGAAAGTGTCCCGGCAACCACATCCTTCTATCGAAACGCAAGAAATGCTTCACGCTAGAAATAGGTGTGGTTCTTCCCCGGTCGAACTACACTGGTTCCACCACCTTCAAAAAGAGAAAAATAGCTTAAAACATATAATATTAGGCTGAAAGAGGCAGAGTTAGGCAGGAAAAGTGTGGTGGTGTCCTTAGATTCTAATCACCTTACACTTTTTCCGTTCCTACGACTGAGAACTGAACTGAATACATTAAGTAAACTTACCATAACAATCATATCACAGTTACCTATATGAGGTCCTTCGAAAAGGGTTTTAATGCCTCGCGAACGGACCCAATCATGAAAATCTTCAATATATACTGAAAGTATCCGTAATAAATTTTCATAGTTATTATATAGATCATTATCCCAAAAATTTACAAGTCTGAGGTTGTATTGGGTATAAACGAAAGGGAACACACGATTGACGAGTTGACGGCGACCGTTATGAACGATCAACGATGGTCACCGTATATCGTTAGCATCCGATAGTGACTGTAGGCCGTGTTCGTCGACATTTTTTTTAAACTTAAACCTAACGATAAGGTAGACGAGCTACCTGATGAAAAGTAGTCCGGCGAGTACGGCTATGAACACTTACAACACCAGAGGAGTCGCAAATGCATCGCCGGCTTTGAAGGAGAGCTCTTTTCGCACCTGTTTTTAAAGCGCACCATGTCATAACACCCCGGGAATACGTCAAGAGGAAGCTCGTTCCACATCTTGCAAACAACTTTTTCCTCAATTTAACACGCAATTTAACACGTTAAATTGCGTAAGAGCAAATGTTAGCCAGGTGGTAGACCAGTGTAGTTTGATCGGGGAGGCACCATCTCTCTTTTCAGTTTAAGGATGTGGTTGCTGGTTCACTTTCATAATAGGCAATCTAATTTCTTGGGCGTAGCAACGCATTTGTGATTGATTTTAGACAGAAACCTTGTTTTGTATGAAGCTCATATACTTTTTTTTTTATCTGACTGAAGTAGCAAACGAGCATGCAGACCACCTGATGGTAAGTGGTCACTGCCGCCCATGGACCTTTGTAATCAACTACATACAGAACATGGGTTCCATCTGGAGTCAATTACACAAGCGTTGCTACTTCCGAGGACTAGGATGGTCGCCTCATATAAAAGTGTGCCGGCAACCACACCCTTCCATCGAAACGCAAGAACTGCTTCACGTTAGAAATAGGTGTGGCGGTGGTACTTCCCCGGTCGAACTACACTGGTTCTACCACCTTCAACTTACGCAAATACCACGTACAGGTGGACGGCACGCTCGTTTATTACTTAATTCTAACATAAAAAGGGCGCAAAGCATCAAATTCCTCTTAAAAAAAGTGTCGTAATACTATACCCGGGCATAAATAAAAGTTGAGCATAATAATAGGGAATTATGAACGCCGAATGTCTTTGGGTCAAATTCGGTGCTGCCGATAGCGTCCGGGAGCATTTTATGTCTGGGTCCTTTGGACCTTAATGTGCGTTAGGATGGCATCTGTATCCGATTTTTGTTGGGAAAAGGGTGAATGGGCCATTAGCAGCCACTTACCGAAGACGTAGTATTGTTTTTAATTTAATTTCGCCCGCTTTATTGTGTTTCTTGGAACAAAAGTTTTTCATTTCGCTCGTGGCAATCGTTTGTAATGACTCGGTGTGTGATAAGAACCCTTTGTTCGTTGAATATGCAAAATGTTGATTTAATGAACTCTCGAAATACCAGCATTGCTAAGTTCAAGCTTAGATAAATCGTGTATCTGTATTTAAATAAAACTCGTCTTTTAATAAAACTGTACTTTAATAAAAGTCACCCGTCGTAACGGTCGAAATTCTACCGTAATTTACATTAGAAAAATTTCATATTGTCTAAAGTAGGACGAATATTTTCCAAACTCAAATAAATTGTTATAATTTTCAAGTTATTTTGAACGCTGAACGTGAAAGGTAAGAAGAGGTTTAATTAGCTAAGCTGCATTTAAAAGCAATAGCGGGTATTTTGATAAAGACATCTGACATTTTTGAACGTTGTGTTTTCATAGTATAAGACGTAGAATGTTCTATTTCGTTTATTATGTACGTGTTTGTGTCAAATGTAAGGTAGTGTGTGTTTTCAGTTGAAAAAATATTAGCATCATGTAATCCTTCTCTACATTAACTATAACCGTGCGTAATTTCATGCTCCTTTTGCGGCAAGTGTCTTAATAGGGATCACAAGTTTTTGCTTCACGTATTTATATATAGATGCTGTAGAAAAACCTCATCGGTAAGCTAATAGACGAACTCACACGCACAAACATGTATGCAAAGCTGTTTTCTCACACATGTTAGATACTTCGCATTAATAAAATTATTCATAAAATCTATAATGGCAGAGCGCCCAATATTGTTGAGTTAATAATCTCACTTAAAAATGGTTCGTGATTGTGAATACAATGACAGATGAACTCATAGTGATAAAACTTTCGCGTATAGAAAGACAAAATTACACAACACCTAAAAAACTGCATCAGTTTTAATATTGTCAGAGACCCACGGTGGTGACTCTGTTACCCCTCACATAATGTTATAAAGCAAAGTTCCATAAAGACATTTTATATATCACAGATCCATTATTATCTATAAGTTATTATCAATATTTACATGTATATCGTCGAACAATAATATCGAAAGGCATTTGCAGTATTTCTTAAACCGCAAAGCATTACTATGGTTTAATCTTCTGCAATCGACTGTCCTTTTCCCACTTACATAATTTATCGAACGTTAGAAAGAGACGGAAGCTAGCATGCTAACGTAAAACGCAAGTCCAAAGCAAACAGCCATCGATAAATCTCATCATAAGGATAGCTTCCTGAATTCAGTTCACAGGATTATACTCCGTATGGTATTGGTGATATAGACGACTATCGTATGTTATCACACTCGATGTAATAGCCCGATGTAGCGTAATGAAGGGGACATATCAACTAGTTTTAGTGATGTGACAATTCGTATCTAGAATATTAGAATTTTAGATTTTTCGGATATTGATCTGAATTCGTTTTTTTATAAGTAGCAAAGTGCAGTCCACCTGATGGTAAGTGGTCACTGCCGCCCAAGTACATCTTCATATCTATGTGAAGATGTACTTGGGCGGCAGTGATTGAGTTGATTGAGTTATTTTAATCTTATGATTATGATGTATGTTGAATATCTTTTATGATGTCGATGGCACATGTTAAGGGAACGGGATTATTTTGCTGGTCAAAAAACTTGTTGGTTATACCATAAGTGGTAAAACCTCATTAACCTCACCTTCCCCTAAATTGACATTGTAATCAACTTCATACAGAACATGGGGTTCTAACTGAAGCTAATCACAGATGCGTTGCTACTCCCGAGGACTACGATGGTCGCCTCATATAAACGTGTGCCGGCGACCACACCCTTCCATCGAAACGCAAGAAATGCTTCACGCTAGAAATAGGTGTGGCGGTGGTACTTCCTCTGACGTACTACACTGGTTGTACCACCTATAATTTATTATTTATTGGAAAGTGGCAGAACATTTTTGTTTTGATACCTTTTGCTTAATAACAGTAGAGGTTAGAAAGAATTAAATACTTTATTGTATGTATTTTAAAAACGACAAACCGATTTAAAGAATATTTGACTAACAAAGATAATATTCATATGTTATAAGAGCCTCTTTGAATATACCCGTAATATTGTTATAGTACATTCGCCCGCTCAGCACTGCCACAAAAACATATTATGCAGATTCAGAACGCCCTTAGAGTCATTGATATCCATACATATAATAAATATGAAAGTTCCGTGGGTTTATACATTACTATTACTAATGTTATAAAGGGGAAATGTTTGTAAGGGTGGATAAATGATAGTTGTTCTTTCAAGCAAAGACTATTGTTTAATTGTATTCGACGACCCGCGTGTCGCAGCGGTTACCATACCGGTACCGAGTTCGATTCTCGGCCAAACAGGAATCTGAATTATGAGTTTAGATTCTTATTCTGGGTCTGTGTGTTTGTGTCTTTGTCTTTGTGTGTGTCCATGGCACCCACGACACAGGAGAATATTCTACTGTGGGGTTATGAACAGTCATAAAGCGTGTTTAAATTTCGCTGACATTTGGTTCACAGATTGTTTGTCATTATTAACTAGTTAACCCGGCGAACTTATTTTCGCCTGAAAGTCAAAAATCTAAAATTATCAGTGTTTCTTCACTATCTTAGACATGTATTATAAATGAAAACCTTCCTCTTGAATTGCTCTATCTATAAAAAAACTGCATCAAAATCCGTAACGTAGTTTTAAAGATGTAAGCATACATAGGGATAGAACGCGGGACGCGACTATGTTGTAGTAATGTAGCAATACATGTGTATTAATAGACTTTACTGTTATTTTAGACTTTGTCTGTCTCTTTGTATGTGTATTTAGATTCAAAGTTACACCATTTCATCTAATAACCCATAACACTAAATTACCTCAATTTTGAGGTCAAATTAAGAGTTTATTTCATTAAAATTCATCCATGAAAAGTCATTACAATAAGATGGTAACTTTATTGCGCGGGTAAATTCGGAATTCGCGGAGCAAAGCTAGTTTCAAGTCAAGTAACATCAAGAATTATTCGGAACATATATCATGTCGGCTCAGATTCGGATATTGTATATTCAAGTCTACGAAGATAAATATTTATTGGTGGTAGAACCAGTGTAGTTCGGCCGGGGAACCACCGCCACACCTATTTCTAGCGTGAAGCAGTTTTTGCGTTTCGATGGAAGGATGGGTTGCCGGCACACTTTCATTTGAGGCGACCATCATAGTCCTCGGGAGTAGCAACGCATGTTCTGTATGAAGTTGCTTACAGATGTCCATGGGCGGCAGCGACCACTTACCATCAGGTGGACTGCATGCTCGTTTGCTACTTCAATCTTATAAAAAAAAAACATGTTAGATATGAAAAGAACATGGCTCATGGATTGCTATTTCATATTTCGGATCCCATCGGTTCATATTACATTGGTCCATCCCTATAGTGAACATAATTATAGTGTGTAAGTCCATGGGTAAATATGGGGATGGTTCACATAACTACCACTAATGTAAGTAATGATACTTGATTGGCAAACGTTTACTATTAAAATTATGAACCGCTTAAAATCTGAACTATTTGATAAATTTATGTATAAACTAATCGCGCCCTGCGGTCTCGAAAAATGCTTTTAAGTTTAAAAGTGATTTTATAACTCAAATTGTACTGTAAGTGCTATCATTATATTAATACGTGAAGCAAAAATTTGTGACGGATTTTTAAGTAATATGCCGCGTACGAATTAGTATGAAATTTTGCACGGTTATAGTGGACGTAGAGAAGGAGTGCAGAATGTTAATATTTTTTTCAAATAATGCATTTTTCGTACATAAAATCAACTAAAAACACATTACACACACTGCCTTGCATTTGTCACAAACACATATGTACTTAGTAAATGAAAATGAAAAGACACAACGTCAAGAATGTCAGATGACATTTGATTTTTAATTTAAATTACGGTCGAATTTCGGCCGATGCTACGGGTGACTAGTTTATATTATTGTTTAACGCTGTTGCGTAGCTGTTAACTAGACCAGACAATAGAGAAATAATTTATTTTTATACGTAGTGTATAGAACATATTTTACGCGGACAGGAGTATTAAAAAATCTATTGTGGAATAAAAATATTACATATCCGACAATTTCACCTACGACACAGTGGTAAGGAAAAATATTAATATGTTCGCCGTTTCTCATTAAATAAACTTTAAAATGGTAAAAGCGTAAGTAAAATCTTTTTACAATTTATCAATTACAGATAAACAAACAACGAAATATTAACTCTTTAATATATATTTTATTACATTAAACTTTATTACGTCAACTTCAAACAGCTTTTAATATCAGAGTTTATTAGAAATGTATTTTTTATATAGCATATAGACATAGGCCTACCTAAAATCTCTATAGTGTATTTTGTAATAGTTATGTCTGTGCGTAATGAAAACAGGTATAAGTTTGATTTTTGCAAAATTGATTCCTTTAACCAAAATATAACGTTTAGAAAAAAACATGTATAAAACCACCGTTTCTTAAACGGTTTCAATAAATGGAGATCTATCAAACGATTGCCGTTTTGCTTACAATTTTACTATTGAAAGCCAATTTGGCAGGAATCATACTTATATCTTTTTTTACTAGGACGCAAAAATAGAATGGTTAACACTCACAGCTGAGTAGCTGTGAGTGTTAACCATTCTATTTTTGTGTTAAAGAGTGTTGAGTGTTAACACAGTTGAAAATCGTAGTGTGAGTGAGTACTCACACTACGATTTTCAACTGTGTCGTGGGTACCATGGACACACACAAGACAAATACACAAAATATCTAGACACAGAACATGAATCTAAACTCATCATTCAGATACCTGTCTGGCCGGGAATCGAACTTGGAACCCATTGCGCGTCAGACCGGTATGATAACCGCTGCGCCACGCGCGTCGTAACAACAAACAAACTTACATGAACATTTATAATATTATTATTTTTAACATTAGTATTACTATAGTAAGAATAATAAGATTAACAATTCCTTTGGTAGAATTTAAATGTACATTATTAATAGGGGTTGTAAAAAATATTTACGTTCCTAAAGGTACTATTAAATATACGTTTTCATGCAAAATACACCGCTGTGGCCTATTCTTCAAGATTTCTAAGTTACGATTGTTTTATGTAACCTTTATGACTTGTTTTTGAGACTTCAGCCAAAGACATTTTAAGACCTTGCAGGTCATAGTGTAAGTTGGCAATTTTGAGGACTCATTGTCCTCATAATTATTTTAACATGTCTATTTCAAAACCCGTGAATTTTAATCCATAAGGTATGATATTACGTAAAAAAAATGTTTACAATATTTATAGTACACTAGCTTACCAGTTAACAGTACTAGCTTACCAGCTTAACAGTATTAGCAAATGTTGTTTTGCCATATAAAAATAAAAAAAAAATTAAGGGTGCACAACCCTTAACACTAAGGGGTATGAAAAATAGATGGTGGCCGATTCTCAGACCTGCTCAATATGCTCACAAAATTTCATGAGAATCGGTCAAGCCGTTTCGGAGGAGTACGGGAACGATTGTGACACGAGAATTTTGTATATTAGATTTAAAACAAAGTCGTATAGTTTCATCATTGATTATTTTACTTATTAAATACGCCCAATAAAATAATAATAATATTTGTTGTTAGTTTATTAAGTTCGTGGATGTTTAGGTGTATTTAAATAATTTATGGTATGTTTATTTAAATAAAATAAAACAAAAGCACGCCTCGTTAGGTATAAGCAGAAAATACTCCGTCAAAATTTCATACAGTATTTTAGAACCGTGTTTGATAATGATGACAGAAAGAGGTAGCGTATAACAAAATTGTCAAGGAATTATGTTCCTTTGTGTATTGGAATAGGGACGTGAATCGTTTGATCAGTTCTCGTAAATAAAGATATATTTTATTTGGAACGGTAGAAAAGGTTTCCTTTGTTGATTCGAGGAATTGTTTGAACGGAAACCACGGTTGTGTTTTGTTTGTCGTACTGTCTGCGAGTAGCGGTAAGCGATAACTGTGCTTCTAATGAACACGACAACCCAACTGCTTCAGAAATAGAGTTTTTTTTAATTTTATTTTTATCTGATTGAAGTAGCAAACGAGCATGCAGTCCACCTGATGGTAAGTGCTCACTGCCGCCCATGGACACCTGTAAGCAACTTCAAATAGAACATGGGTTATATCTGAAGTCAATCACAGACGCGTTGCTACTCATATAAAAGTGTACCGGTAAGCACACCCTTCCATCGAAACGCAAAAAATGCTTCACGTTAGAAATAGGTGTGGCGGTGGTACATCCCCGGCCGAACTACACTGGTTCTGCCACCTGGAAATATGTAAATATAGTAATGTTTTTCTAGCGTATCTATGTATGTATTGCCATTTATTTGGCACGGACTACAGCTCAAACGGCCAAACGGCTTGATGGATTGTAACATATCACTACATAGTATAAAACAAAGTTGTTTCCCGCTGTCTGTCCCTATGTATGCTAAGACCTTTAAAACTACGCTACGGATTTTAATGCGGGTTTTTTTAATAGATAGAGTGATTCAAAAGGAAGGTTTTTATGTATAATACATGCATAGTATAGTGGAGGAACACTGATCATTTTTGATTTTTGATTTTTAGGTGGAACGAAGCTCGCCGGGTCAACTAGTGATATATTATTTAACGCCTTGTTTTTATATCGAATCATTTTAATTGATTCCTTTTAAGCAATCGGGTTTTAATAATTTAACGGCGTTACTTGACGAAATGAATTCTATCATTACTTTTAGAAAAGCTAAGACTAGAAAAACAAAGATTTACCGGATAACCCGGATTTATCGGATAAAGATCAGAATTTTTCTTACCATTTTGTGTACCATAAAGGAAGTCAATGTGACGATCCGTGGCAGAACGGTCACCGTACCAGTCTGACGTGGATTGCGGCTTCGATCCCCGTCTAAACAGATATCTTAATTATGGTGCTATGAATCTATAAAGTGTTATTTATGTTTTTCTATTTAGCATAAATGAGATTTACAACCTTTTACACTTAGGGCACAGACATTAGTAAGACTACATGCTCTAATACTACTTTTTTTCTAATACTTCTTTTTCTTATAACTGAAACGTTACTGCCACGGACGTGCAAGATGTGGAACGAGCTTCCTTCTGAGGAATTCCCGGGGCGTTATGACATGGGGCTTTTCAAAAAAGGTGCGAAAAGAGCTCTCCTTCAAAGCCGGCGATGCATTGGCGACTCCTCTGGTGTTGCAAGTGTCCATAGGCGACGGTGACTACTTTCCAACAGGTAGCCCGTCTGCCTTATCGTTAGGTTTACGTATAAAAAAAAACTCGCTAATACAAGTTTATTTTATTAGAGTTATTTCCAGTGAATACTGTTTTTCATAAAATAAAACCTAATACGTTAATTTGGTTATTTTCAGATGAAAAGCGCTTATGGTGAAAGGATTACAGCGAGAATTTGAGGTAAGGCTTTCTTTCTGATATTCTTTTGTGTGAAAGATATTTTTATATAAATAATTTCCACTTTACTTTAAGGAAATACAAATCTAAATACACTTATTATTTTTCTTAAATTATCAATCATGTTTTTTTCTTTACGCTGTATATTTATTTAATATGATGAATTAGCAAACGAGCGTGCAGTTCACCTAATCAATGTTCACTGCCACCCAGGGACATCTTAAAGCAACTTCTTACAGAATATGGGTTCTATCTGAAGTCAATCACAGATGCGTTGCTACTCCAGAGGACAAAGATGCTCATTTGAAACTGAGCCGGCAACAACACCTTTCCATCGAAAGGAAGAAACTTAAATTTCATGAAATTTTATTTTTATTTTTTTATTTTATTTATTTAGACATACAGACAGCATAGTATACAAACATTTTCAATAAAATATTATGTTATAGTAGAATTATACCCTATATACATGCCAATTATAAGTATGTACAGCATTCTCATAATCTATGATTTTAGACTAGTATTATCGCGGAATTGATACATTATAATACTTAACGATCATCACCGAATATCACCGAATCATAATCATAATCACCGAATGTTTAAAAGTAGTTACTGATGTTCTTGTTGATAATAATATCCACTTAGATTACGTTAAATTGTTAGAACACTGTCTCCGTTCTGGTTACTTTCTATATAATGGTCAATATTTTCTTCAAATTAATGGTGTGGCGATGGGTAGTCCGGTTGCCCCAGTAGTTGCTAACATATGGATGGAGTATTTTGAGAAAAAAGCCATCACTACTGGCCCTAATTGTATTAAAATTTGGAGAAGATACGTGGATGATGTTTTTGCCATATTGAAGGGAGGAAGGGGACAAGTCGAAACGTATTTATGTCACTTGAACTCGGTACACACTAATATTAAATTTACTTATGAAATGGAAGACAACGGGAGGCTGGCATTCTTGGATGTTGCATTAAACACTCGCCCAGATGGTACATTTAGTCATGCAGTATACCGGAAACTTACTCACACGGATAGATACCTACATGGCACTTCACACCATCATCCTCGACACCTAGCATCGGTTGCAAGGTCACTCACAAACCGTGCACACGCATTATGTGACGATGAACACCTGCCACAGGAATTAAAACACATAGATGATGTCCTGCGCCGTAATGGCCACATACCTAGGACCACACAAAAGGACAGAAAACATTACACTACCAGTAGAGTTGAGCGACATTACGCGTACTTCCCATATGTAAAAGGTGTAACGGATAAGATAGGTAGAATTTTGGATAGAAGATTTAATATAAAATCTGTATTTACGCCCTTTAAAAAACTTGCGGCCTACCTACGTACACCTAAAGACATCATCCCGTACCAATGTCCCGGGGTTTATAAGGTTGACTGTAGCTGTGGCAACTCCTACATTGGACAGACTAAACGAGCCATATCCCAACGGATTAAAGAACACATCAGCGCAGTCAAAAAGAATGACCCGAAAAAATCTGCGGTAGCTGAACACATCCTTAATTCCGGCTCTAACCACTGGATCGAACTGCATAAACCTCAGGTGATCTCCGCTGAGCGTCATTACTTCCCACGTTTAGTAAGAGAAGCTATAGAGATCAAAAAACATCCTAAGAATTTTAACAGAGAAGATGGTTTTAAACTTGCACAAGCGTGGAATCCGGTGGTTAGTTTATGTAAATCGCAAATAGTGCAAAGTGTGGTGCGTAAGGATACAGTTAGTGTTGTGTGTCGTGATATGGAACCTAAAAAAGAAAAACGAACTAGACGTAGGGTAGATAGGTTAATTTACCACTAGTGCTTGTCAACGGTTTCTCCCCGCTACCGCAGTTTGGCCGTGACCACGATCCATGCAACTGGGTCGAAATATCGGCAAAAAGAATTCTATAAGAATTCATAAACCGCATATCGTGAGTACCCGTTAAGTATTATAATATTCTCATAATCATGTGAAGACATGTTATTGCTTAGGTATTGTAAAAGTTATATAATGATAAGTAAAGCATATATACTAAAATTTAAGCCTGATAAATTTTCAAAGAAAAAAAAACAACAAGATCTATATTTTATCAAGCAAATAAATAACTCAATAGTTTTTTTTTAAACGTAAAACAAGAATCATGAAAAATTTCAATGGTTTCTATTGATGCACGCGCTGTGTTATATTCGTTGCATATTCTACACATTTTTTTCATTTCATTTCCTTACGTACCTACTTATCACTGATATCGGAGTATTATTTTTTTGTATTATGATTATTTGAAGTAAGAACAAAATAGAACTACTACGACAAATAGAGGGCTATATGAGCTCTTCTGTTCCCATTTTCGACTTTTTTTTATAAGAATGAGGTAGCCCGTCAGGTGGACTGCATGCTCGTTTGCATGCAGTCCACCTGACGGGCGGTAACAAAACAATCATTATATTTCCAAATAAATCGCAGGAATCTTATTTTAACCTTTTTTACTCTAATATTTTTTACTAATATCCCTAGATGAGTCTTATTTTCTGGAAATCATATGTACTTAGCGGAGCTTATATGTACTTTATTATCTTTTTGTTATCGTAGGCAGAAGGCTTTTTCATTTATTTCAGTGATTATTTTTTCGGCATAGTTTCCATTATTAAGTCTTTGAAGTCAAAATAAAATGAAGTAAATATTATGAAGTAATTTTTTACCTTTTTTTTAAATAATTTAACCTAACGATAAGACAGACGGGCTACCTGATGGAAAGTAGTCACCGTCGCCTGTGGACATTCGCAACACCAGAGGAGTGGCCAATGCATCGCCGGCTGTGAAGGAGAGCTCTTTTCGCACCTTTCTTGGAGAACCCCATGTCATAGCGCTATGGGAATATCTCAGGACGAAACTCATTCCACAACTTGCACGTCCGTGGCAAAAACGAGAGTGCAAACCGGACCGTGGAGGACCGCCACGAGTCCAGTTCGTTGGTCCAGCATTCATATTTATAGGCGTAGATTTGTTATTTTCTTATACGAAACTAGCTGTCCCGACAAACGTTGTTTTGCCATATAAAAAATAAAAAAAACGTTAAGGGTGGACAACCCATAAAGGGTATGAAAAATAGATGTTGGCTGATTCTCAGACCTGCTAAATAAGCATATAAAATTTGGCAAAAATCGGTCTAGCCGTTTCGGAGGAGCAACAAAAACTGTGACACGAGAATTTTATATATTAGATGGTATAAGATTAGATATTTTTTTGAACATTCTTGTCCTATCCAGCCCAATTCTATTTCACCAAATATTAGAACCAGTTGCTTCGAATATCCATGAGCGGCAGTGACCATTTACTATCATGCGGACTGCATGCTCGTTTGCTTCTTCAACCTGTTAAAAAAATCCTCCAAGCTCACTAATAATTTCTCCCTATCTCAAGATGCTCTTTAAATCTATCATTAACACCAAAACTGTTTTCATCTCAAGCTGTTTTACACTTTTTTTGTAACACTTACGTCAGTGGCCACGTGTACCATTGACGTCATATGTCATAACGTGTGAATGTTAGACAAAAAACTAAATTGTCTCAAGTGTCGCTTAAGTTTTTGTCCTTTTCGAATCGCTTAGCAAAATGGTATTCATTTCGAGTGTTTAGAATCTTTGAGGTAGCAACCCATTATACCCACGTACCACTGCTGGACACGTGCCTCCTCTCAAAGTGATAGAGGCTTAGGTTTTACATAACCTCGTTCTCCAAGTGCTAATTAGTATACTACACACATCTTTAAGATTTTTTTAAGAACTCAGTTGTGTAGGTTTCTCATTACTTTCTCATCTCCTTCATCTTCATCTTCATAAAATATAAATAATTGTTTGTCTGTATGTCCTCTATAGAAACGTACTCTATTCAATTGATCATGTGATGAACTTTAGCAAACTTGTTATTCATGAGCTCGCGAAGGTTTTTTGTGATTTTCTTTTTTAATTTTTTTTGTGATTACGTAGCAATGCTATACGGGTACAAGTATGGGTACAGCTAGTAGTAAATGAAATAGATAAAGTTAAGTGGTAAGGAATTATGATATTGCATTAGACCTTGCTAGATTGATGGTATTTGTGTCGGTTCATTTAAACCATTAAATTGTCTTTATCAGTATTATACTCCGTATAATAGTCCTGTTTTCGCAGTAGCTTATAAAGTGTTTTACTTTTTGCCATTTGACTCCTATTTGTGTTTTATTGGATACAACTCATTATTGTCCCACTGCTGGGCACGGGACATCTCTCAGATTGAGAGAGTTTAGGCCATAGTACACCGCGCTGGCCAAGTGCGAATTGGTGGACTTCACTCCGAGAACTTTTTTTTTAAAGAACTTTCGGGTGTGCAGGTCTCCTCACGATGTTTTCCTTCATCGAAAAGCAGTGATAATTAATTTATAATACGCACATGAATCAGTGGTGCGTGCCTGGGTTTGAACCTCGGACCTCCCGATTGAGAGGGCAAGTTTCAAGCATTAGGGTATCACTGCTCTTTTGTGTTGTGTTTTATTACATAAAAAATATTATTATAATACTATTACGTAGCCTTAATAACCTACAGTTTTTTTTATATCGAATGTACGAGTAATAAGAAAGTATCGAGTGTAACCTTACAAAATGAGTTAAACTTATTTAATAGGTGTAACAATGTTTTCGAAAATATAATGGAAGTCTCTTCGAAATCTCTAATCTTGGTTGAAGTTGATTACATCATATATCAATGATACTGCACCATTACCATCAGGCGTACTGCAAGCTTGGTTGCCACTTCAATTCCATAAAGAAATATTATTGTTTCAAGCGTTCCTTTAAGTTTTTGTTCCCGGACCTCTTCGGGAAAGTGCCTACACTTCCTTTTTCCTTTCAATCCATTAACCTTTGTCGTCGTGCCTTTTCTGGCTCTGTTTCATTGAATTTTTCATTGGCAAGCTCCCTAAAGAATGCCAGTCTGGACTTCAATTCGAGTTATTTTAATGTTGAATAGCTTACATAATGTCGAAGGCACATGTTAAGGGTACGGGATTCTGGTCAAAAAACCCCATGTGATGATGGTGGTGGAATCCTTTGTGAATCAACTCCAATGGTAATAGTAAAAGAGCTCATGAGGGGATTTCGGGAGTAACTCGAGTGCGGCAGATTAATATAAAGTAAGATACTCTATACACTGGTTCTAGACTTGAAAAAAAAGGTCTAGACTTGAAAACTTGGTGCTCTAAAAACAGCCTGGTCAGGTAATGATTATTAAATATGTTCTCGTCTTTTTTAATATTATATACTCATAAGGAAAACAAAAACCATTGTTTAATATTACCTGGCTCTCCGGAAAAAATGGCGTTTTTGCTACTTGAGTGTTGAGTTATTATGTATTCGAAGCAACGATATACCACCCATAACGATTAGTTATTTCTAGTCTTTGCTACCTTTTTGAGCGATTTAGAAAATTCTAGGTGTGTAGGTCTCAACACAATGTTTATGGCATTATAATAATTGTAGGCTCTGAAAAATTACAGTCCTGAAGTCAGTAATTTAAAAAAATACGAGCTAGATGTTTTTAATTACATGTGTTTGCTTTTGCCTTATTTTAATTCTAGGCAATGAATGTAGACAAGGCTCATGATAATTTTCTGTTTAAATATTAATATTACTATAATAGCAGTATATAGTAACTATTGAAATAACTTTTTTAGTTATTATTGTAAGGTACCCTTTGTAGATGAACGCGTTTTTAAGAACCATTTTTGCCAAAACACTCAAAACAAAACGTAACATTATACAATTTATATATTAACACGTGAAGCAAAAATTTGTGATTCCTTTATAAGATACTTGCCGCAGGCGGAGGAGTATGAAATTACGCACGGGTATAGTTGATGTAGAAAAGGATTGCGCAATGCTAATATTTTTATCTAATAATGCATAAAACATACGTAAAATCAACTAAAAACACATTACACACAGTACCTTGCATTTGACACAAACAAATACATAATAAATGAAATAGAACATTCAGTGTCTTACTATGAAAACACATAACGTCAAAAATATCAGATGTCTTTTCAAAATACCCGGTATTGCTTTTAAATGCAGCTTAGTTAATAAAACCTCTTTTTACCTTTGACGGGTGCGTTCAAAATAACTTGAAAATTATTACAATTTATTTAAATTAGAAAAATATTGGTACTGCTTAGTTTTTGAAGTGAAACTTCTTTATCGGGGTTGGAAAAAAATTTAGTGTAACATTTTTTCGTTACGCGCCATCTTTTTCCGTTACGCGCCATCTTTTTTTATTACGTTACGCGCCATCTTTTTCTTATCTTTACCACACGCGATATTAGATAGATTATAATAGATTAGATTATTAGATAAAGTTTAATAAAAGCCTTTTATTAAATTTTATCTAATTTAACTTTATTTAACCAATTTCTGTAAAGTTGCATATAATAAATTATTTTTTGAAAAATAACGTCATAAAGAAGTTTCACTTCTTACTAGTGTACGCTAGTACACGCACACATTTTTTAATTTAAATTACGGTCGAATTTCGACCGTTGCGACGGGTGACTAATCTCATTTCAACCACGTAAAGAGCGAAATCTATAAGCTGCGAAAAAAAAAATTGCAGTACTGTTTACCACTATAAGGATAAAAGTGAATTTATGTATGTATATGGAACAAAACCCATTAAAAACTTTACTCTTAAATGCAACGTTTCCCGGTTAGGAAGTTTCCGTATTCCCGCCGGCTTAAGTGTCATTTCAACTTACATTCGGAGCTAAGTTTTTTCAAAGATTTTTTTATGGTTTCATAATATTACTGAAGTGAACTATTGTAATTAATAATTATTAATAATTAATTATTGTAATTATTAATAATAATTATTAATTTATTCTTAAACTTGTTTCTAGTTCATGTAGTAACTAGCCTAGTCACCCGACGCAACGGTCGAAATTCGACCGTAATTTAACTAAAAAACTAAACTTCATATTGTCCAAAGTAGCACGAATATTTCTCAAATTCAATTAAATTGTATCATTTTTTAAGTTATTTTGAACACACCCGTTAAATGTAAAAAGAGGTTTGATTAACTCAGCTGCATTTAAAAGCAATAGCGGGTATTTTGACAAAGATATGTTATATTTATATGTATTTGCGTCCGATGCACGGTAGTGTGTGTAATGTATTTTTAGTTGATTTTATGTATATGAAATGAAATGAAATGTCTTTATTTTGTATAGGCCTGCGGGGGCACTTACAAATTGTCAGTTACATTTTTTTTCTTACACTACCACCGGATCGGAATACGACCTCAACTGAGAAGATCCGGCAAGAAACTTAGCGGGTTTGTCTTTTCTCTTATTTATATCCATTTTTTTTTAATATTATTACAATCATGTTTTTTTCTACATGGTAATGAAAGTTAGCACCAGTATCTTGCCTTACAGTTCAGTAAAAGAGAGCCCTGTTTGGCAAGATACGCTACACTTTGACATTTATTAAATATACTATAGTAATGCATATTATTGCTCAGTCCCAAGCTGTTTTGTCTTCTATGTAATTAGAAATTTTATAATACGCTTTACGGCAAAGTCGTATAAAGTCGTATCGTATCGTATATTAAATGAATTATTAGAAAATAATATTAGCCTTCCGTAATCGTAATCCTTCTCTACATCAACCATAATAACCTTGCGTAATTTCATACTCCCCCGTCCGCGGCAATTACCTATGTTAAAAACGAATCACAAGCTTTTGCTTCACGTATTAATATATAAAGAAGACTAGCTGAACCCCGCAGCTTCGCCCGAGTTAAAATGTCGACGTATCAATCGTCCCGTGGGAATAAGATATTTTCCCAAAGTAAAAAGTAGCCTATATGTTAATCCAGAGTGTCAGTTAACACCCTACCAAATTTTATGAAAATCGCTCCAGCCGTTTAGACGTGAAGAAGTAACAAACATACACACTCACAAACTTTCGCCTTTATAATATTAGTATGATATTGATGCCGCGGGTTCGTCCGCATTGGCCACGTTTACAACGGTAATGAGTGTTCTATATGTTAATCGAAGTCATAAACTATTTGTCTGGAATTTGGCAAAGGTGTTACTGTGCGAAAGGGTGATAAACATACGAGGTTGAATTTCGTATGTATAGTACGTATTTCGTATGTAAAACCTATAGTTTTATTTTATGTCTTTTTTATCAGATTGAAGTAGCAAACGAGCATGCAGTAGACATGATGGTAAGTGGTCACTGTCACCCATGGACAACTGCAACATCAAACAGAACTCGGGTTCTATCTGAAGTCAATCACAGATGCGTTACTCCCGATGACTATCTGGTCGCCTCATATAAAAGTGTGCCGGCAACCACACCCTTCTATCGAAACGCAAGAACTGCGTCACGTTGGAAATAGGTGTGGTTGTACTTCCCCGGTTGAATTACACTGGTTCTACCACCAGTTAAATAGTTCTACTACCTGTTTTGGTAGTATATGTTTTGGTTTAGTCTATAATAGTTGTCTATTAGCAGTAGTCGGAGCAGTGATAGCCTTAATGGTTGAAACTTGCCCTCTCGATCGGGAGGTCCGAGGTTCAAACCCAGGCACGCACCAATGATTTATGTGCGTATTAGAAATTAATTATCACTGATTTTCGGTGAAGGAAAACATCGTGAGGAAACCTACACACCCGAGAGCTCTTAAAAAAAAAAAAGTTCTCGGAGGTGTGTGAAGTCCACCAATTCGCACTTGGCCAGCGCGGTGGACTATGGCCTAAACTCTCTCATTCTGGAAGAAGACCGGTGCCCAGCAGTGGGCCAATAATGGGTTGATGCGAGTCGTCTATTATGTGTTGTAATTATCACGAATAAACTTATTTCTTTCTTTCTACATACTTTTGTATTTGTAATATTAATTTGATTTTGATTCTAAACTTAAACTTATACATGTAAAAACAAGTAAGATTTACCTAGTTAGCATTTATACTTACAAAAATACGATAAGCTACGAAGATAACTATAAATAAACAGTATCCTAAGCAGTACAAAAATAAATAGAGTTAGGGGAGTTATTTTTGTAGTAAGTTAATCACCCCGCGTAATGAGCCTGGTACATGGCTGATAAATGTTTTGGAAGTTCATAGGAAGTGCAACGGTAATTAATCATGTTGAGTGAGATTAAGAATTATTGTAGTTTATTAAGTGAAGTTTAGTGTCTTGTCTTATTTAATTATGTCTAAACATAAATTACATTATTCTTCTTATTACTTCTAAAAGTGATCTATGGAATATATTATTAGTGAATTATAAGTATGTCTAAACATAATTAAATAACACAAGACACTAAACTTCTCTTAATAAATTACAATTATTCTTCTTATTACTTCTAAAAGTGATCTATGGAATATATTATTAGTGAATTATAAGTCTATCCCTGTTTTGTGTCGAATCTATATTAATACGTGAAGCACAAAATTGTGATTCGTTTTTAAGATACTTGCCGCAGGCGGAGGAGTATGAAATTATTTATTTATTTATTTAGATATACCATTGACTTATTACTATACATTGTTACAAAAAAATACAATTCGTTTGGTTCAGTGTGAATCGCCATTACAGGTATATACAACTCACCTAATGTGTACGAAGTGTAATATCTAACTAAATCTAAGAACAAAAAAGATAAACATAAAACAAAATTAAACTAAATATAGGTATTTATGATAATTTAAAAGGGATCATTATAAATGCATGGAACAAAAATGTATAAATTTATTTATGTTAACAGTGTGGAAGATGTCTACATCGCTGTTAGAGCAGATATTATTATATGTTAATAATTAATAAATTAATAATTAATTACGCACGGTTATAGTTGATGTAGAGAAGGATTGCGCAATGCTAATATTTTTGTTAAATGATGGATAAAACATACCTAAAATCAGCTAAAAACTCATTCTACTTACCTTGTATTTAGCACAAACCCATTTTTTTAATAGATATAGTGATTCAAGAGTAAGGTTTTTATGTATAGTACATGTATAATATGGTAGAGAAACACCATTTTGGACGTTTAGGCGAACGAAGTTTGCCGGGTCAACTGGTTTAGTATAATTTTCACTTCTACCGCGAATGTCCATAAGGTCCAAAAAGCCACAGCGAGGCTCTAAGTAATATTTTTAGAGAATAGAAGATGAATGTAACACGATGCTTAAGCGGGATACACACGTACGAATATCGTTCAGGGATGAGTTACGGAAATTCTATTTGATATGTTATATTGTTTTATTAAAATGAGTTTATTCCGTTTTATTTTTCGTTGAAAACAATAGTATTTTGGCATTAATGTAGCATATGATCATGCAGTCAGTCCACGTGATGGTAAGTGTTAATTGCTGTACATGGACATCATAAGCTAGTTTATAGAACAGGGATTCTATCTAAAATCAACCACAGATGCCCTGCTTCCACTGATAACTAAGAAATCCGTACTTCCATACTTGATATTATAAATGTTAAAGTGTGTTTGTTTGTTCCTCTTTCACGTCGCCACATAGCCTTTATATGATGTGGTTTATATGCTGGAAGACAGTTAGGAGGGCGGAGAGTGACGTAGGCTACTTTTTACCGCGCTCTCTCATTCCCATGTGAATATATCAATCGTTTGTTAGTTGATACATATTTAGTAGTTCCAGACGTTGTTAATAGATGGCGTTAGTAAAATTCATTTGCAAGTTCTGAATCACGCTATCAAATGATAATGTTAATTCTCTTTGGCCGTGCGGGCGAAGCCGTGGGTAAGAGTTGTTACTCATATAAAAATGAGTCGGTGACCACACTCTTCCACCGAAACAAGAATTGCTTCACGACAAGTAGTTGAAATAAGGTAACTGTGTGGTTCCTCCAGTGTCGATTCTTGTTATACATTGCTAAATAAATTCATTTTATTTATCTTACTGAAGTAGCAAACGAGCATGCAGTACACCTGATGGTACGTGGTCACTGCCGCTCATGGACATCTGGAATCAACTTCATACAGAACATGGGTTCCATCTGAAGTCATTCACAGATGCGTTGCTACTCTCCAGGACTATGATGGTCGCCTCATGTGAGTGTGCCGGCAACCACACCCTTCCATCAAAACGCAAGAAATGCTTCACGGTAGAAATAGGTGTGGCGGTGGTACTTCCCCGGTCGAACTACACTGGTTCTACTACCTTCATTTCCTCTATGTTTTCTTATACAGACATATCGAACCATACTTGTTCTATGTAAATATGTAACGGGTACTACCGGAATGCGGTTTTTGAATCCTTTTTGCCGATATTTCGACTCAGTTGCATGCATTGTCACGACGAAACGCCGTAACTGGGTCGAAATTTCGCAAAAAAGAATTCAAAGCCGCAAATAATTAAATCCGTTACCTAAAAAAATGACGATTATGTGCATAATATTAGCAAGCTACATGGCTATGGGCAGGCCACATCGTTCATAGGACAACTGATGACAACTGATAGGGTAGAAGAGTCATCGAATGAAGACCACGTCAGGGGAAAAATAGTGTAGGCCGCCTTCCGACTAGGTGGACTGATGATCTGACGAAGATGGTGGGTAACTGTTGGATTTAGACGGCTCAGGACCGGTCGAAGTAGCGCAGATTAGGGGAACTTTTAAAGGCTGATGGATGGATGTAATACAAAAAATGAAAGTTTGCCGCCCCCTCAAAGCATTCCACCTGGGGCGTATAACCCGCATAACCTAACCTAACCACTGATTAAAACATACTTCATAATACAATTCTACCTTACTAAACAAACATCACTAGCCTTTACCTATATTTTCTTATATTAACAAAAAGACAAACGCCACTAATACAACTAAGGTCGTAGCAATCCACATGTTTGCTCGTTCCCATTTAACTTGGAGAGCAACGGAGAGTTGAGCAACAGGTCCATGTTTGTTCCTACTCCCTCGGGACTTTCTTTTGAGGGTTTGATTTAATATATATGACCGCTTTTTGATGTTGGATGTCTTTGGACTAACTTGTATAATTATGTGTTTAATGATGTAGGATGATAGAAAGTTTTTTATGGATTTTTTTGACGGTCAGCCGCCACTTACCCCCACATGAACTATTGCTTAGTTACTTCACGCTTTCTACACTCATAGCCCCACACTAGGGTTTTCTCCTGTATCGTGGGTACCATGGACACACAAAAACGAATACACAAACACTCAGACCAAGAACAGGAATCTAAACTCATCACGCGCGTCAGACTGGCAAGCTAACCACTCGATCAAGCGGGTCGTCAAAACTTACTACGTTACTTCGACATTATAAAAAAGATAAATACCCTTATAAAAGCAGTTCTGATTGTGACTGAATGACCTGACTGAATGACTGACCATGAAAATATATGAAGCATTCATAAATATTCCCGAAGGTAGAACTAATTGTCTATTTGGCATAAAAACAATGTTTCTGTGCCCCCAGTGAAAATGTATACAAAAATTGAAAAACGGACAGCTGTGAACAGATCACCGTTTTACTAAAATTTTAGCAAAACAGTCTTAAGGCAAAAATCAAACTTAACCGTTTTCGCTAGAGCCACAGATTTGGTTTTAATTACAAATGTCTGTGGGCGGTAACTCGTTTGATATTTCAATTTCACAAAAAAATGTAATTACAAAAAAATGCTCAATGGTTTCCACGAAAAATGATTTATTTCGAGCCTGAAGCAGTTTTACAGTCTGAGTGTAAGGATGTAGTTGCCGGCTCACTTTTACATGAAACGATCATCTTAATCTGATATGGAACCCTTGTTGTATGTGATTAAAGATTTCCATTTGCGGCCGTGCCACTTATCACAAGGAGAACTTTTTTTTGTTCTCTAGGGGGAAAACGCTCCAAAAACCCCTTCGGTGGCCGTCCACGGCGCTATAAAGAGGACTCAGGGATCTCTAAAGGACCGCAGCCGGAATCCTCTCCGCGCGTTGCCCCATCGGGCTCCTTCCAAATGGGCGGGTGGGCCAACCGCCCCGTCTAGCCTTTACGGCGGTATGCGACCACACATACCGCCGTCCTTCCCGGGATCACCTGACTGAACGGTACGAGCTCTAGCCGCCTGCAACCCCGGAAGCCCTAATTAGCCACCTCTTACGACAGGCGGGGGATGCCGTAGCCCTATTCTTATCCCGGAACTAAAGGGCGATCACCAGAAGGAATGTAGTCCTTCTGGTGATCGCTCGTTTGCTTCTATCTTATAAATGTTCCATTCCTAAAACCTGATGAAAATGGGAACGGGAATACGCAATGTTTGCTCGAGATCCAACTCGGAAGGAATAAGACTGGATCAACAAGTTTTGTTTGTTTCGAAACCCACGGGACTCTTGTTTCATTTGGAGACTAATTGTTTTATGTGCGTTTGTTGCCAGTGAGGTCAAGTGCCACTATGCTGACGTGGGAAATTCTAAATTGTGGAAATGGTTCAAGCTATTGTATAAGTTTTATCGCGGGCTTTGAGCTGACGACCGAGTTAAGAAATTCCGTCACGAAAAAAACCAAACGCGTATTATTAAAAAATATGCGCATTCGCGAATCGTATCACAAATTTCTACCACTTACAATCATCTATTTAGGTATCTTTAATATTTCTAAGTTCATGTGGATGTAATAATCTCAGCACTGAGTTCATTATGTAACGCGGTAAAGACAAATAGGCACACATTCTCAAACCCAGAATGTCGTCACGTAAATATCTGTCAGG
Source organism: Spicauda simplicius (assembly GCA_949699795.1). Taxonomy (NCBI): domain Eukaryota; kingdom Metazoa; phylum Arthropoda; class Insecta; order Lepidoptera; family Hesperiidae; genus Spicauda; species Spicauda simplicius. The sequence goes on from OX453076.1 coordinate 16,508,844, forward strand.
TAAATTTTACAGATATTTACCTATTAATTTGACGACCCGCGTGACGCAGCGGTTACCATAACGGTCTGACACGCAGTGCGTTATGAAATTAGATTCATGTTCTGGGTCTGGGTGTTTGTGTAATTTTCTTTGTGTGTGTGTCCATGGCACCCAAGACACAGGAGAAAATCGTAGTGAGTGGCTATAAGTATAGATAGCGCGTTTTATCGTATTTAATTAAATGAATTGAATATTTTAAAGATATTGAAAAAATATTATGATTTAAAAATATTACGTGATTTTTTTACATAAGGACTTAGAACCTTTTTCTACATTCACTGTAAACTGTATTTATTTACTAGAACTAGCTGACCCGGCGTACTTCGTTCCGACTAAAAGTAAAAAATCTAAAATTATCAGTGTTTCTCCATTATGTTATGAATGTATTATACATAAAAACCTTTCACTTGAATCATTCCACCTATAAAAAAAACTGCATTAAAATCCGTAGCTTAGTTTTTAAATCTAAGTATACATAGAGACAGACAGCGGGAGCGACTTTGTTTTATACTATGTAATGATAATGTATATGAAGTATTTTTTGTATATTTGACTATCATCCAAAAAGACCAATAAATGCACCTCTTCAACACTAAACCATGTAAAACAATATCTATATTTTCACCGAATCAACTTGTACCAGACATGTGGTGCAATCACGCCCCGCCCCTCATGGAACATGTTCAAACAGCCATACCACTTGTTTACACACGTCTCTATCGATCGCATGAGGTACTGATTGATTTATTACGGTGATAAAGTATTTAATACACAGTGTTATTATGTTATGGGGTGTGAATTTTTACTTCCCATGCTGAGTTTAAAAGTAACACGTGAGTTAAATGGCGCCACATTTAAATATTATAAAAGAAATCAACAACACTTAATGATTCGTACAACCAGTACTTAATGATTCTACAACACGTACTTATTGGTCAACAACACGTACTTAATGATTTAAATCTGCAAAAGTATCTGACCCAAGAAGAAGTTCAATAATATCTGACTACACGAACGCAGCAAAAATATCTGACATTGATAGGCAGCATAATGCAGTAGCGTCAAAATTATGTGATTTGACGTTCATCTACATCGTCACATCTTATTGCTCGTGACTGTACAGTTAATTTTAATTCTAAAGATGTATAAAAATAAAAACGTGCATTTGACATTTAACGTCCAAGATTCTAAAAGAAAGTGTAAATGAAATTGAAATTTATAAGCTTATGTGTAAACTAATGCGTGTAAAGGTCATTATTATTATTCAAAAGCTATGAAGTAAAGTCGTTAGCGTGATTCAGAAAGGGGTACAGCGCTATCTAGTTGTAGAACCTTTAACTATTTTCGTAACGCATTTTCGTTTCGTTGCGGTTCAAATCACAACGATTCTAAGGATGTTTCTCTTCGATGACATATTACTGTCTATAACTTTAACATAACAGACCGATTTGTTTTAACACTAATTACTTTGTTAAGAGAGACTGTTATATTTCTATATGGGGACCGGACCCGGGGGATAGACCGTTATATTAAAATGTTACGCATATGAAATTTTGGACCTGGATAGGAATATGAGAATAATATTATACTCGTTTTGGATACGGTTACGGGTATGTGTGTGTGTGATGATTTCGCAACACCGTCCACCCATACGCACTTGGCCAGCGCGGTGGTCTATGGCCTAAATTCTCTCATTCTGAGAGAAGTCCCGTGCACAGCAGTGAGCCAAAAATGGGTTGACGAGAGAAGATCATTTCGGATTATCCGTTAGTTTCGGATCATTTTGGTTACGGATATAACATTTTTAAGAAATACACACGTTCAATAACAATACGTTATAATTTGATTGTTGTTCTGCTATAATTTGGTATTACAATCAATTATGTTCCGTAATCTCGTCCTCATATTTTGTACTATGTAGTTTGCACTCTGTGCTACTTGCCGTCACAATGTTTAAAGTTGAAAGATTATCTGTGGTCTGCTCCTGGCACCATCTATCTGTATATGTACGCGTCATTGTACTTTTTTGTGCGAAAGTGCTGTCACGCTTTTTCAATTTCTCTATTAAATAGTTACATTATATCTTTAATTACTTGTGATTGTTACAATCACATATAATAAAATTAATTTTACATGTTATTCATAAACATACAAAATATATTAATTTATATTCTTATACAACTTTTTGAATAAATTGTATTGTTTCAGATAATAACTATCAATATGATTAACAAATTATTTGATTACCAACACAACTTTTTTCTTTGAACATCTACATAGAACAAAATATAAGGACGATATTACGGAACATAATTAAATAGATCGGACTAACTTACCAAGTGCGTCCGATCCTCAATTATGTGAAGTAATCTCGTCCTCATCCTAAACCCAACCCTTCCCAAGTAACAAACATGATTTTTTATAAAGTTTTTAATTTTCCCCTTTTAGAAAAGTTGTGTTATATTTTGAAATAATGACGCGTACATATACAGATAGATGGTGCCAGGAGCGGACCACAGATAATCTTTCAACTTTAAACATTGTGACGGCAAGTAGCACAGAGTGCAAACTACATAGTACAAAATATGAGGACGAGATTACGGAACATAATTGAGGATCGGACGTCACTTGGTAAGTTAGTCCGATCTATATAATTATATCAGTTATTTTAGCTACCTAATATATTTTTCGTTCACCTATTCGCACTAGGCCAGCGCGGTGGACTATGGCCTAAAACTCTCTCATTCCGAGAGAAGACGTGTGCCCAGCCTTGGAACAATAATTGGTTGACAATAGAATCTATTTTAAGGCTTATTTATCAAAAACATGTCTCATATAAGTTCCGCAGCTATCCAAAAAACCTAAATTTGAGACGTTCGGTTACGGATATGTTTCATTCCGGATATCTCATAGTTACGGATATGGTTACGGAGATATAACATCCCGTACCTAAAGATATAACAAATTCCATTTACCCATTATTATCTTACAAACAAATCATCTTTGATCTGCTAATTAACCACTATCCGACGTTAATTGTTACCGACAACTCGTTGCTCGCTGTCGCTTTATATTCCAAGAGTTCATTATTTACCTCGTCTTCCTTATCTTGCTATTACATATACGTCTGTTGAGATATTTGTTGATTTCGACTAAATTAGACACACTGAATTAGATTAGAGATGCGCCGAATATTCGGTTGTTATTCGGTATTCGGCGTATTCGTATCTTTTTCGCTATTCGTATTCGGCGCAATTATTCGTTTTTGGTGCCGAATATATTCGGTTCGAGTTTTTTCTATTTTCTTTGCTACACGTAAAGACAAAACTTTTTACATAAGATTTACGATATAAGTCAAAGAAATCCTATGAAGAGTGTGTTTAATAAAGCTAATAATATAGCACTTAAACTTCACAACAACATTTTTGAAATCAAATCTTAATCAAATTCGCGTTTTTTCTAATCTCATAAATAAACATTATTTTTAAACCGCTAAAAAACACTTTTTTTTTATGAACACACTTTCAGTTGTTTCTTAATAGGAAATGGTAAATCGAATAATTCGGCCGAATATCCGGTTCGGTAAAAGTTAAACCTAATATTCGGTATTCAGTTATTCGGTAAAACCACTATTCGGCGCATCTCTACTAATGATCACTTAGGGGATTATTTAACTTAAGTACCAGGAAACTGTTAACCGTAGAAGACGTGACCGAGATTTGTGATTTCAAAATTTCCTATATCGTACCACTGATCTTTATTAGATGGAACATGATGAAAATGAGCATGCACTGGAGCGCTATGACATGGGGTTCTTCAAGAAAGGTGCGAAAAGAGCTCTCCTTCAATGCCGGCGATGCATTGGCGACTCCTCTGGTGTTGCGAATGTCCACGCGACGGTGACTACTTTCCATTAGGTAGCCCGTCTGCCTTATCATTAGGTTAAAGTATAAAAAAAAAACTTTATGTAATGCTAAGTGGCCACTGCTACCTATAAAGCTGTCATATTAATTAAAAAACACTGGTTCTGTGATGCTCCTACGAAAACATAGCATTTTGTTCTTGCTTGTTTTTTTATCAGAAGAAAAATAAGATTACATAAACGTACACAACAGTTGTTTAGCTAAAAATTTGATTAATAAGCTTTGTATGTCTTAAAAAGCATTTACATGACATCCGGTGTGCACACGAGCGGCACCGCGTGCGGAAGCATACTTCTAAATAAATTCGTTAATATTTATTTCGTAGTAACTTTTCAATATAGTTAATTTATGCGTAGAGGGTCGTCCCCTATTAATTACTGATTTACATTAATTTACATAATTGAAATTCAAATGTGATAAGGATTTTGTTTTCTATTAATGTTGTTTACGATAGCAGTTGGCAGGTTTATCTGTTTTATGTTAGTTTGATCTGTTTTTAAATAGTTAATCTTGTTCTAAACTGCCGATATTGAACGCCGCATACATACTTTTTAGTTGAAAAACTATTTAGTCGTACTCAAAGTTTTTAGGAATGTAGATCCGAATACTACCAACAAAATTGTTGCTCAACTAAAAAATCGAGAAAAAATTGATCCAGTTATGTTAAATTGTTTTAGAACTATCGACCGACGGTTCAAATTGTATTCCCGCGACTAAAGGTGCCTTCACATTACAACGGTCGCACGGACTGTCGAACGACTGTCGCAACGACAGTTCAAGTTGAATACTTCAACGGACCTGCGATGACCTTGGTCGTACAGTCCGCCTTAGGACCAAGCCATTCACGATCGAACATGACTAGAAACGGATTCAAAAAACACATTCTTACCTGGCTCAGCTCTCAAATGGACTACCATGACATAGAAAGTATGTTGTTATGATAATATTTGCGTGACAAGTAGACAAGCACATAACACACACACACAATTCAATTTAGTCTGGGCATTACCACAAAATACAGGACGTCTGCACACATTACATTGTATTGAATTTATTATTAAATAGCGACGAAAAACTGGGAGAAGACGCTGATACCCGAGACTCCGTCTCGAACTAATTCGGGGATCAGAGGCTTCATATAATTTAAATGTAATAATATGTCAATAAATATGTTTTGTGTTAAGTTTATGAACTTTTCGCATACGACCCTAGTTCGTGCGACAGTCCGTGCGACCGTCCTAACGTGAATGCACACCTTAATTAATCGAATCACGACTAAACAAACGCATAGTCAATAGACGAAGCTAGAACTACAACATAAATCGATTACGACTGGATTGACTGTATGCACATTAACGTCGACTAAACTGTTTGATCGTCATTAAATCGGATAAGCACACGACTCGATTAAGATTCATAAAACAATTGTTTATATGCGATCGGGAGTTAAACCACATTTGTGATTTTTTTCTTTTTATATGATTAAAGTGGCAAATGAGCATCCAGTCCACCTGACGGTAAGTGGTCACTACCGCCCATGGACATCTTTAAGAAACTTCATATGGGATGGGATACATCCCATTATTGTCCCAGTGCTGGGCACGGGTCTTCTCTCAGAATGAGAGAGTTTTAGGTCATAGTCCACCGCGCTGGTCAATTGCGCGTTGGTGGACAACTTCATATAGAACATAGGTTCTATCTGAAGTCAATCACAGATGCGTTGCTACTTCCGAGAACTGAGATGATCGCCTCATATAAAAGTGTGCCGGCAACCACACCCTTCCATCGAAACGCCTCTTGCGTTTCCTGCTAGAAATAGGTGTGCGGTGGTATCTCCCCGGTCGAACTACAGGTTCTATCACCTGGATTAACTTCAGATAGAACCTTTATTCTGTTTGAAGTTGCTTGCTATGTCGCGGTAGTGTCTAGTGATGTAACGAATGTTATCATCATATCATTCGCGAATGCGAATCTTTTTTTTTTCAGTTTTTGGTGTAGAGTGATATACATTTTGGCGACCTTCTTTTTGTTGACAAACTGCATTCATTATATATGTATATCTTCGACCCAAAATTGTCCCACTGCTGGGCACGGATCTTCTATCGGAATGAGAGAGTTTTAGGCCATAGTCCACCGCGCTGGCCAAGTGCGAATTGGTGGACTTCACATACCTCCGAGACCTTTTTTTTTAAAGAACTCTCTTTCGAAGACGCACATAAATCGGTAGTGCGTGCCTGGGTTTGAACTTCGGACCTCCCAATTGAGAGGCCAAGTTTTAACCATTAGGCTATCACTGCTCTGTCATTACATTTCTATAAATTTACGTCCTTTTTTTGCGAAACACTGCAATTCATTATTCGCAAAACATTCGCATAATTCTTGCGAATGCGAACATCTAAAAACATGCAAATATTCGTGACATCACTACTACCTACTATCAGGTGGACTGCATACCCGTTTACTATTTCAATCTTATAAAAGAAATAAATAAGTTACACATTTTGAAGTAATATTTTGTACATTGAAACTCAATATCAACTACATTAGGACGCATTGATTAAACTTAACACGGGTTTAAATAAATTAATAACAAGTTACAGCGTTTCACATTTAATTAACTAGTATTCCGCCCCTTGTTTGCATCTGTAAGTTGAACGCAAGAAACGAGGCTAAACACGACTAGGGTGGCTGTAATATAACAACTTTTTTCAAGGATACCATGTTCCATACTTTTCAGGAATTTTTGATTAAGGGATTTTTTTTTATCTGACTGAAGTAGCAAACGAGCATGCAGTCCACCTGATGGTAAGTGGTCACTGCCGCCCAAGAACATCTGTAATCAATTACATACAGAACATAGATTTCATGTGAAGTCAATCACAGATGCGTTGCTACTTCCGAGGACTATGATTGTCACCTCATGTGGGCCGGCAATTTGGGAGTAATAAACAATCTGCTGCCCTGTGATTTCTGTAATTAACCCCAGACATAAGACTATATACGGTGGTATGGGAGTTCAACTAGTAACAACATTCTCCTTTGCATAGGCGGAAACAGGGATAAATAGATAGAATATATGACGACCCGCGTGGCGCAGCGGTTACCATACTGGTCTGACGCGCAATGGGTCCCGGGTTCGATTCCCGGCCAAACAGGTATCTGAATGATGAGTTTAGATTCCTGTTCTGGGTCTGGGTGTTTGTGTGTTCGTCTTGTGTGTGTCCATGGTACCCACGACACAGGAGAAAATCCTACTGTGGGGCTATGAGTATAGAAAGCGTGTGTGTGTAATAGATAGAATAGATAGAAGAAGATAATAATAGAAGGAAATAAATCTTTTTTGTCAACAAATGTCAAGCCTTTTTTTGCGGACTACCGCGTCAGCCTCTTCTCTAGTTAAGTCTGTAGCTATGCCCATGATCCTTGCGTCGTACTGATAGCACAATTCCTTTGTGCTGGTATTTAGCCTCTAACATACCTACCAACGAACATTGCTACCGTTGAAGTGTAAGTTTGAAGGCTCCGATCAATATGTACTTACTCGTATTTCTTTCAAAACTGACAGAACTTGCTTGGGACTCTTTTTATAAAGAAGTTTATCGTTTGACCTTAAATTAGTAGTGCTATTCATTAGTAGCTGTTAGTAGTGTGCTTCCAAACAAAGTGAATATTGAAAAAATGATCAAGCTTTCACACATAGCCCCACACTAGGATTCTCCTGTGTCGTGGGTACCATGGAAACACACAAGACGAATACACAAATACCCGGAATACAAATACACAGAACATGAATCTAAACTCATCATTCAGATACCTGTCTGGCCGGGAATCGAACCCGGGACCCATTGTGCGTCAGACCGGTATGGTAACCGCTCCGCCACGCGCGTCATGATGATATTATCCTACTAAAATTGCAAAACAGCCACCCTACTCCGAACTCAATCTTAGATTGTTTATGTATCTGATAAGCCAGGCGTGTTTACGAAGATCAATGTAAACATGGAAATATTTTTTCTCGATGTAAATAATGATGGCCATCCATCAGCCCAGTGACTCTTTGAAATACTTTACTTGATGGAAAAAGGTCACCGGGAACATCTGCAACCTACTGCATACAGAAGAGTGGGTTTACCTGAAGTTACAACATGGGGTTCTTCAAGAAAGGTGTAAAAAGAGCTCTCCTCCAAAGCCGGTGATGCATTGGCGACTGCTCTGGTGTTGCAAATGTCCATAGGCGACGGTGACTACTTTCCATCAGGTGGCCCGTCAGCCTTATCGTTAGGTCTTAATATAAAAAAAAAAGTTGATAGATGACCATGATTGATGGTCTTTTCATACTTAAAGCAGCCGATATCCTCGTCATTTTTTTTATTTAATTGAAGTAGCAAACAAGCATGCAGTCCACTTGATGGTAAGTGGTCATGGACATCTGCAACTTCATATAGAACAGATGCGTTGCTACTTCCGAGGATTATGATGGTCGCCTCATATAAAAGTGTGATGGCAACCACACCCTTCCATCACACTTTCTAGACTAGTAACTATATAGATTTTATCTAGACACATGACACTAACACTAACACTAATTGACCTGTTTTCTAAAACGGCACGGATTACAAATAACTTGCGTCATATGAACTTTACACCTTGTTTATTAATTGATTAGACTATTTGCAATACGCGATAGGTTTGTTACTCATATTATTTATTATCTTCAGTTGGTTGTACATGTGGATATTGATTATATATTGGAACATTAAAAGGTAAACATTAATTATCTGGGTATTAGTAGAATAAAAAAATCTTTCATGTAGGATACGAATTCCCGACTTTTGGAAGATATGTGCGTGTTACTAACTACTAACCCTTGTTTTCCCAGAGCAGTGATAGCCTAATGGTTGAAACTTGCTCCCTCAATCCGATGTCCGAGGTTCAAACCCAGGCACGCACCATTGATGTATGTGTGTATTGTAAATTAATTATGATGAACGATGAAGGAAAACATCGTGAGAAAACCTTCACCCGAGAGTTCTTGAAAAAAAAAAATAAGTTCTCGGAGGTGTGTGAAGCGGTGACTTCTAGCATTCCTACTACTGACACTGGCTCCCCATTTAGGGGAGGCCTACGTCCAGCAGTGGACATCAAAGGGCTGATGGATGGATGGATGGAAGAAAATGCTAAGCATTATCGAATAACAGCTGGATATGCGAAAGGTTAAACTTCTGACTATCCTTCGCAGACTAAACTACAAAAGTTATAACCATGAGATTTGGAAAGGATACATTAGCGTACATTGTTTATATAAACAAACTTTGAGAGAATATTTGTAATATTTACCCCGAAAAGTGGAATATAATATTGTTTTTTTCATATTCCACGCTTAGTAGGGGTTAGATATTTGTATATTTTGTAATAAACTGTCTGTATGTTCGAAGGCGCTGGTGTCTGTTAGTATTGCATATTTTTATAAAAACAAATACCTTTAACCTTTTTTCATAACATAAAACTAGTGCGTTCAAAACATTGAAGGTGAAGAACCAATGAAGTTCAATCGGGGAAGTACCACCGCCACACCTATTTCTAACGTGAAGCATTTCTTACGGTTCGATGGAAGGGTGTTGTTGCCGGCACACTTTTACATGAGGCGAACATCATTGTCCTCGGGACTAACAACGCATCTGTGATTGACTTCAGATGGAACTCATGTTCTGTATGAAGTTGATTACAGACGTCCATGGGCGGCAGTGACCACTTACCATCAGGTGGACTGCATGCTTGTTTGCTACTTCAGTTAGATAAAAAAAAACATTACAGTTTCATGTACTATTTTTGGTAGTTACTAAAACATGTTTAAAAGTTTACACTTTAGTTTATATGCAGTCTGCCAGTTCTAGTTATTTTGAAGAGTACTTTAGTCTAGTCAAAATTCGTTGACACCACAAATAGCTCTAGTAATAAGGGTGCTTTCACATTGAGGTTTACTTCGAATTTACTAAATTTAATGTGATATGCGTATATGATTTAGAAATTTTGTTAAAATATACTTACAATTGTAAGTATATTTTAATATTATCTCCTTTTTAGAACTAATCAACGTCAATATTTTTCGATTTTGACATCGCTCAAGATATTATCTGAATCAAAACAGACAAGCAGTGCTCTTACAAACCTCGAAACCGCCGCGTTTGTCCCGCACAGTGAGAACACAGCCTTACTTCTGAAAAGCACTCTCGTCGAAATACAAAGGTGAAACAAAACACAAACATAATAAAACTAAGCTCCGCTCGTAACTCAGATTTATGTAAGAGTTGCAGAAACAAGCACGAAGCAACACCAATGATATATGAAGTTACGTGCATTTTGTGCGCGAAAAGATTCTAGATAGAGAACAGATGTAGGAAGTTTTAAGAACATGTAAATCATCTTGATTTGTTTAAAATTGTAAAAATTAACTCATCCGTGATATACATTGAGCAGGCCTAGGTATTTTTCCTGTGATTATATCATAATATTAAACGTTATCATTAGGCTATCACGTGAGCAGTGATAGCCTAATGGTTGAAACTTGCCCTCTCGATCGGGAGGTCCGAGGTTCAAACCCAGGCACGCACCAATGATTTATGTGTGTATGTGTATTCTTTTCGGTGAAGGAAAACATCGTGAGGAAACCTACACATCCGAGAGTTCTTAAAAAAAAGTTCTCGGAGGTGTGTGAAGTCCACCAATTCGCACTTGGCCAGCGCGGTGGACTATGGCCTAAACTCTCTCATTCTCGGCGAAGACCCGTGCCCAGCAGTGGGCCAATAATGGGTTGATGCGATTAAACGTTATACAGTCTACTGATAGCTTATTAGTAATACGTCTTGCCTTAAATAATATTATAATTTCATTTTTGTGGATTTTTTAAAATAAAACACAGACTTGTAACTATAAAATTAGTATTATAAGTGTGAAAGACTTGACATGAAGAAGTTAGCATTTAAATACAATCGTGCTTATTCAGCTGAACCGATTTGAATGAAACTATGCGCTATGACATGGGGCTCTTCAAGATGCATTAAGAGCTCTCCTTCAAAGCCGGCGATGCAGTGGCGACTCCTATGGTGTTGCAAATGTCCATAAGCGACGGTAACCACTTTCCATCAGGTGGCCTGTCTGCCCTATCGTTATGTACAAAAAAACTGGATCCAGTTACAGTTTATGAATCGGATTAGAACATAGGACTATTATTGACTTTTTTTTACTCTTTAAATCGCATGTTTTTGATCAGTGACGCTGTGTGCGTTAGGCACATTCTACAAATACAAGCAGATTATGACTTATGCGTAAATATCTTTATTACTATCTATCTACTTATAATGTATGTGTCATTATAGGTAGACAGCATTGTAATTCGTATAGCCTGATTTTTATACCATTATTTTTATTTAAGTTATAGGGAGGGAGGTGAAACTGATTACGGCTGTTTGTCTGTGTGATTGAAATCGTGTTTCCGTTGTTATAGGCTGGAGGTGTAATGCTAATTAAAATAATTGTAGCATAGTCAAATCTGTCCAACCACGGTGATTTTCTACCATCTTTTTTGTGTACACATGATATTTATAATGAAAAATAATCCATTTTTTAACAAATGTAGAGGACCCCTGTTTACATATTTATCTCGTTTCACTGGCCAATGCCTATTAACGTAATAAACTCAACTCCACATCAAAACATTCAATGTTTGCACAAATATATACCGAAAATGTTTGTGTGTATCGTTTCCTCGAAGGCTCGAAGGCTAGTTAGACCGAAGTGTAAACAATCTTGTATCTAATTATTAGTGCTTGAGTTGGTATGTTTGCGTGCCTCTGTTTGTGAGATAGAACTTATGGAATAGAACTGTCGTGGTTATGTTACAGACGATTAGAGAGTATAGTGGATGTCGTCTAAAGTCTTTAATGACTGTCCGACTATAATTTCTAATATTTACATGAGGCGGCCATCGTAGTCCTTATCTGTTATAGACTGCCCATAGAAACCCTCTTCTAAAATAAGTTGCCTACCAATGTCATAGACCCTATCACTTTAAATCCATCCATCCATCAGCCTTTTGATGAGCACTGCTGGTCGTAGGCCGTCCCTGAATGGCGCAACTCCAACCGATCCCGTGCACTTTGAATCCAACGGTTTCCCGCTGTCTTCTTCAGGTCATTGGTCCACCTGGCAGGGGGCGCGACCTGTACTCCTTTTGCTTAAACGTGGTCACCATTCGAGGAACTTTTTTCCCCATCGGTTATCGGTCCTACGAGCGATGTGGCCGGCCCATTGCCACTTCAGCCTGCTAATTTTGAGCGCTATGTCGGTAAGCTTCGTTCGTCTACGGATTTCATCGTTGCATATCATGTCTCGTAAATTCCGAGCATAACCCTTTCCATAGCACGCTGAGCCACCCTCACTTTAAATAATCAAACGTAAACAATCATCGTTTTGTAGAAACGTAGAAAAACTCGTACAAAGTTCACTAAAATTCATACTGTTTGATACAAAGAAACAAAAATCATCAATACCCACGTATCGGATTTCCTCGTAAAATACGAATCCTATTCAAATGAGATCCTCAAATCAGACGTGGGGAGAAAATTGGCAGCAGTGTAAACAAATTTGGCGAACAAAGAATAGCGGAGCGATTGTTGAGCATTCACTGGGCAAGACCCTCCGTCTAATAAGATTTGGTATTCCGAGGTAAGGGTTCATGTCTTTCGCGCATGATCGGGTTCTGTGATGATATTGAGTTGAGAATAGGTATCTATAAATCGAAAGTTACAAAATAAAACTAAATTAGAACCGATTTGATTTAAAGTTAATCATAACAGTTTATAAAGGGATGAACAGAAGAACTGTTTTTAAAGATTTTTTTTAATTTAACTGTCAAGTGTATAAGGCCAAAAAGGGGTGAAAGCATATAATTAAGAACTCGCGTTGCACATTGATAATCCTTTTAAAACCTTTTTTTCGTTTTAAGTTTTAAACAGTTTTCTAAAAAAATAAATGGTATGTGATATAGAAAATCAATTTTGCTAGTTTGTGGACAAGACTACGGCAGTAGACAATAATATAAATGATCGTTCTCTCTTATAGTAGAACAAGCGCCTAAAGCAATAGACATCTTTAGGTTTGATAGTGGCCATAACGCCTCCAATTCGCTATAACATTTATCATGCCGACTCCGTTAGCCTGTGATGTCAGCGATTATGGGCCTCGCATAATTGCTAAGAGGATTAACTAGTGCCAATAATTGCTACCTAGCTACTGTGGAATTGTATTTTATTTGTATCTCTCATCAACCCATTATTAGCCCACTGCTGGGCACGGGTCTTCTCTCAGAATGAGAGAGTTTAGGCCATAGTCAACCGCGCTGGCCGAATGCGAATTGGTGGACATCTAATTGAATTATTTGTATCAAACGCCTAACATTTATATATGATATTTGAAGGTAGTAGAACCAGTGTAGTTCGACCGGGGAAGTACCACCGCCATACCTATTTCTACCGTGAAGCATTTGTTGCCTTCGATGGAAGGGTGTGGTTACCGGCACACTTTTGTATGAGGCGACCATCATAGTCCTCGACTTCAGATGGAACCCACGTTCTGTATGATTACAGATGTCCATGGGTGACAGTGGTCACTTACCATCGGCTCCACCTGATGGTAAATGGCCCACCGCATGCTCATTTGCTTCTTCAGTCAGATAAAAAGAAAAAACAAAAAGGATTCTCTTAAGTACGTATGTATCATAATAGTAAACACGGCACACTTTTACATGAGGCGACCATCATAGTCCTCGGGAGTAGCAACGCATCTGTGATTGACTTCAGATAGAACCCACGTTCTTTATGAAGTTGATTACAGATGTCCATGGGCGGCAGTGGTCGCTTACCATCAGGTGGACAGCATGTTCGTTTGCTACTTCAGTCAGATAAAAAAAGGGTTCTTTATATTTAGTACATATGTTCCATAATAGTGAAGAGAAATTCGCCACCGCCGAAAATAGCAAGGTATCATCGATTCACTCCATTTGCAAATAGCCGTCTCCTGTGTATACGCGATAACTTGGATAGCATAAATTTACACGTGGAGGTCTAGAATTTTCGAATTGAGCTATGGAGAGATAATCTCCAGGTAATACTACCAAAAGTTAGTTGATTGAAGTTATGAAATGTTTCACTCAAATATTTTTTTAACTTTTTGCTTGAATATAGATTCTTAGTTCACCGAATTGGTGAACACTCGACCAGTGTACTATGGCCTGAACTCTCTCATTCTGAGAGAAGATCCGTGCACAGTAGTGGGACAATAATGGGTTGCCGAGAGATAGTTAGACTTTTTTTTATAATTAATACGCAGACATTTGATCGCAATCTCACCTGATGGTAAGTGATGATGCGGTCGAAGATGTAGCTTGTTTTTAATAATTAATAGCGTCAATTCATATGACTGATATGCCAATAGAAGTTATATGGAATTATTTAAGGTGTAGGTATAACTTTTACGAGTGTCCAAATACGGCGACAAATCCGATTTTTTTCTGATCATATAAAGGGGAGTAGGTCTTCTCCCACCTCCCCTATATACGTATTTCCATGGAGTCTACATGGGGGAACAAAACTTTATTTAACACTGTGTAACAATTTATGTATATATAAGATTATATCTTAGGGTTTTGGAAAATAAACAAATGTGTTGCTTTTGAAAATAAGAAACGACATTTCAAGTTTATTATTCCACCAAATCTATCTTTCTTCACAAAATATATTCTGACGTTTTAAAATTTTGACAGACATGTCAAATTAAAAAAAAGAACTAAATAATTAAAGAAAACCTATTTTCTTTATATATATTTAAGACAATACATCATGTTATTTCTATTCGTAAAATTTTCATATCAGGCCACTCTCGTCCATAATCCATACTCATGTTTTCAAAAGCTTCTAGTTTACGAGAATAAACGCTGCAATTAGGGTGTACCATCCTGAATTTAATTCTGAATTTAGTGTTCTATATCTGCATGAAAAGATGAATGCGTGATGCATGCATTTAAATCGAAATAAAAGCCATATAGGAATTAAGGCGTATAATTATGTATATGCATATGAAGGCCGTATACTCATATGAAAGCTGTCGATTTATCGTTGCCTGTTGAGGCTGTAAATTGTCTTACTGTTAATGGGTGAACGATAATGCGATTGTTTATATAAGATTGAAGTAGCAAACGAACATGCAGTCACTAGATGGTAAGTGAACACCGCCGCTCATGTTTATCTGACGACTCGCTTGGCGCAGCGGTTACCGTACCGGTTTGACACGCAGTGGGTCCCGGGTTCGATTCCCGGACAGACAGGTATCTGAATGATGAGTTTAGATTCTTGTTCTGGGTCTGGGTGTTTGTGTATTCGTCTTTGTGTGTGTCCATGGCAACCACGACACAGGAGAAAATCCGAGTGTGGGGCTATGAGTGTAGAAAGCGAAAGCCTCTATAACCAATTTCTTACAGAACTAGGGTTTAATTTTTTTTATCATTAAAGTAAAAAAGAGCATGCTGCCCTTCTGGTGTTAAGTAGTCACTGCCCCCCATGGACATCTGGAATCATCTACATACAGAACATGGGTTCCATCTAAAGTGAATCACAGATACGTTACTCCCGAGGACTAAGATGTTCGCTTTATATAAAAGTGTGCCGGCAACCACACCCTTCCATCGAAACGCAAAAAAATGCTTCACGCTAGAAATAGGTGTGGCGGTGGTACTTCCCCGGTCGAACTTCACTGGTTCTACCACCTGCAAATATTTAGTTCTCGTATAAATAATCTTTGTAATATATAGACTTACCACCTACAGACCTGACAAATGTTATTTAAGGTACTAAAGTTTACCAGTGGCAATCATATTTAAAACATTTAACCGTTTAACTTAAGCAGTTCATGGTCGTGCATTAAATCGGACGTTTTATTCACTCTCAAGTTTAAAACGAACGGAGGCAATTTTAATAATTGATATAATTGGGTCGAGTTAACGACTTCCCGTAAATCTGTTATGGGTGTTCTGGTGGTTCTGGTGTTAAGGAATTGTTCAGGGGTTAAGGGTGAAAGTGAATTTGGAAGGAGGGATTCACTCAATGGTGGTTATATTTTTAAGGCTGTCTTATTTAATTAAAGAAATGTCGGCAGTGGCCGTCAGCGACCGGCAGATACCGAAGAGCGGCGAGTCGGCCGCGTCAGGCTCGCGTCTCCTGGCAGGCTCTACTCCTGGCGGCCGCAACTGGCCTCCTGACACCACGCGCTTGGTCTCTTGTAAGCAATTTAGTTTCTACGGTCACCATGCCAGTTTGACACGCAATAGGATCCGGGTTTGATCCTCAGTCTGACAAATTTCTGAAAGATAAACTTAGATCACTTTACTGGGTCTGGGTGTTTTGACCACGTCTATATCCCTGTACCCACTACACGGTTTAAAAACATAATGTGGGACTATAAGTGTAGAGAGCATTATTTATTTTGTTCAAATATATTAAACGCAGATCAAAAAAACAAGGACCGATCTAAATAGAAACAAACAAAATAAAATAACAAAGAACTAACCAACCAATGTTTAAATCTAAACGTTTGTAGCACCGTTCAAATATTTTCATTCCCCTAAATTAGCATAGGAAGTACCTCATTACGAGTTTTCGTGTTAATTAGTTATTCTGAGAGCCAATTCATGTGCACGGAAAACGAAAATTTCATATAACTTAGTGGCGTCTGGTCACGAGAGATTTACGAACTAAGATCGGAAGTGGTGTGTGCAGTTGAAATGAAACTTTGATATATTCTTACTAGTTTTGCTTGTTATATTATAATTGGGTTGGTTTATTACCCGGGGAGCGATTTCTGGGTGAATATCAAATAATATCAATACACACTACACACACTAGTTTAAAACAAAGTCGCTTACCACTGTCTGTCCCTACGTATGCTTAGATCTTTAAAACTACGCTACGGATTTTAATGCAGTTTTTTCATAGATAGACTGATTTTAGAGGAAGGTTTTTATGTATAATACATGCATAATATACCTAATGGAGGAACACTAATAATTTTAGATTTTTGACCTTTAAGCAGAACGAAGTTCGCCGGGTCAGCTAGTTTCCTAATAATTATAAGTATAGTTTGCTTTTAAAATGCGTTGTGACCTGCTTAAGTTACTTTTTGATAATGCACTTACAGTATATGTTCATAAATTTCTATGAGAGATATCGTGGAATATATCCACGATTCCACACTTGGCCAATGTGGTGGTCAAGACCACGCGAAATGATCACTTTTGACTAACAGCAATCTTGGTAGTCAGAAGCTTGTTTTTTTTCTCCTCTATTACATTGATTTCTCAATATTTGAGTTTCTACTACCCTACTTATATTTAGTTCTTGTGTGGGTAGTAGCAGATTAGGTAAAGACTTATTAATATCCAGCGGTTTCCGTCTGTTTGTAAATCATCAGTCTATCTTGGAACTTGTATTTTTTTATCCGCGATCATAACGCGCTGGGTGGAGGCCATAAGTAGATATTGAGCAAAAAGTTTCACAACTAGAACGAGAAGGATTTAGTTTAGCCCGTAATCCAAACTTTTTACAAATACATTGAACGGTATTTTATTTTCCTCTTGGATCTAGTGATCGTAAATTCTAACCACCATTAAAATGGCAAGCTACCACTTCTTTATAAGTATCCGGTAACGTCGTCGTCAACCTTTGTAGGGCACGCCTCTCCTCTCAGAATGAAAAGTTTTCGGCCCTAGTTTGCGCTGGCCAAGAGCAAATTGAACTGTGTACCTACTTGAGAACTTATATTTATTATTATATTTCCTTCGTTGTAAAGTAGTGATTATTATTTTCCACAACACTTAATTTTAGAAAAATAAGTGGTACGTGCTTATGTGGTAGGCGACTAAAAAAGGCGTCCGGGGTCGCGGGCGGCTAGAGTGGGAGCTCGAACGTCGTCGCTCGTCGCATATCGTTGTTAAGACCAGACGGAGTGGTGGGCCCAGCCACTTACTTGAGAGGAGCCCGATGTGGCAACGCGCTCAGAGGACCGGAGTCCTCTTTTATTTATTTATTTATAAGTTTTTGTACCCTTTTTTTTTTTTTTTGTTTTCGAGGGGGAAACTTTCAAAAAGTACCCGACGTCGTGGGAGCGACGCGGGTTATGTGTGATTCTTACCGCACTAAAACCCCCCCGGTGGCCGACCTCGACGCTGCGAAGAGGACTCCGGGAACTCCGATTGACCGCCGCCGGTGTCCTCAGCGTGTGCCCCACTCAGGCTCTTCCCTGGTGGGCGTGAACTGCTCACCGCACCTGCTGGTTTTTACGGCAGCATGCAACCACACATGCCACCGTCCTTCCCGGGGTCGCTTGGCCGAACGGGTCGAGCCCCCCTCTTCCCGCCCGCAACCCCGGAAGCCTCTTTTAGTCGCCTCTTACGACAGGCAGAGGGTACCGTAGTCCTATTCTGGTCCCGTAACTACAGGGACAAAGTTTTTGTACCCAGAGAATATATAAAAAAAAAAAAAAAAAACAGACATAATGTAAATACAGTACAAAGGACTCTCTCTTTGTAGTGCTGAGGACGGCCACCGGGGGGGTTTTAATACGGAAAAAATTCCACATAACCCTTCGTCGCTCCCTAGGCGTCGGATACCTTTTAAAGGATTTCCCCTCAGAAAAAAAAACTTGCTTACGATTCGAACCCCGGCCCCTTGATTTATCTCTATAAATATCCTGTAACGTGTTATTTCACTAAAAAGCTAGTAACCGCCGCGTTTCGCACTCTAAATGTAAACAACTAACCACGTGAGCTTTTTGAATGTTTATACAGTGTACAAAAAGTGGCTCGCACTTGCCTTGTGTGGTCCAAGTTGTGAGCGAACGCGGTTTGTTATGCCGAGTTTAACGTTGCGTAGTTTTTTATTATAAGTGTGCAATTGCGCAGTTTTGTATTTCGAGTTTCCAGTTGCGTAATTTTTTATTTTTATACATGAGGCCTTTGAAATATATTTATTTATTTTATTTATTTATATATTTATTGCACCTTTAAAAAGTTACAATAGGGCAAACTTAATGCCTGATGGCATTCTCTACCAGTCAACCCTGGGTGGCTGGAAAATTTGCGGCAGGTGTTTTAAACACAAAGAATAAAGATATTTAATATATATTTATATATTCCATTTTTATGGAAATATATTATGAAAACCCCAATATGGAAGAGGAATAGATTTGATAGTATAAATCGCGTTTAATTTCCCTTCTTCGTAGAGATTCGTAAGGAGTTTACAACATTAAGTCAGGTACAGCCAAGAGTTTTCTGGCTACTGGAGGCTGAATTTCTCCTGATTCAGAGAACATGTACATACGTGCCTATTAAACACGTCCTGATTAACTATTAACCCTTATCCCGCTTTGAATCCATATTGAAGCAACGTAGCAAATTATCAAAACCGATGGTGAGCAATGAGACTAAAAATTTTGATATGAGAAGTATCATTGCCACGTCAAAACATGGTGATTAAAAAAGAAAAGAAATATACTGTGTTAACAAAAGGACTAACCGTTGAGTTTCTTGCTGGATCTTCTCAGTTGAGGTAGTTCCGGTCCACTAGTAGTATAAGAAAACATACTGACAATTTGTAAGTGCCACCGTTGGCCTATACATTAAAATTGTCCTAGTAGTTATGAGATACAAATAGGGCTACGGTACGCACTGCCTGTTGTAAGAGTCGGCTAAAAGACTTCCGGGGTTGTTGGCGGGTCACCTGTTTGGTGACTCTAGTAAGAGCGGCGGTACGTTTGGACGCATTCGGTAGGGACCAGACGGTGCGGTGGACCCAGGCGCTCACCTGGGTAGAGCTAGATTAGGCCACGCGCTTAGAGGACACAGGTTGCCTTTTAGTACTGTAATGATTCCACAACGAGGCAGTGCTTCCACGACGTCAGCTACCTTTTGAAGGTTTCCCTGAGAACAAAATTCTATACAAAATAAAGACATTTCATTTTTCATTCGGGGGTACAACCCATTATTGTCCCACTGCTGGCCACGGGTCTTCGCGCCGCGCTGGCCAAGTGCGTGTTGGTGGACTTCACACACCTCCGAGAACTTTTTTTTTAACTCTCGGGTGTGTAGGTTTCCTCACGTTTTTTCCTTCACCGAAAAGCAGTGATAATTAATTTCTAATACGCACATAAATTAGTGGTAACAGTTGGAACTTGCCCTCTCAATCGCGAGGTCCGAGGTTCAAACCTAGGCAAGGTTTGAACCTCGGACCTCGCGATTGAGAGGGCAAGTTCCAACTGTTAACACATTACATCTGGCCAGCGCGCACCCCGCGCGGCCTAATCGACGATTAAAATTATTATTGACATCTTGTCATTCTTATTAAGAAGAAGATTAAATTAATTTTATTAAATTATTATATTATTTGCGTCTTGTATTAGAATAAAACATATTTTATGTTATTATTTGATTTGCATATTAATGCACGAACAATTTGGCGACCGTGACAGGACGAACAATTTGGCGACCGTGACAGGACGAACAATTTGGCGACCGTGACAGGACGAACAATTTGGCGACCGTGACAGGACGAACACCAACCATTAGGCTATCACTGCTCACTGCTGAAATGGCTGCCTGCCATTTCATTTAAATAGATATAAATATCAAATATCGGTGTACACCCGACCTCCTTTTTCGCCAACTTTTACCTCATTAGTTGAAAAGTTTCAGAATGCATAATTAAGATTTACATCTACTTACATTATTCTGTCTGGCTGCGTTTAAAACTTATGCACCAACTTGCTTAATGTTGTTTCTGTTAATTTGGTGAATTAAGTAGAAAGATACTAATGGCTCTGGTTAAATTTGCACCTGCGTATGTAAAATACTTTTTGAATAATCTATTGCAATGGGTTTTAGTATAAATGTAGAAACGGGAAGTTTGTATAAACGTTTCAAGATGTTTCGACCGTTGTTTTACTATATTTGTGTCTAATAATGCATTTAAGTACTGTTGTATTCTGGTCTGGGGGGTACGGTAGGGACGGGCTTTACCATACCGGTCTGACGCGCAATGAGTCCCCGGTTTGATTCCCGGCCAGACAGGTATCTGAATGATGAGTTAAGATTCATGTTCTGGGTCTGGGTGTTTGTTTATTCGTCTTGTACCCACGACACAGGAGAAGATCCTAGTGTGGGGCTATAAGTGTAGAACGTGTAGGAACGAAAATTATCCGAAACGTTTCAACTTACCTGCTAAAGCTTAGAATCTGTAGCCATTCTTAAGTAAGAGCGATCTAAATTAGGGCGATATCCAGGGTGCCCTTGAGCGTCAATGACGACTTCTACAAAACTGCATACACGTTTGCCCGTTGGTTCTTCGACTCCGGTACATTACTCTATTTGTGCCTAATAATGCATTTAAGTACTGTTGTATTCTGGTCTGGAGGGAACGGTAGGAACGACGATTATCCGACGACGGTTTTAACTTACCTGTTAAATCTGTAACCATTCTTAAGCGTCGACAGGGTGTCCTTAATGACGACTTCTTCAGATGAACTACATACTCGTTTGATACTTCGAAAAAAACATTGAAAATTAGTTGTAAATTATTAATTTATTATTTGTAAATGCAAGTTATTGGAGCAAAATTATATTAACATTCCTGAAATGTCATGTTAATGTCATATTTCATTTGAACACGTGTTTTGGTATCGAATGTCAGAATTGCAGTTTTCAATTAATTAACATACTGTCAGGCCTAATGTTTGCAAAAATAACTGTTAAATTAGTTCGCGCTAACCTAATTGTATTTCGTACATGACATAAACTTTGTTGTTATGACACATAGCCAATAACATAACAATTAAGCTAGAATATTTGCAGTATTATTTCGGTTTCGTATAATTAATTTAATTAAATAGTGAAACAATTTGGCGCTGTGGTCGCGGCTGATCGGATTATACTCTCCGAAAGCTATCGCGCCAGGCTGATTATAATTGGGCGGCCCAGTTTATAATTCAATTATTTCATACTAATTTTATTGTATAGTAACTACTGTAAAAATATTATTTTTTGTTTTTGTTGATTTGTGTATGTAAGTAGCTTATTCAGTCTAGCTGGCCAGTGTGACCACTGCCCCACGTAATCAATCCAAGATAAGTAATACTTGGGGTAATACCTGATGTATATAAGATATCTAAGATATATCTCAAAGATATTTAAGATATATCTATATATCTAAGATATATCGAAAATAAGTAATACCTGAGGTAGTACTTATCTGGGATATCGCATCTGGGATGGGTTTTGAAGGTGGTAGAACCAGTGTAGTTCAACCGGGGAAGTACCACTGCCACACATATTTCTAGCGTGAAGCACTTCTTGCGTTTCGATGGAAGAATGTGGTTGCCGGCACGCTTTTACATGAGGCGACCATCTCAGTCCTTGGGAGTAGCAGTGCATCTGTGTTTGACTTCAGATAAAACCTATGTTCTATATGAAGTTCCTTACAGATGTCCATGGGCGGCAGTGACCACTTAACATCAGGTGGACTGCATGCTCATTTGCTACTTCAAATTTAAAAAAAGGTGGAATTCCAAGAGTCTTGAACGCTTTTGCTAAATAATTCTCCTTTACCGTCCTCTTCGAACCTTCACCCAGCATCGCTTAGGTGCACACCACCTCCTCAGATAGTACTAGCAGCACATAGTCTAAGTCTTACGAAAACACTCTTTAGCGTTTATTAAAAAAAAATCGTTACGCTTCATCTCCACACAAAGAGAAGTACACAATTTTCCAGATTAATATCAAGGTTCTTATTTCAAATTTAGGGTTTTTGCTTAAATCTTAAATCTAGTCTTTGGACTGAAAGTATTATTCTTAAATATTTACGTTACATCGTTACGTTACGTTACATCCTTTCTAAGAAACAATTTAAACGTGATTCACACTGACAATGTTGCAGTATATTAAAATCTTCGTAAGGACGTGTTATACTTCTAATAAGAATTGCAAGAACCTTCTTTTTAAAATAAGTTAAAGGTACAATTTTAAATATTGTTCAAAGCCAACCTAATACCATGTATCGTATATCGTATGTCATACTTGTTTTTATTATAATCATCCTTTACATCTAATTAATACGAATTTTGTTTGTTTACAGGTAAGAAATCAATTATGAAGAATATTTTTAACTCTTCTTAAATAATGCAGACTCGGAAGTAAGTTTAATACGTAAGTGACAGTTTGTTTTTCAATTAGACATTTTTTTATGATAAAGCAAATTATATTCATCGAAAAGCACGATAGTGCTTTGCCAATTCTAACGACGTACTAGTGTATATTATCTGTTTAAAAATATTTTTCGGAGTATTAATGATGTTAGTAGGTAAATAGATGTACACCTTTACTAGCTACTGTTTTTCGGCCGCAACACAGTGCGTATTTTACAAAATTGTACCCTCGTCTGCCCAAACCGTGTTGTTTTTTGGGTTAAATGTACTTTACATAAGTACCCAGATGCAAAAAATCATTGAGAAAATACGCGATTTTGTTCTTTCCATATTTGTTTTTGGAAAAAGATGGTTTTAGGGACTGAGATTTTTGTCTGTGTTTGAAATCGTATCAAACCACAACTATATAAATTATTTTAGTAAGTATAATAATATTATTTTATATTAAAATCCGTGTATTATTTCAAAAGTAATTCCAATTTATAGTTACTTTACCTTTTTTTTTAATGAGGGTAAAATCGCGAGGCACACATACTTACCTCATATAATATGAATTTTGGCATTATGATTTAAGACAATACCAAGTTTTATTTAGTTTCATTCCCGTTACCAAGGTAAAAAATCTCGCTATTACTAGAGAGATTTTTTACATGACCTTAAAATAGATATCACTATAGTATTTAAATAGTTGTAAAGAGTATCTAAACGAGTAATTATTCAAATTTATGCTTATGTTGTCATTAAACATTATTTAAAAAATGCTACATTCAAAAACATTCATTTGTTTATGGTGCCAACCCATTAATGTCCTACTGCTGGGCACGGGTCTTCTCTCAGAATGAGACCGTTTTAGGCCCATGTCTACCGCGCTGGCCAAGTGCGAATTAGTGGACTTCACACACCTCCGAGATCTTTTCTTTTAAAGAACTTTCGGCTGTGTAGGTTTCTTCGCGATGTTTTTCTTCACCGAAAAGCAATGATAATTAATTTCTAATACGCACATAAATTAGAAAAATCAGTGGTGCCTGCCTGGGTTTGAACCTTGGGCCTCCCGATCGAGAGTGCACGTGCTCAATGCTGCTCATTGGTTTATGTAGAGGCATAAACAAAAACGCTTTCGCTTATAACTTGAACCGTCTAACGGTCAGGAAGATGTATTGTACAAACATTGGGTGTCAAATCGAGGGGCGATGTTAGATAAATAGAACTTAACTCGGAAGGTTTAACTGTTGATGTTGTCGATTTCGTGACAAATGTCTCGAATGTGGCAAACGTCGGGAAAGTGGCAAATATGTCTTTCGAATAAGGAATCGTAGGAAGTGCGAGGCGGAAGTGGTTTATAAAAATAAAACTGGAGTGTCTCACTTTATTTTACAATTACCACCACTTTTCGAAATTATTCTTTTGGATGGGTAAATTACATATAGTATCAGATTTAACATTATATATATAATTATGTTGGTACTTTTTTTATCTGACCGAAGTAGCAAACGAGCATGCAGTCCACATAATGGTAAGGGGTCACTTACACCAATGGATATCTGTAATAAATTTCATATAGAACATGGGTTCAATCTGAAGTCAATCACAGATGCGTTGCTACGCCCGAAGAGTATGATGGTCGACTCATATAAAAGTGTGCCGGCAACCACACCCTTCCATCGAAACGCAAGAATTGCTTCACGCTAGAAATAGGTGTGGCGGTGGTACTTCCCCGGTCGAACTACACTGGTTCTCCACCTTCAAAACGTCGTTATTTTTGAACCCAACTTACAATTTGTGAAGCATATCTTGCATTTCGTTAGAAGGGTGTTTTTTCGGCTCACTACCAAAAGAGGAGACTGTCTTAATCCGCGGAAGTTTCAACGCTTTTGTGATTGTCTTCAGATAGACGTTCTGTTCTATCTGAAGTTACTTACAGATGTCCATGGCCGATAATGGCTACTACAAAAACATCGACGGCCCCTAGCCGAAATCGAATATGAAAAATTACCAATTTACAGTATGAAACTGAGAAGTTTTTTGGACATACAAACATTAATTACTTACGCTAAGAAAGACGATCTATGGAAAATCATTGTAATATCTATTTAGAAACTTTTTAAATAAGTTACTAAATAGCTGTTACAATCCACTATTACAATTAACAAAGTTTCATTCTGTAAATTGGTAATTTTTCATATACGATTTTGTTCTAGGTTTTTTTTTTTTTTTTTGCGCCCAGACAAAGGGGAAAGGGCTACCCTCCATGCGGGGAGGGTGGTGGTGAATGCTCATGCATACCAATACGGCCGTCCGCATTGGTTATGTGGGACTCACGAAGAACCTACGTGCCTACCCACTAAACACCACCAGAGGTTGGCTTTGGCCTCTGAGGCCTTAAAGCCTTCGTCTGATAAATGCCCCCTATGGGCTGAAAAGGGGGTTTTTAGCGGAGTTCCATAAGGGAGCTCCGCGGGATTTTAACACTGTTGTGTAACATGTTGAGCATTAGTGGCATCTGAGAGATGAACACTATGCTGGGCACCTATGTTGCCTGACTGCTGGCCGCCAAGAGGCAGTCCAGGTCAGACGATAGTTTATTAGGGGGGTCGGTGAGGACATTCCTCGGCCGCCGGATGGAGTGTGGTGTGGGAAGGGGAGGGTTATAATCCGCCGCCTCCACCACGAGCTGGTTGGGATGGCAATCGGAGGCTTTGAAGAAGCTCTCCGAGAAGTTCTTGAGAACCTGCTGGATGGTAGGGAGTTCTAAGTCCCGGTGAAGATCGGCATTTCTAACGCACCAGTGTGCATTTAATGCCTTCCGACAGAAGAGGTTTTGGACAACTTGAAGTTTGTCCAATACCCTCGGAGACGCATGCGCAAAGACGGGGGAACCGTACGTAAGTACTGGCCGAATGCAAACCTTATAGAGGGTCCGCTTGTTTCTAAAGGACATTTTACTGCGTTGGCCCAACATACTGTTGAGCCGGTACAAGTAGAAACGGGCAGTACCGCACACCTTAGAAACATGGGGTCTGAAGGTGAGGTGGCGGTCTAGGGTTATACCCAAGTACTTGGTTTGGGATTTCCAAGGAATTGGGGTACCCTTAAATCGGATAGGGGGGTCGTAGACTCTACGGCGCTTACGGTCGAAGAGAATTGCGGAGCTTTTCTCCGGGTTAATGTCTATGCGCCATTTACTAAACCAATCGCCTAGCTCGTTAACCGAGCGCTGGAGTTTGGCGAGGATGTGGGCAGTTGTTGTTCCCTTGACATAAAGGGCCGTATCGTCCGCGAAGAGGGAGAGCTGTACTCCATTAGCGGGGGTTGGAATATCGTTTGTATACGATATGTAAAGAATCGGGGAGAGCACTGAGCCCTGCGGGACGCCTGCCGTTAGGCGGCGAGGAGAGGAGAGTAAGCCTTCATGCTTAAAACGAAAGGTTCTATCGTGAATATAGGAGGCCACTAAACGCACTAGACGATCAGGGAGTCCTAATTTATAAAGTTTATAGATTAGACCCGTGTGCCAGACTTTATCAAAAGCCTTGGCAACGTCGAAAAAGACTGCGGCTGTCTTACAGCCACGGGGATAAAAGCCGCTCAAGGTGTATTCGACAATGCGGTGGACCTGCTGGGGGCATGAGTGGCCTGAACGAAAGCCGAATTGTTGGGGTATAATCAAGGGGGGGCCGTCTGTCGGAAGGAGATGCCTTCGCAGACGAGTTAAAATTATTCTTTCGAATAGTTTGCCCATAGTCTTTAAGAGACTAATAGGGCGATGGTTAGCGGGGATGTTGAGAGGTTTCCCCGGTTTGGGGATCCCTATAACTGTTGCTTCTTTCCAAGCAGTTGGAAAGAAACTCAGGTCAAAGCAGGCATTAAAGAAGGGGCCTGTCGACATAAGTATACATCTGCCCAAAAAACATCATCCTTTTGACGAAATCGAGTAAAAATAAACTTATGTAGTATATTGAAGCCTTATTTTTACGTAAACAGAACATTTTATAATCGAAATTCAATATTTAATGTATTGTCAGCAAGTTGATTGAGGAATTTATATTAATCGCAGCCCAAAGCATAATCATCAGTTAATCCGTGTGAAATAAACTGTTAATATAATTTAACTTGATTATATGGCATACTAGGCTACTCCCGCAGCTTCGTCTGCTTTGGTCATGTCTGTCGTGGTAATAAGTGTTCTAAGAGTGGTTGCCGGCACACTTTTATATGAGGCGACCATCAGAGTCCTCGCGAGTAGCAACGCATCTGTGATTGACTTCAGATGGAACCCATGTTCTGTATGAAGTTGATTACAGACGTCCATGGGCGGCAGTGACCACTTATCAGGTAGACTGCATGCTCGTTTGCTACTTCAGTCAGATAAAAAAAAGTATTAGTGATATAAAGAATGTTATTATTTCACACTAGTAGACTCGGCAAACTTGGATTGGCCTAAAAGTCAAAAATCTAAAATTATCAGTGTTGCTCCACTATATTATGCATTTATTTTACATAAAAACCTTCCTCTTAAATCACTCTATCTATTAAAAAAACTAGGTAGAAGCAGTGTAGTTCGACTGGGGAAGTCCACCGCCACACCTATTTCCAGCGTGAAGCATTTTATGCGTTTCGGTGGAAGGGTAGGGTTGCCGGCACACTTTCATATGATGCGACCATCATAGTCCCCGGAAGTGGCAACGCATCTGTGATTGACTTCAGATGAAACCCATGTTCTGTATGAAATTGATTACAGACGTCCATGGGCGGCAGTGACCACTTACCATCAGGTGGACTGCTACTTCGGTGAGATAAAAAAATATATGAATTGTCATAAGAGGTACATACTCGTAGGCAGTGACCACTTACTATCAAATGAACTGCGGAGTCGTTTGTGGTCGTTGGGTACTTTATTGTTATAAAAATAAGTATTACATCGTAGCTACTCTATTAATTCAAAGGAAATTACGTAATTAAAAGTTCCTGTATCACTTATTTGAATGTTTATTTTTAGCGAAATATGATTGTGACGTCATATGATGGGATGATATATCGCGGGATTAGTGTTACTGGAATCGTTTTACATTGAAGTAATTAGTAGCGCTATTTATAATGAAACTCAGCAAATAATTGAAATGAAAAGTATTTTTATATCTACTAATATATTAATGCGAAAAGCATAAACTTGGTATTCGTTTTTAAGATACTTGCCGCAGACGGAGGAGTATGAAATTACGCAGGGTTATAGTTGATGCAGAGAAGGATTACGGAATGCTAATATTTTATTAAATTATACATAAGACATAAATAAAATCACCTAAAACAATTTACGCACATTACCATGCATTTGACACAAACACATATGTATAATAAATGAAATAGAACTTTCATTGTCACTATGGGAACACATAATATCAAAAATGTCAGATGTGTTTGTCAAAATACCCATTATTTCCTTTTAAAGTAGCTGAGTCAATTAAACCTCTTTTTACCTTTCGGGAGTATTTAAAATAACTTTAAAATTAGTAAAATTCCATTTAATTTGAGAAATAATTGTGCTACTTTGGACAATATCAAGTTTAGTTTTTGAGTTAAATTACGGTCGAACTTCGACCGTTGCGACGGACTAGTTATACTGAATTAGTCATATATCGGAGTAGTGATGGTAAAATTGTATTTGTGGTTGATTTAAGATGCCCATGGATCAAACCTAGAACCCAATGCGTGTCAGACCGGCATTGTAACCGCTCCGCCACGCGGATCGAGTGGAAAAAATCTATGACAAAGGGACTCGACAGACGAACGGACGGACAAAGAGTTCCTAAGAGGGATCCTTTTTCTTTAAATACGGATCCCTAAATCGTTTTAACAAAAATTTTACAAACCTTTACAAACCTAAAATAACAAGCATCAAAACTATTTCCCATATCATATTCATTCTATTCTGTATATATCATGGGGTACAACCCATTAATGTCGCACTGCTGGGCACGGGTCTTCTCTCACAATGAGAGAGGTTTAGGCTATAGTCCACCGCGCTGGCCAAGTACGAATTGGTGGCGTCCGCCACTTTTCCTCTCCGACCTCCGAGAACTTTTCTTTTTTTAAAGAACTCTCGCCTGTGTAGATTTCCTCGCGATGTTTTCCTTCACCGAAAAGCAGTAATGATTAATCGTGGTGCGTGCCGGGTTTTGAATCTCGGACCTCCCGATTGAGAGGGCAAGTTTCAACCATTAGGCTATCACTACTTTATATATCATATATCTCTATATATCATACCTACACTTATTTTAAATTCAATTCAAGTAACCCCATCCAGTACGTAATCAGTGAATTTATTTTTAATCCATAGTTCATTGCCTCGGTTACTACATTAGCAGTGTAACTGTTTTATTGCAGTGCGGTTTATTTTAGACTTTATGTCTTAATCCGCTGGGATGTTTATCGCTACCGGTGATATTTTACATTAAGATAATGGCTCTCAACCTCACTACGAACGGTTGAACGAAACGTAAATAATTCAGATACAGCTTCTGTATCGCGTATTTGTTAATTTTTTGTACTGAATTTAAGGATCGTCAGGTAAAATGAACTTTGTTTTCTCACCTACATTTATGGCGATCGTAGTGTCTAGGAAAGCATCTTTGAAGGATTACTGATAAATGAATTACCAAATAACTAAATAATAAATGTATTATCATTTAGTTATTGTATTTGACACGCTTGTAGCGTGTCAAAAAATATACACAAAATGAAAGATTTTTTGTTTATGTATATAGTGACTAAATACAAGACAATGAAGGTTAAAAACATTACCCCTTTCGAATGCACTTTCAGTACAATTTTACTCAAACAAACAACCTTTTTCTACACTCATAGCCCCACACTAGGATTTTCTCCTGTGTCGTGGGTACCATGGACACACAGGACGAACACGTAAATACCCAGACCCAGAACATGAATCTAAACTCATCATTCAGATACCTGTCTGGCCGGGATTCGAACCCGGAACCCACTGCGCGTAAGACCGGTATGGTAACCGTTCCGCCACGCGGGTCGTCAAACTAATGATCGATATTTCATTACCGAAAAGGATTTCAGTTTGACTACCGCTGCCCCCAATCTAAATTAGTCGAAAGCGCAAATGTAACATTAGGCAGACGTAAAAAACATCGACTACGTAGAACCTGGCGTATTAATCTATTAACAGAACGGCTCTGGAAAGGTAATTATTTGTATAATAGTACCGTATATTTATGTTAATGGTAGAAATTTTCGGCTATGGGCACTGTAAAATATATTTATTTTGTATCATTGGTGTACTAGTTACTGTTCTAAATAATATATGAAAAGAAATGAAATGTGTTTATTTTGCATAGGCCTACAGGGGCACTTACAAATTGTCAGTACGTATTTTTTTATACTACTACCAAATCGGAAGACGACATCAACTAAAAAGATCCTGTTATAAGGTTTTAGACATATAGATATAATCCAGGATTATTTGCATTTTTCCAACTATGTTTTAAGGTAAATACGGCGTTTATTATATTCAATATAAAACTGTACATTCGTTCAAATATATATTTATTTATAAGGTTCACTTAGAAGGTGGTAGAACCAGTGTAGTTCGACCGGGGAAGTACCACCGCCACACCTATTTCTAGCGTGAAGCATTTATTACGTTTCGATGGAAGGGTGTGGTTGCTGGCACACTTTCACATGAGGCGACCATCATAGTCCTCGGGAGTAGCAACGCATCTGTGATTGACTTCAGATAGAACCCATGTTCTGTATGAAGTTGATTACAGATGTCCATGGGCGGCAGTGACCACTTACCATCAGGTGTTCAGTTAGATGAAAAAAAAAACTTAAAATTGTAGAGACTTTAATTACTTGTATTCAGTTCTAGCTGTTTTTCAAAGATATTTTTATTATATTCCAAAAGCAGATTACATTCAATCAAAAATATCAATTTATAAAATTACTTAATTAAAAAATGAAGCACAAAAAGATTAACAAAAACATCAAAGAACAGCGAAAGGGAGCTTGACTATTCATTCCTCAACAGTTGAAATTAATTGTTGTTTTAACATTCAACGATTGTCTGGGATTCAAGTCCCGACCTGTGGAAGTGTGGTAGAAATGGTAGAACGTACATAACTTGATAGAGAAGACATCACCACCACAAAGGTTCGGTGAAAGGATGTGACTGTTGGCTTTCTTCATATGAGACGAACATCTTGCCTTCGGGTATAGCACTTCTGTGTTTGATTTCAGATATAACTTCATGAACTCAGATAACCAAGAGCACCAATGACAGTTTATCATCAGGTTGCATGTGTTTGTCATTTCAGTATTTAAAAGATGTAAATTTCTACCATTGCGCAATTACCGTTGTTAAACGTAAACATGAATATCCATCCATTCATCCATCCATCCATCCATCCATCAGCCTTTGAAAGTCCACTGCTGGACATAGGCCTCCCGTAATCAGCGCCACTTCGACCGGTCCTGGGCCATCTGAATCCAGCGGTCACCCGCCGTCTTCTTCAGGTCATCAGTCCACCTGGTCGGGGGGCGGCCTGCACTCCTTTTGCCCAGACGTGGTCTCCATTCGAGGACTCTTCTACCCCATCGGTTATCTGTCCTACGAACGATGTGGCCTGCCCATTGCCACTTCAGCTTACTAATTTTGAGAGCTATGTCGGTAAAAACATGAATATGCATCACAAAATGTATACGCAACATAATAAAAAGCAAATAGCCACTTGAGTGGAGTGATAGTTTACATCCGATATTCCTTTCATCTTGCTTATTCGGCTTATTGAGCGCAATTACAAACAACGGGACCGGACGGTGCGTCCGGAAACGTCAATTCGGACTATTTCGGACATTCGTCCTTAATTGCATTGGCTTCTGTTTGCGTTGATAGCATGT
Source organism: Spicauda simplicius (assembly GCA_949699795.1). NCBI lineage: Eukaryota > Metazoa > Arthropoda > Insecta > Lepidoptera > Hesperiidae > Spicauda > Spicauda simplicius. The sequence goes on from OX453076.1 coordinate 16,541,030, forward strand.
GGTATGCGGATATGCTAGCATTTGACGTGTGAATGTGAAGAAACCTTTAAGACTGGAGGTAACACCTTTTTTTAAAGGGAAGTTGTTCATGCGTTTCGTTGGTATGGTGTGTATCCACCATGTAGTCGGGGAGTAGAATACGGCTACGGTATCCCCTGCCTGTCGTAAGGGGCGACTAAAAGGGGGCTCCTGGTGTTGCGGGCGGCTTGAGAGGGAGCTCGAACCGTCCAACAAGCAACCTCGAGAAGGACGGCGGTATGTGGAGCTGCATCTCGCCGTAAATACCGTGAAGGGGGATGGTACAGGTCAGCCCATGAGGGGTACCGTTTTAGGGGACACCGGTACGTTCCATTGGAGATCCCGGGGTGAGGAGTACAAGCGCTGAGAAAGGGCACTGAGGAGTTTTTAGTGGGTAAAAATGCCACATAACCCGCAGTCTCTCCCATTTGCTTTACCGTAAAGTCAAAGCTGTGATAATTAATTCCTATTACGATCAACATTACAAAAATTTGTGGTATTGTCTGGTTCGAACGTCGAGCCCTCAGGATTGAGAGAAAGATTTTCAACCATTAGCCTATCACTTTCGCAAGCAATCATACAATCTTTACTTGATCTGATCTCACAAAGGTAAATCGGTTTCCATGGTCGAAACCGCACTGATTCTACCACATTTCGCCTCTAATATTAAGCACTAGTGAATTCTGGTTTTGAAGTAGATTGGGATTATTGCACTAGGCGTTATTATTTATTCACAGTGAGCATTGCAATACTGATATGAATATAGAGCGCAGTGGGTTCCGGGTACGATTTCTAGTTGATCTTGTTCAGATGTTTTTTTGACGAAACCTATCATCGAACTGGGAGTATGAGAACCGTTTTTATTTAATTATTAAGAAAATGAAGCTTCTTTATTTTGCGGAGTCACTACCAAATTGTAAGACATATTTTTTCTTACACTACCACCGGATCTGAACAAGACCTCAACGGAGAAAATCTGGCAAGGTTTTCAGCGGGCTTATATTTTTTGTAATTACTTCGCCTGAGTATGTTATTATATTTGTCGGAAATGGCGGTATTGTAGCAACACCGGAACGCCAGCGCCATCTAGTGACGTTCGATGAAGTTAGGGTTGTACCAGTTTAATGGCCGACACCTCAGTCTATCGTTGACGGTCGGCCGAAGCAGACTACTCTAAAATCATCCCGCGTTCTTAGTGCTACGATTACTTGCCTACTTAATTTAGTTTGATTAATTCAGTGATTATAACAAGTTTAATTCGGCAATATACTGTGTGTTAAAATCAAGTCTGCAATTTATTCTCGTGCTAACATTCCCTATCAGAGCCCACAGTAGGTTATCCTGATACGATGAGCGAAAAAGAACCACCCCCTCCGTCATATTGTTTATTTTCTAAGATTTTATCCTTTTCGTAGCTTTATTATATATTAATACGTGAAGTAAAAATTTGTGATTCGTTTTTAAGATATTTGCCGCAGACGGAGTATGAAATTACGTATGGTTATAGGTAGTTGATGTAGAGAAGGATTGCGTAGTAGTAATATTTTTTTTAATAACGCATAAAATATACCTATACAAAATCAACTAAAAACACTTACACACACTACCTTCCATTTGAAACAAACATACAAAATAAACAAAATAGAACATTCAATGTCTTACTATGAAAACACGTAATGTCAGAAATGTCAGATGTTGTTGTCAAAATACCCGCTATTTCTGTTAAATGCAGATCGGCTTTTTTTTTTTAAGTGGGTAATCCTCATGGATACCCAGCCGCCCGGGGCAGCAGCTGGGTTATGCCGGACTCTTACCGGCTAAACCCCCACTGTGTTTTCACCTCCGCACCGTTTGGCGGGAACACGGGCGCGCTTTCACATTCATCCGCGAACCCGCCAGTGCCTGGTCGCTTCCGCAACCCCCTTCCGCGTGGAGCATGGAGCTCCTCTCCAACAGGAAGGCGCGCCAGAAAACACAAAGGCGCGCCTTACCTCCAAGGCTCCCATCCGCAGGGCGACGGACCAACCCCGAGACCGCCACCCAGGAGCCGTGGGCATGGGCAAGCCGACACCCGCAAAGGCACCGACCTCCCACACCCAGCGGCGGATCCGATCCCTGGTTCCGCCGCAAACCACCAAACGGCCGCAGAGGACAGGGAGGACGGCAACGACACACCGCATCTCCTCTTCCTCTGCGGCCCCACCGCCAACGCATCTGACGGTGCGCCCCCGTTTGGTCGCGGGAGACAGGGTGCACGGCAACGACACACCGAGACACCTCTCCTCCCGCGACCCCTCCTGGCTGCGGAGGACAGAAAACACCGTCCCCCGCAGCCCCCTCGGATGCATCCGGAGCGGGCCTCCAGCTAAGCCCACTCGGAGCGTCCCCTCCCTGGAATCCCTCTTGGCTTCACTGCGGCGCCCCAAGCCACGGTTACTGAGCCCCTAACCACGACAAGGTGGAGATCCCTTCGAGGGGGAAATGCAGATCGGCTAATTAAACCTCTTTTTACCTTTAACGGGTTTGTTCATAATAACTTGAAAATTGTAACAATTTATTTGAATTTAAGAAATATTCGTGATACTTTGGACAATATGAAGTTAATTTTTTTTACGGTTTATAGTTCGATCGTAATTTAAATTACGGTCGAATTTCGACTGTTGTAACATATGAGTAGTTCTAATTTTATTCGTCGAATTTATATTCCATATTTATTCTATATCAATTCTCTAGTGCGGCTTCAGCTATCGAATCATTTACGAGTGACCTGAAGCCGCAAATATCCGGGATCGCTACTCGACGCAAATGGAATGAACTCTCGAATAAACGTACCGCCTTGACAACCGGGAAGAGGGCTCTAATCTGGATTTGCGACGTTGGTGCAGTGTTGAAGTTTACGTTTCGGGTTCGAACTCCGGTCGGATAAATGCCTACGCTTTAGTTTTTGTTCTGTTTATTCGTTGGTTGTGTTGGTTCGGCTCTTGTGATAGTGTCTAGAGTTTTTTTTTGTATAATATTGAAGTAGCATATGATCATACGATCTACCTTATGGGAAGTGGTCACTGACGTCCCTTGTAAGAACAGTGTTATTACATGAAGTCAAACGCAAATGCGATGATTCTCCCGAGGACCAAGGTAGCCTCACGCTTAAAACATCTGTCACTAGGCATAGGAAGCTCTCTGGTCGAATAATAATCTGTAGGTCCTTAGAGAGTAAACCAACTCGGGATTTGCCTACAGACCCAAAAGATGCAGAGGCCAGAAGAAAATATGATTGTATTCGATTAAATTAAATAGAAATGGAATACCATGGAACACAATATGCAAAACCTGTTTAAATTCGAAACGTTTTGCTTTCCATGTGATTATTAACACGATCAACTTGATATTGTCCGTTATTGTAGCTTTTTTATGGTAGAACTTGTATAGTTCCGGAGAAGTACCACCGCTGCACTCATTGCTGCAGTGACTGCTTCACGTTGTTTCTATTGTTTCGGCGGACTCGTGCGGTTACCAGCACACTTAAATGACTATCAGACTCTGGATTTGCAGCGCAACTACGTGCGACCTCAGACAGGAATCAAGCCTGATCCAGGTACGGTGTCCATGGGCTTCAGCGCCCACTTAACTTCACGTGCATGTTCGTATGCTATTTCTTCGCATAAGAAATAAAACCGGCAAAGTGCGAGACGGAGTCGCGCACGAAGGGTTCCGTGCCATTATCTTAAAAAAAACGGTAAAAAACACGTTTGTTGCATGGTCCCTCAGATATATAATTTATTGTGTTTTTAGTATTTGTTGTTATACATGCAAAAGAAATACATCATCTGTGAAATTTTCAACGTCATAATTGCCATGGTTCATCAGATATATCCTGGAGATACAGACGGACTACGAAGTCTTAGAAATAGTGTGCTGTTTTTCCCCTTTCGATACGGAACCCTAAAAACATTAAATTATATAAACGGAAATCGAATACCATGGAACACAATATGCAAAAACTGTTTAAATTTGTATCGTTTCGCTTTCCAGGTGATTGTTAACACGATCAATTTGATATTGTCCGTTATTGTAGCTTTCTCTCTGATTCGGTGCATCACAAATTTTGTTACCATAAGAGGCTTTTTGATTCATATTGTTGAATTGCGTGGTAGCTGTTTTCACATTGTCACGCAAATGCTATTTCTGGCCTGACAAAGCAAACCTAGGTAACTATTTAACTATTTTGGGATGCTACATGCGTTGACACACTGGCACCCTCCAGTCTTCTTCTTTCTTCAAGGGCAGCTGGTGTTGTGGCGACCGACGCGTAAATACGCAAGCTGCGGAAATATGCATCTCTTAGTCGAGACTACATATTTCTGCCGCTTGGTGTGGAGACGATGGGACCGTGGGGTTCTGACGCTCGATTTTTCTCCAAGCAACTTTCGCAAGGTCAATAATTTTGATTTTAGTATTTCAACTGTCTAGCTATTACATGCTTTCAACAAACCCACTAGGATTTTCTCCTGTGTCGTGGGTACCATGTACACACAAGACGAATACGCAAACACCCAGACCCAGAACATGAATCTAAACTCATCATTCAGATACCTGTCTGGTCGGGAATCGAACCCGGGACCCACTGCGTGTCAGACCGGTATGGTAACCGCTCCGCCACGCGGGTCGTCTAAACGATTCATGATATATAGTTTGGTGACGAACAGACGGATACGGACAGCGAAGTCTTAGTAATAGGGTTCCTTTTAGTCTTTGGATGCGGAACCCTTAAATCTACGGAAAAGTCATGGAAACCTGGCATACTTTTTTTATAATAATGAAGTAGCAAACGAGCATGCAGTCCACATGATGGTAAGTGGTAACTGCTGCTCATGGACATTTGTAAGCAACTTCATATAGAACATAGGTTTTATCTGAAGTCAATCACAGATGCGTTGCTACTCCCGAGGACTTGGACGGTCGCCTCAAACGAAACGTGCCGGCAACCACACCTTTCCATCGAAACGCAACGAATGCTTCACGTTAGAAATAGGTGTGGTGGTGGTACCTCCCCGGTTGAACGACACTCGTTCCGTCTTTAAATATGGAAATAACGTCCTGCAGGGAAAATGGCGCTTGAAAATAGGCTTGACTTTCAAATTGTCACGCGTGAAAGGCGCTGACTTGCAGTGTCCATGGCGCGTAAGCGTTATATAGCAACAGATAACAAATATTTGACTGTAGCCTTTTCCGTGATTTTTTCGACATTTTTCAGATTAGATTTATTCGTATAGGGTATATTTCCCGCAACTTTCCCGCGACAGAGCAGTGATAGCCTAATGGTAGAGCAGTGATAGCCTATTGGTTGAAACTTACCCTCTCAATCGGGAGGTCCGAGGTTCAAACCTGCCTGGGTTTGAACCTTGGACCGGCCGCACCACTGATTCATGTGCATATTAGGAATTATTTATCACTGCTTTTCGGTGCAGGAAAACATCGCAAGGAGACTTACACACCCGAGAGTTCTTTAAAAAAAAAGTTCTCGGAAGTGTGTGAAGTCCACCAATTCACACTTAGCCAGCGCGGTGGACCATGGCCTAAAAACTCTCATTTTAAGAGAAGCCCCGTGGCCAGCAGTGGGACAATAATGGGTTGTACCCCCTACCGCGACTTGCTTTAAAAAAATGTACAATGCAAAAATGATGGACTTCGCTTACTACAATAGTAACTTCGTTTCGATGTGTTCGATGTTACATGTAAAAATTAATATGTTTATTAAAAACAATTTTTCGATATTAATTTCTTTTCGTATTTTTGTCTCTGAACATTGTACCTACCCTCTCATTTGATATCCATATTGAGAAGATCTAATATTTTGGAATAATAACAATATTGATTATTTATAATTGCCAACGGAACTCAACGTTACAAATTGCAAATCAATCGGACACTGAGAGGTGGGTTAAATTTTGCTTAAAATATTTGACCTAGAATTACATGCTTACTTATGTACAAACATTGTAAGTTATTGTAAAATTTAGTGAAATTGCATTTTGCTATTTATATAATGCAATTTCACTAAATTCCTATGTAAAAGTTTATTTAAATATAAAAAGCTCCGACTGCAAGTTAAATAGACCTGATGTTATATATCTTTTAATAAATGAACAAATTTTTATTGCTAAGAACTGTTAAACGTGTCACTTTTTAAAGGATGCAACCAAAATTGCTTAGTCTCCAACACCTACACACACGTATATTCACACATGCACGCATACTTATGTGCAAACACACACATACACATGCCACACACGTATATACGCACGCACACATACATATATGCATATACGTACTCGCGCTCACACACGACTTACTGTAAAAATCACCAAGTTATTTGTTAATAGCATTCCTTACGATTTTACACGAGAAATTGATCTTCATATCGACTCACACACACTCAGAAAGTGCAAACTTCCATTGTACCCTGTTTGACGTACAGATTGAGGGCCGCCATGTTTGACATATGGCAAACGAACCGCAAGATTAATAACTGACAGTAAACACTTCAATCATTGTAATGTATTGTGTGCGTTATAATGAGTATGGAGTACATTTCTACTGTCGCAATACGCTGAAATGGTTGTGACAGTGGTACCTTCAGACACGAACTCCAAAGGGTTCTTAAATATTTTTAAGCTATTGCATAGCCTTTACCGCGGGTTTTGAGCGCGGCGACCGAATCAAGAAATTCCGTAACGAAAAACCTAACACCTCCGCCTACCATGTAGCGCGGCCGAGCGTTCTCTTAACGTGTATGTATGTGGTACAAAGCTCGCACGGATCGAGACGAGCTGCTCGGAAATCGGACGACTATGTAAGCAGCTGTTTGTGAGAAAGTATATACTATCAAACATAAAACTTTCTATTTGAAGTCAATCACACATGCATTGCTTCTTCCAAAGACTAGTCGTCGAAATTCACCTCATATAATAGTGTGCCGGCGACCACACCCATCGAATCGCAGGAACTGCTTCACGTTAGAAATAACGGACGAACCGCGTAGTGGAGCGGTTACTATACCGGTCTGACGCTCAAGTAGTCCCGCGTTCGACTCACGGCCAGACAGGTATCTCAATGATGAGTTTAGATTCATGTTCTGGGTCTGGGTGTTTGTGAATTCGTCTTGTGTGTGTCCAAGGTACCCACGACACAGGAGAAAATCCTAGTGGGGCTATGAGTGTAGAAAGCGTGCTTGTGTTTAACCGGCGGAGGCACTTCTCCGGTTGAACTACACTGGCTTTACCTTACAAACAAAAAGGTTACACGTTTTCCTTGTACTTCTTTTATATAAATATCGCAAATACGATCCCTGTTGGATCGTTTTAATGACGTGACGTCAAGCAGGATGTAATGACGGCATCGGGTGCTGGCAGATTTAAGGGTTGTTAACTACATCTGCGGTTTTGTCTTTGTGAAACATTTTATTTTTTACATTACAATGAGTTATGGTCTTAAATAGTAGATATTGCAGGATTGTGAAAATAATATTGTAGGTCTGATGAGAGGAGCTACGAAGTAAAGTGTATATGATTTTTTAATAGTACTTCATAAGGTAGATATTTTTTTAATTTTGAAAAATACTTGTACTGGATTAAAACACGGACTTCCAAAATACTGAATTCCGAACTATCCAGAAGTTTTATCTAGGCTTGGATATTCAGGTAGTTTATTTTAATGTTTGCTAGTAATTAGTATTTAGTAGGCATTATTAAAATTTTTATAAATGTTTTATAACAAGCTAGTGCATGGAATTAAATGACAATTATGTAATTAAATTTTTTAACAATAGGTATTAATAATGTTATTATTATTATTATTAATACTTATAATTATTATTATTACCAACTTAATATTATTATTAAGTCGGTAAATATTTAAAGTTAGGCAAATTAAAAAATAATAATAACAAAATGGTAATGCTTTAATATCTCCATACCTAATAACGCAATTCTTGCTTTACTTTTATGCAGAGTTAAGATGCAGAATCGATTTTTCGTTTTCCAAGATTTTTCCTCCTCACATCCTGTACACACTTTGCACCGCTTTCATTATTCTATAGCAGATAAAACATTGATACGCGAGCCTTAATAAGCAAGGCCTATATCAATCCACATCAGTATTCAACAAGCCAACATTCCCGAGCTCCGAGTGTCGGCAAGAATGAGCTTCAACCGGAATGCTTTTCCGATATCGAAACTGCCTGTAACCGTTGATGAATTTAATGAAGTGGCTCTTTGGGAACACCGATACGATTTCAGTTTACCTTGTGAGAAGGAATGTTGTATAAGATGTAATGCTGTCTGTCTGATTAAATTTTTGTTGAAATTCGTGGTCATTTGGAATTAATTTCAATGTGATGAAACTGCCTGTAACCGTTAATGACGTTAATGAAGTGGCTCTTAGGGGACACTGATACGATTGCCGTTTACCTTGTGGGAAGGAATATTGTATAAGATATAGTGCTGTCTGTCTGATTAAATTGGCATCTGAATCCGTGGTTATGTGGGAATAATTTCAATGTGGCGAAACTGCGCGTAAGGGCCGGCGCACATATGACGGAGCGCAGCGCAGCGCAGCGCATGCCCGCGAAATTTTCTTAACGAATCACATACTAGCCGAAATTCGCGCTAATTACTGGGAGAATGCGCGCGGATGCGCGCGCGGTCGCGCTCCCGCGCTACCTTTCGCGTGTGGTCGCTTCCATGCTCCTCAGAAATAAATTGCTGTTATTTAATTTTGGATATTATTTCTAAAGGGACAATGACGATAATAGTTTGACAGCAAAAAATGCGCTGCGCTGCGCTCCGTCATATGAGTGCCGGCCCTAACCGTTGATGAATTTAATGAATTGGCTCTTTGGGGACACCGATACGATTTTAGTTTACCTTGTGAGAAGGAATGTTGTATAAGATGTAATGCTGTCTGTCTGATTAAATTTTTGTTGTAATTCGTGGTCATTTGGAATTAATTTCAATGTGGTGAAACTGCTCGTAACCGTTGATGAATTTAATGAAGTGGCTATGTGGAAACACCGATACGATTTCAGTTTACCTTGAAAGGAATGTTGAATAAGTAGATGTTATACTGTCTGTCTGATTAAATTTTTGTTGAAATTCGTGGTCATTTGGAATTAATTTCAATGTAGTGAAATTGCGTGTAACCGTTGAGGAATTTCATGAAGTAACTCTTAGGGGATACGGTTTCGGTTCACCTTGTGAGAAGGAATGTTGTATAATATGTAATGCTATTTGTTTGATTAAATTGGCATTTGAATCCGTGGTCATTTGGGAATAATTTCAATGTGGTGAAACCGCGTGTAACCGTTGATGAAGTTAATGGAGTGGCTCTTAGGGAACACCGATACGATTTCAGTTTACCTTGTGAGAGGGAATGTTGTATAAGTAGACGTTATGCTGTCTGTCTGTTTAAATTTTTGTTGAAATTCGTGGTCATTGGTAATTAATTTCAATGTGGCGAAACAGCTCGTAACTCTAGCTAGCTTTCATTACAATGTCAAAAACATGATTGTAATTATATTAAAAAAATAGATATAAATAACAAAAAAGACAAACCCGCTGAGTTTCTTGCCGGATCTTCTCAGTTGATTTCTTGTTCCGATTCGGTGATAATGTAAGAAAAAAAATTTAATTGACAATTTGAAAGTGCCCCCGTAAGCTTATACAAAATACAGACATTTCATTTCATTTGGGAATACCGACAAGATTTCAGTTCACCTTGTGCATGGAAGGTGTCTTGTATAAATAGTTGACGCTATACTCTTAGTATGATTAAATTGACGTCGAATTTTGTGGTCATTTGGAACTAATCTCAATGGTCCATAATAAATCCGTGGTTATTTGTGAATGAAACTATCTGTAATCGTTAATGAATTCAATGAAGTGGCTCTTTGGAAACACCTATACGATTTCAGATTACCTTATGCATGAAAAAGGTATCTTGTGTAAATAGTAGATGTAGATGCAGCTTGTCTAATTAAATTGACATAGGCTTTTAACGGACTTCTAACGGACGGACGGACGGATAAATAGTATTTTTTTTATTGTTTGTGTGTTCATCTTAGTATTGGAAATCGTATCAAATCAAACCTACTGAATTAAATTCAAAAGATTTAATATACATGTTTCTACTTCACATATTGACATACATTTAGTCTTAATTTCCTCAAAAAAACGTCTGCTCTATCTTAAATTATATGTAATCACATTTGAAATCTCGCAGTACATCCAGTGCGATAATAAAAATTAAAGTTTTTTTAACAAAAAATCTTTCGCAAAACTAACGAAGTGGCTCATTCGACGTAGTCAAAAGGCAATTCGGTTAAAATTAGAGGCGCGATCATAAACTAGCTCGTAAATATGGAACGTTTGTGAACAGTGGCCGCATCCCGATACGTCGATAAGGAACAAAGAGCCGTGTTCCAATAAGACTGGCCTTATTGTCAACTTATTTATACAACGATGTCATAAATTGCTGAGGAATGTTGATAAGGATGCGATATCTTGTATGTGCTCCTTAGACTTATCAATTAATTAGTAACCTACTGTTGGGCATAGGTCTCTTAAGTTAGGGGCTTAGGCCGAAGTCCAACATTGACTTCTAATTTCCAACAAAACCCATAACTTCTTCATACTAGAATTAGATGGCAGTAACTGCTCGGTTAAACTTTACTTATACCATTTCATCCGTATATTAAACACACGCTTTCTACACTCATAGCCCTACACTAGGATTTTCTCCTGTGTCGTGGGTACCATGGACACATACAAGACGAATACACAAATACCCAGACCCAGAAAATGAATCTAAATTCATCATTCAGATACTTGTCTGGCCGGGAATCGAACCCGGGACCCATTGCGCGTCAGACCGGTAACCGCTCCACCACGCGGGTCGTCAAAAGGGTATATTAGTAGCACAATTCACTGCTTGGTAGGGCGGTAGGTACGTTTTAAATTATTTAATAAGAATTTTTATTTTGTAATATCTTTATTGTTTACCTATGATGTTCTGTAGAAAATATTATGAAAATTTGATTATTAGCTACAATAATTAAAAATTGGTTTTCATTTGAGCGACTTCCCATTCAAGGCATTGTAAATCAATTAACCTTTACGTAATTTCACGTTAATTAAAAAAGCTTTATTTAATTTCACTAAAGAAATTGTGGACAATTAGGAGACATCCATTAATAGCTTCAGGCATTGAGGAGGGGGATGTTGGGTAAAATCTTATTCCGTTCCACATAAGGGAGGGAATATCACGATATTTTTAAATGAAAACGCAAGCGAGAAAACTTAAAAAATCGAATGAAATTTAGTGAAGAGAGATTCGCTCTAAATTTTGAATAATCTTACATGTGATTAGTTTACAGGGCGAAAGGAAACTTATTATCTTAATTCACATCTATATTTAATATTTACAATAATAAAAGTATTTACAAGAAATAATAAAATAAATTCAAAAACATTCTACCCATTCAATAACCAAAACAATAATCTTGTTTTCACATGTCAAAAATAATAGTATTAAGAGTAAAAGTATGAGTATTTAGAGTATTGTACAAATGTAAGAGTATTTAGAGTAAAAAGTATATACAAAATGAGGTCACTATAAGTTGATAGACGAGACAAGTCTATGTGGTTAGACTTTCGAAAATCCGCACGTAATTAATATACGACAATAAAAGCAATAGTGGGGGATGAAATAACATTATTATCTAGTTTCTAATAAACAAAGGAACCAGCATGCAAACTGGATTTCGGGATTTGGAAGGCAACGAGATGAAATGGAATAACGGACAGATGATGGCTCAGAACAGAATCCGTTGCTGTTACTGTTGTATAGCTAAATGGTTATGTCTGAACTGGGAAGATTGAGTTAGCTGTAGTTATAATAGAGATTTCTGATTTGAATTTATTACAATTCAAATGTAAGTACAAAAATGAGTTTAATATGTTTTTGACACAATTAGGTTTAATAATAAAAGTTTTAATAATAGGATTTCCTGATTAAGGCTCAAGGCTCTTCACAAACTTATCCATGGTTTGTTGATATCTCCTCATATTCTTGGATATATAAATTTAAATGTCCCACGACGTGTACCTAGACATCCCATTAATAAAACCTTCTCTTTAAACTTTTATAGAACGAATTTAGGTAAAAATGCTCCACTCAATAGAATGATGAAAACATATAATGATATTGTTCGAAATAGCGATGTGGACATCTTTCATACTTCAAACATATGCAAATTTATCAAGGATTGTATGCACCATACACTTTAGCTCGTCATCTTCTTTCTTTCTTTCTTTCATGGTGATATAGTGTAACATAATATAGGTAAATATAGTATGTATTAGATAGGTTTTTTTTTTATTACAATTTGTTAAATTTAAATTGCTCTTTGTGCTTTAGTTACGTATAATACTTCATAGCTGTATTTTTTAAAGTATATTGAATGTTGTATACACCTGTAATGGCAAATCACACAGGACATTATTATAATACATTGTAAAATGTATAAAGTGTACCTACTGTATAAGTGCATAGTGATAAGTCGATGGTGTATCTCTTAAAATAAATAAAATAAATAAATTAACTCATTCTATATTTAAAGCTTTATTTTTATATGTGATATTAAATTAAATCTTAATCTTACTTCATAAGAAATAGTTTGAGCAACAGCACGTAAACCCCCTATTAAAGAATAATTTGAATTTGAAGACCAACCACTTATGAATAAGCAATTAGAGATTTTATATAATTTGATATACACATTTTAATATAATATAAAATCCTCCTACTAATATAATAAATAATAATTCAAATAAAATTTAATTTTATACAAATTTTTTTTAGTAAAATTAAAACTCGTAAAAGTCCATATCCTCGTATTTGACGACGCGCGTGGCGTAGCGGTTACCGTACCAGTCTGACGCGCAATGGGTTCCGGGTTCGATTCCCGGCCAGACAGACATCTGTATGATGATTTTAGATTCATGTTCTGGGTCTGGGTGTTTGTGTATTCGTCTTGTGTGTACATGGTACCCACGGCACAGGAGAAAATCCTAGTGTGGGGCTACGAGTGTAGAAAGCGTGTGTGTGTGTGTGGTGTAGCAGTGTTAGGATCTTGGCACACTATCCCGGCACTGCAACAGTACAGCAAGTTCCGTTATATGGGTAGTTAGAAATTTATTTTCATTTCCTATATATATAAAGCTACTCTACAAAGCGCTGCTGTAATATATTTCGGTGGAGTGTGATGTACCTAACAGATAAACGAGGCATTCCAACTATAGAAATAGCAATGTATATTTGATAGGCTTCGGGTAAACACCAATTTTATTTAGGTTCATTACTGATAATAATTTGCCACTTACCATACAAAACACAGTTTATCCTTGTTTAAAGCTTAAATAGAAGGCAAAGTTACGGGTAAGGATAAAATCCTTATTCTACCCCTAACTTTGTTTACAGTAAAACTGTATACAGACGTATAAAGTATCGCCGGTCTCAGAAACAAATTTGGGCATCGAATGAGCCAATATGTGAATGAGATCCCGGGATTTGCGAGACGTGCACATCAAACGGAATAACGCACTTGTCGGCTTAGAATCCGTTGAGTCACACTTGTTTTATTTATACTGTAGCTAGAATCTGTCGTATTGACGAATATACTTGTTTGTAACGGAGAGGAAACCTTCAAAAGGTACAAGGAAGCACTGGGAGAGATCCCGGATTATGCGGGATTCTTACCCACTAAAACCTCAGCACTTGCAAAAAAAAACTAAATCCAAGAATCCCGGGATCTCCAATGGAACGCTCCAGAGTCCCATATCACGGCGACCCTCTCGGGCTCACCTAAGACCATTTTTACGTAGGTTCCTTTAACTTGACTTTTACGAGTTGTTAACTCACAGTTGCTCAAGTACCTCGAAGAGCACCAGCTGATCAGCGATCACCAATATGGTTTTCGCCAGGGCCGGTCAGCTGGTGATCTTCTGGTGTACCTTACTCACCGATGGGCACAAGCCATTGAGAGCAATGGAGAGGCGTTGGCTGTAAGCCTTGATATTGCGAAGGCCTTTGACCGGGTTTGGCATAGGGCCCTTCTCGCGAAGCTTCCATCATACGGTCTTCCCGAGAGGCTGTGCAATTGGATTACCAGTTTCTTGTCTGAGCGGCAAATCAAGGTCGTGGTTGATGGTTGCTGCTCGGACACGAAGTCCATCAATGCTGGTGTCCCTCAAGGGTCTGTTATTTCCCCCACGCTGTTCATTCTGCATATCAATGATATGTTGCAACAAATCGGTAGCATGCATTGCTATGCGGATGACAGCACAGCGAGTATCCGAGAGGTGTTTGCACGGCCTGTGTACAAAGCGTCCCCTGCTTTGTACACAGGCCGTGCAAACACCTCTCGGATACTCGTGCAGGAAAGCAGAATCCGACTTGTGTCTGAAATCGAGCACTCTCTGGAGCGGGTCTCAGAATGGGGTCGACTTAACTTAGTTGAGTTCAACCCCACGAAGACACAAGTCTGCGCGTTTACCGCTAAAAAAGCCCCATTTGTCATGGCGCCAAAGTTCCAAGGGACCTCTCTCACCGTTGAAAAAAGTGTGGGGATCCTGGGCGTTGACATCTCGTGTGATGTGCAGTTTCGGAGTCATTTGGAAGGCAAAGCCAAGTTGGCATCCAAAAAGTTGGGCGTTCTGAACAGGGCCAAGCGGTACTTCACTGCGGGGCATCTCCTCCTGCTTTATAAAGCACAAGTGAGACCCCACATGGAGTACTGCTCGCATCTCTGGGCAGGGGCGCCCCAATACCAACTTAACCCATTTGACTCCGTCCAGAAACGCGCGATCCGAATCGTCAACGACCCACGGATCACCGAACGGTTAGAACCCTTGAGTCTACGGAGGGACATAGGCTCCCTCTGCGTGTTCTACCGGCTTTATAATGGTGAGTGCTCCGAGGAACTTTTTGACCTGGTGCCTACGTCACCTTTCCTCCACCGCACCACTCGCCGAAGGATGAGGTTCCATCCACATCAACTGGACCCGTGGCGGTCCTCCACGGTTCGGTTTGCACGCTCGTTTCTGCCACGGACGTGCAAGATGTGGAACGAGCTTCCTTCTGAGGTATTCCCGGGGCGTTATGACATGGGGCTCTTCAAAAAAGGTGCGAAAAGAGCTCTCCTTCAAAGCCGGCGATGCATTGGCGACTCCTCTGGTGTTGCAAGTGTCCATAGGCGACGGTGACTACTTTCCATCAGGTAGCCCGTCTGCCTTATCGTTAGGTTTACGTATAAAAAAAAAAAAAAAAAAAAAAACTATGCCAAAAATAAAACTTAATTTGAATACGGTTATAAACCCGATATTATGAACAAATTTATGTCGAATGAGCCAAATGCAAACGAAATTCCGGGATTTACGTGACTGTGCACATTAAACGGAATAACTCACATATCAATTTAAAACTTTTGTTAAGTCACTCTTTATCCATACTGTAGCTAGAAGTCGATGTTTATTGACGAATACACCTAAGACATTCGCGAGAATCCGTTAACTGGTATGATTATTGTCTTTTTTTATCTGACTGAAATAGCAAACGAAGATGCAGTCCACCTGATGGTAAGTGGCCACTGCCGTCCATGGATATCTGTAATCAACTTCATACAGAACATGGGTTCCATCTAAAGTCGATCACAAATGCGTTGCTACTCCCGAGGACTAAGATGGTCACCTCATGTCAAAGTGTGCCGGCAGCCACACCCTTCTATCAAAACGCAAGAAATGCTTCACGCTAGAAATAGGTGTGACGGTGGTACTTCCCCGGTCAAACTACACTGGTTCTACCACCTTGAAAATAATACTTATATACAGTGTTAAGTCAACTTGGACTTATAAAAAAATGTCGAATGAGCCAAATGTGAGCGGAATCCCGGGATTTACGGGACGGTGCACATTAAACGGAATAACGCACTTATCGGCTTAGAACCCCCGTTGAGTCACACTTTATCTACACCGTAGCTGAGTTCTAGCTCAGGTCAGGTTCGTTTACTGAGGAATAAAACTAACACGCGTTTTAATTCGAAGAACCCGTAATTACTATGGTTCGGTACTTATGGTTGGTTTACAGGTAGAACCAGTGTAGTTCGACCGGGGAAGTACCACCGCTACACCTATTTCTAGCGTGAATTGTGTTTAGATGGAAGGTTGTGGTTGCCGGCACACTTATATATGAGGCGTCATCGTAGTCCTCGGGAGTAGCAACGCATCTGTGATTGACTTCAGATAAACCCATGTTCTATTTGAAGTTGCTAACAGGTTTCCATGCGCGGCATTTTCACTAACCACCGGGTGGACCGCATGCTCGTTTGCTACTTCAATCTGATAAAAAAAACCTCGAGGGTTGTTGTAAAAAACCGCTGGAGTAATTTACCTATGGTTAATCATAGATGTGTGTTATACATTAGGTGTGTCAATTGGCGGCCAGAAACACTTACACAGCGTTACAAGCTTGTTCGCCACTACCATAATTTAAAGGGACCCGTTCTTATGAACAAATTTTATGTCGAATAAGCCAAAAGTGAAGGAAATCCCGGGATTAACGAGACAGCGCACATTAACGGAACGCACTTGTCGGCTTAAAACCCGCGTTGAGACAAACTTATTTTACACGTGCCACCTAAAACCCTGTTTATTTCAGTGCTAAATAAAACCCTATTTATTTCAGAATTTATCTTAATGCCCTAGGTACCCAAATAATGGAGATAATTGTATTAGATAAAAGTCTTCTATTTTCTATTTTCAAGAGCTTAATTTAAAATAATTTGTTTCTAAATTTCAATTTAAATAATGGGTTTTTACTAGACGGCGGACCTTTGTTTAATTTCGGGGATCTTTTAAGTGATTTATATGGCATAAATTATAATGTTGGCTGCAATAAAGTTTGTTTCGGGCTTACCGAGGGTAAGGAAAATATTTTGGTTTTTAAGAATCCAAGAAATTTTGAGGTAAATATAAATTTCATAGATTCCTATACGGTACGTAGTACTTGTGAAGCTAAAAATTTACATTTTCATTACTTACAAATACTTGCCTGAACGTTCAATCAAAATGCCTTCGGCCCCATCTAAGTTTAAAGCACACAAAAATATGAAGAGATAAAACGCATTTTAGTAAAGCATTAACATCACATAAGAATATACTTAAAAAAAACAATTGACTTGAAAACCATATTTTTGTGAATTTGGCTATAAACTACAGAATACTTCTGAGAATTCTGTGGTTGTGGTTTCAGAAATTTATTCTCATTAAGAATACATATTAACTTACATGAGAACTTAACTAACTTAATCTAATTACATTATTTTATAAGATATTTATTAATATAAATAAAAAAAATTTGTTCTATTTGTTTATTAAAATACGAAATGAGAAGGTACAATTAAAACAATACTGCGTAGTTTAGTAGTACATATAAACTAGCTTTTACCCGCGGCTTCGCCTGCATGGCCAGAGGGACCACTGGCTGACACTGACAGTTTATCTAAATGAATCAAGAATCAGAGAGCGCGGTGAAAAGGAGCCTACGTGACTCTCCGTCCTCCTATTTCCCAACATATAAATCATAATGTGGCGACGTGAATGATGAACAAACAAACGCACTTTCACATTCATAATATTAGTAGTAAAGCATTTATTTATTTAATTTTTGAAACACCTTAAGCTAAGTTACAAGGGTAAACTTAATTTCTAATGGCATTCTCTGCCAGTCAACCCTGGGCGATAGCGATAATTTGTGGTAGGTATATAAAAAAGTAAATATAAACTATTAATTGGTAAAATAATCATACAATATTAAATATTAAAAAATATTAGTATATAATTATATAATTCTATAGTTAATATAGTAAGTGATATATAATAATATATAATATATAACGAAGTGGTAGCGTAAGATGTGACATCAGGATGGTCGAGGTCTTCATTACTGTCCATTCTTGAAGATTGCAAGTAAGACACAGGAGTAAACTTCTTCGATTTATTCACAGTATAGGAGGTCCGATCGCTTCGACGGTTAAACAAGAATCTTTTTCTACCGGCGTTAGCTCGCCTTTTTATAACAATGTTTGGTGGGCTGACAATAACAAATTTATGGAGGGTAAACTAAATTACAATTCTAAAAATAATTAAATATTGTTAATTAAATAAACAATAAATTTTCGATCTTTAAACTAACTAAAATAATTATTATCGGCGACGTGTTTTATTCATAAATACGCGGTGTCGCGCCGACATATATAATATGTAGTAATATATAAAGTAGTAAGTAGTATGGATAGGGTACTTCTGATACTGAAGTTTATTTCTTTGATTTGAAAATAAATATACAGTATAGACATGCTTACGTCGTATCCTATAGATATTACAAAGGGCTGTCACCTAGCGTAAAGAGCGGATATGTAAACGAGCTGGGGATTTGCGACACGGAATGGAATCCGCGGATGAAACTGAATAACGATCAGATGACGCCGCTGTGTCGTTTCTGATCTTCATTGGATGTTTTATCTCCGTTGTGTTGGTTACGGGGTTTTAGGTAGCATATGTTTTACGTTTTACTACCTCGGGTAGGAAATATTCGCTTGACGCTCACAGCGTTGAGCGTACTATGGCAATTTGTAGCGAAATCTTGTGATCACACACGCCTTCTACACTCATAGCCCCACAGTAGGATTTTCTCCTGTGTCGTGGGTACCATGGACACACACAAGACGAATACACAAACACCCAGACCTAGAACGGGAATCTAAACTCATCACTCAGATACCTGTCTGGCCGGGAATCGAACCCATTGCCCGTCAGACCGGTATAGTAACCGCTGCGCCACGCGGATCTTTTAAGATTAGACACATATTTTTTTTTTAAAAGACAAACCCGCTGAACTTCTTGCCGGATCTTCTCAGTTAAGGTCGTGTCCCGATCCGGTGGTAGAGTAAAAAATAATGTGTAACTGACAATTTGTAAGTGCACCCGTAGGCCTATACAAAATAAAGACATTTCATTTAATTTTATTAAGAAGAAAGAAACGAGCATGCAGTCGACCTGGTGGAATGCTCGCTGTCGCCCATGGAAACCTGCAACCAACTACAGACAAAATAAGGGTTCTGTCTGAAGTCAATCACAGGTACGTTGCTACTCCCGTGGCAAGTGAGGTGGCAACCACACTTTACACCGAAACGCAATCAACTGATTTACCCTAGAAATAACCGTTCCCATATAAGGTATGTTGATTAAACCATTAAAATTTTTAATAACTAAATCTGCTTAAATTTTATTTAACATTTCAATTATGCAAGAAAACAGATTTACTATTCAATATACCACCCTTCGCAATGGTTAACGTCGAATCGATGAATCAGTCTATCAATCATGATTCATTTAGGAGCCATGTTTTTAAAATACCGTGGAATCTTTTGTGTACAAAAATATGATAACATGAAAATATTATCAAGATGAATAGGAACAGAACCGATGAAAATCCCGGTACAAACTCCGAGGTCACTCATTAAAAAATGGGAATTTTGCCCGCAGCTGTTTTCGATAATCAATCAATTTTGTTTTCACCGAATGCGCAGAATCACTCGCGCATAATTGACGGTCAGGATATTCAAAAAAACGCTATTCATTATATACATTACTAGCTGTACGGCTCCGCCCGCGTTCAAATCAATGTATCACAAAGTTTTTCCTGCGCAAATCTCGACACCTTGAGAATACATACTGCTAAGTCCAGAAATGAGAAAATTTCCGTACAAAATTTACCCACCCATTTTACCTCTTTAAAAGAGAATTTTATTTTACCAACACAGAACATTTTTAATTGTAATCGAGAACTTACTTATTTTAATTCGTCTAAGTCTAGAATTGAAAAAAAATTATACAAACTTCACCCTCCCATTTCCCCCCTTAGGGATTGAATTTCATAAAATCCCTTCTTAGTGAGCACTTACGTCCTTAAAAGAACCCGCATGCAAAATTTGAAACTTTTGGCACTTGTAGTTTCTGAGATTTCGTGATGACTGAGTGAGTGACCTTTCGCTTTTATATATATAGATATACTATACATTGATTACAGAATGAAGCTGAAAAGCTATTTAACTGCGAATGTTACTAAAAAAATAATCGTCCGAAAATATGAAATGTTAAACATTAGAACCCATAGCCTTTGTTTAGGTCTATTAAAATTAATTGAGAGAAAAGAAGTACAATGAAGGTGACAGGGTAACATTGTACGGTCCCTGGGGAACTGGGAATAATTTAAAAGTGTAATGAGAACTCGTTGGGAGTGAAGTCGGACGGGAAAGTTTATTCGCGACCTGAAAATGAAAATTGAGGAGTCCTAAATTGGAACGTTAAAGCATAGTGCATATATAACTGGGTTATTCCCTTCTCGCTAATATATAATTAGGTTATCTATCATGATAATGAGTATCCTAGTTATTATCTCGGTCATAAACTATCTGTGTGCCAAATTTGAGTGAAATATGACTACTGTGTTTTGCGTGAAAGAGTAACAAAGACTCATATACCACCACACACCTATTTCTAGCGTGAAGCAATTTTTGCGTTTCGTTGGAAGGGTGTGGTTTCCGGCACAATTTATATGAGGCGATCATCTTAGTTCTTGAGAGTAACAATGCATCTCACATGTCATCATCATATGTGTGCACAATATAGTAGAGGAACCCTGATAAATTTGGATTTTTGACCTTTAGGCGGATATCTTAAAACAACTTGATATCGAATATAGCTTCTATCTGAAGTCACAGGTGCGTTGCTACCTTGTTCGAACTACCTTGATTCTACTACTTGGTAAAAGTTAGTAGGAATAATATTGTAATACCAATCGAATAGTTAGTGGAGTTGTGTGCTCATACGATTTCCTGACGCTCAAATAGTTTAATCAACGTTAGTGCGCAAGCATTCAGTGGATTTACGTACTTTTCTAGTTTTGCCTATTGACTGGTCTGTAAATAGTCGCAGATCGATTGTTTAGTCGAGGCAACACATTTTTAACTGGCGGTATATATGTAAAACTATTTATCAAAACGCAAAGGCGCTGTATCTGGGGGCACGGCAGTGTTACCACCAAGTTAAGATTGATTTTCATTTGAGCAACTACGTACTTGATCTAGATCTATTATCTATCTTATGTAGATCTGCGTCTATTTCCATATAATTTTATGTAGAAGTATCGGCTTCAAATACAAGTTGTATAAATGCGCTACTCCTAAATTATTACATTTCTTATGAGTCTTGTCAATACGTTTGACTAAAACTTATAATTCTGTCTACTTATCTTTTTTTATCTGACTGAAGTACCAAACAAGCATGCAGTCCACCTGATGGTTAGTGGTCACTGCCGCCCATGGACATAAGTAAGTAACTTTATACAAAACATGGGTTTCATCTGAAGAAATCATAGATGCGTTGCTGCTCCCGAAGACTATGATAGTCGCCTCATGTCAAAGTGTGCCGGCGACCAAACCCTTCTATCGAAACGCAAGAAATGCTTCACGCTAGAAATAGGTGCGGCGGTGGTACTTTCCCGGTCGAACTACACTGGTTCTACCACCTGTTTATTTCAATAAAAACTATTAATGAACCGAGTTGTTCTAATGACGTATATCAGAATTTATAGTAGAACGTAGGTGAAGCGAGATACGCAGTCGGTGTCGAGTTTCTGTAATATGACACCGAGGTCGGCCATAATGACGGTAACGGACCACTTAGGAAGGTAGCACACGATAGATCAAGTCGAGAGCCGGTGTCATAAATGCTAGTGGACTGTAGCTCGTGTGCTACTTCTCTCTGATGCAGTATCTATTATTGCGAAATACAAAGATGTTGAATACGGTCGTTTTAGTATGAAAAGGGGTTAGGCCAAAAATACTCATAACTGGCCGAATGCGTAGACTTAACACAAATTTCTAGACTTAACGGCAATTTAATTACCTTCTTTTTCCACCATTAAAACAAGTAATGATTAGTTCCTACTGCTCAAGGTACCAGGTCTATTAAACTATACGCCATAACTATTGCCAAAGAGGTACCAGTGCCATTATTTCTAGTATAAAGCAGTTCCAGGTGGTAGAACCAGTGTAGTTCGATCGGGGAAGTACCACCGCCACACCTATTTCCAGCGTGAAACATTTCTTTCGTTTCGATGGATGGGTGTGGTTGCTGCCACACTTTTACATGAGGCGACCATCTTAGTCCTCGGGAGTAGCAACGCATCTGTGTTTGACTTCAGATAGAACCTATGTTCTATATGAAGTTGCTAACAGATGTCCATGGGTGGCAGTGACCACTTACCATAAGGTGACTGCATGCTCGTTTGCTACTTCAATATTATATATAAAAAAGTTGTTAATACATTTCATTTGGACAACGCGCACCCCGCGCGGCCTAGTAGACGAAAAAATATATTATGGACGCTTGTCATTCTTTCTTTAGAACATTCCATTAATTTTATAATATTATTGTTTGCATTCGAATTAAAGATAGTTTATGTAATTATTTTATTTGTGTATTATTGCACGACCAGCGTTTCTAAGGTTTTGACGGAAGACCGACCATCTGCCCTCAGAGGTAGTATAGTATCTGTGATGGGCTTCAGATAGATTTCCTATTTTTATATGAACTGGTTATATGTTGGTTACATACAAGTGGACATCATTTGCTGCTTGAATCTTATTAAAAATTGAAAAATCAGAATTTTGTAAAGCTTTTGCATAGAGTTGCACGCAAATTTACTTTGGACTAGTCACCCGTCTCAACGTACGAAATTCGACCGTAATTTAAATTAAAGAACTAAACTTCATATTATCCAAAGTAGCACGAATATTTCTCAAATTTAAATAAATTGTAGTAATTTTCAAATTATTTTGAACGCACCCGTTAAAGGAAAAAAAAGAGGTGTAATTAGCTAATTTTTAAACAAAAGCACCCGCTTTTGCTTATAAATTGTCAAAATACCCATTTTGTCAAAGACATCTGACATTTTTGAAATAGTAAGACGTGGAATATTCTATTTCGTTTATTATGTATTCGTTAAATGCAAGGTAGTAATTGTAATATGTTTTAAGTTGATTTTATGTATGTCTTATGCATTATTTGAAAAAATAGCATTGCGCAATCCTTCTGTACATCAACTATAACCGTGCGTAATTTCATACTCCTCCGCCTGCGGCAAGTATCTTATAAACGAATCACAAGTTTTTGCTTCACGTATTAATATTTGGATACCCTAAATTATTTTGAAATATAAACGTCGTTATATATCATTATGTTAATTAACTCTTGGCAGTAAATATTTGGCGTTTGAAATTATCCCCAGTTTTTCCTTAAAATTCGCTTGTCGTTCTGTCAGATTTAATTTATAGTTGGCTGAAATCCAGTACCGATAATTTTCACGTCCGAATATAAATTAGCTATACAATTTTGTACTGTCTTTATGCTAATACAAGGAAACCGCTTCGCATGTTGACTGGAAAGTGCATACGTAATTGTTTGTAATAGTCTTGAGGTGTGTCTTATAGCCGGCGAATGAACGACAAACGTTAGGCGATAAAAGAAAAGTGAAAAAAATATTATACATGTTACCGGTGTCCACGGACATTAGTGATCGCTTACAATCCGATAGATTACAAGCTCGTCTGTAACTTTTACGTCTGAAACATCTTTTTTTCAAGGGGGAACCTTCAAAAGGTACCCTACGCACTGGGAGCGACGCAGTGTTATGTGGTATTTTTACCGTACTAAAACCCCCCTAGTGACCGTCCTCGGCGCTACAAACTGGACTCTGGGTTCTCCAAAGGAACGAAATCGGAGTTCTCTGAGCGCGTTACCCTCGGGCTCCTCACAGGTGGGCAGCTCGGCCCACCGCTCCGTCTGATATTTACGACGTAACTTTAACGTCTTAAAAAACTTACTGCCTAACGTTGATTGTACGACGCGTACCTAACAGGGAAATTGCAGTACACGAAAATACCTGCCTTGAATACTTACCCACCGCACGTTTCCCGAACTAGTTGGCAAGATTAAGCTCCCTAAATTGCTAAGCGGTTTTGTTTAGACTTGGGAATTCCTAACTCAGCTCCGATACTGGTATTGTTTGTGCTTGATTGTTGCTCGAGGTAATTGAATTACATGTAAATTTCAGTGGTTTTGCGAAGATCAGTATTTAAATCTTAAGTGACATCTCTTTTGCGATTGTTTATGCCTTACTTCCTGGCATTCTTTCCTCTTGGGGAGAAACTAAACTTTCTCTAAACTAAAACATGCCCCAGGCTATGTAGATCCCACGCGAAGCGGTCGAAGAAGTTACAGGTCGCCAGCTCTTGTGGGAATTTATTTGATTTGATATAAGGTAGTTAAAAGGACTGTGTATAATTATTATGGCGTACAACCCGTTATTGTCCCACTGCTAGGCACGGGTCTTCTCTCAGAATGAGAGAGTTTAGGCCATAGTCCACCGCGCTGGCCAAGTGCGGATTAGTGGACTTCACACACCTCCGAGAACTTTATTTTTTTATGAACTCTCGGATGTGTGGGTTTCCACACGATGTTTCCTTCACCGAAAAGCAGTGATAATTAATTTCTAATACATCAGTGCACATAAATCAGTGATGCGTGCCTGGATTTGAACCTCGGACCTCCCGATTGTGAGGGCAAGTTTCAACCGTTAGGCTATCACTGCTCTTATAATTGGTATAGTATAGAACAAACAATGTTTAATAAAGCACAATTAAAAAAAAAACATGCGTGCGTACAAAGTACACATGTCAGAAGTGAAACTTCTTTGGCGAACTAATTTATAAATCTTGTTTATATTTATACAAATCTAAAACTTTAAATTTCCAAGATTAAGAGGAAGGGAAAAAGGCGTGATACGACGTTCGATCTGTCTCACTTTTTCTCTCAATCTTTCTCACTCGCTTGCTCCCTACTCTCACTCCACGGCTAGTTGCTCATGCTACGTTCGCCCTGTCTTACTCTCTCTCAATCGGTCTCGATCACTCTCTCTCTTTTCCGACACTTCCGTTGCATACCGGCGTGACGTTCATCTGTAAAAATTTTACCCTCATGCGCCTAAAGAAGTTTCACTTCAATAAAAGAAAATTACGATTTAAAGTTGTGTTATCCTTAGTTTTAACTACTTTTAACGCGGGGAAAATTGCGGGGCACAGGTGTATATAATGATTCAAATATGATGTCTTCAAATCTTTTAATTTGATCTCCTGCTACAATAACAACAAATATTATAATAGTGTTCTAGCCCTAATCTAGTAGCCTATTCTTCCCTTTTTATTAGTCGTTGAACTACAAAGGTGGTAGAACCAGTGTAGTTCGACCGGGGAAGTACCACCGCCATACCTATTTCTGGCGTGAAGTATTTCTTGCGTTTCGATGTCAGGGTGTGGTTGCCGGCACTCTTTCACATGAGGCCACCATCTTAGTCCTCGGGAGTAGCAACGCATGTGTGATTGACTTCAGATAGAACCCATGTTCTGTATGAAGTTGCTTACAGATGTCGCAGGGCGGCAGTGACCACTTACCATCAGGTGGTCATGCTCGTTTGCTACTTCAGGCAGATAAAAAACAGTGCAACTGGGCGATATAATCAACACTGTTTTAACCGTACGCAATCTACAAAAAATAAAATATTACCAAGCAAAGAAAATATTAAAAAGCAAATATTACTGTTTGATATATAATTGTGATAGTATGGAAACTAGTTTATCACCGGATCATGATTAAAATGCATCCATTATTTTAATATATTCAGCAACATACACAAATTTAGTTGTTATTCTGTGTTTTCAACTATTTCCAATTCATTGTATCATTGTTCGAATCTAATTAGCATATGGATGTCGGAATTAAAATATTAAATTTATACGTTTAAATGTTCGTTGTAATTAATTGTTTTGTGTAAGCATGAATACTAATGTTTTGACATTAACCTCGTGGTGGTCTGACAAAGAGTGCGGGTTTGATGCCTGATACGTCTGATAATGGAAAGAAATTGAATGACAAAATAAAGACATTTTTATGTTGTATAGAGGTTAGGAGGAACTTACAAATTGTAAGTTACGTTTTTTTTTGTTAGGCTACCGGGGTATATAAACGCGATCTCAACTGAGAAGATTCGGTAAGTAACTGAATGGGGTTGACTTGTGATCAGTTCATCTGTACATATTTTTCAGTTGTTTTTAACGATATTTTATCTAGGCCTGGGTGTTTGTCTGCTTGTCTTTGTGGCCCTCCAGTCTGTGTTAAAGGAGCCTAAAGTGACCTCAGTTTTTACTGTCCTACTACTGAAGCAAAATTCTAAGGTATTTGTTTTGGCATTTATGGTGTATATGGGTATTCAGCATGGCATAAATACTATTACACTGGGTTGTGGTGCCTCCGCGCAAGTTAGGAGCGCTATTACACACAAAAAGGGCACATACAGACCCAGACCCAGAATATATAAAAGGTTTAATCTCTCTCTCTCCATATTATTCAATAAAATACCTAAATCAATACGCAAAATCGAGAATATTCAATTTTTTAAAAGGAAACTGCATAGCTATCTCGTCGACAAATGCTACTATAATATAAATGAATTTCTAAATGACAACAATTGAATCTTTGACATGCCATAATTAGTATTAAAAATAATGTGTATTTTAATAGAATATAAGATAATGTAAATTAATTAATATAATGGGCCATATGTATGACTTAAATAATTATTTTATTTTATTTGATGTGATTATAGGATGTAATTTGGAATATGTTTGTGACAATTTTGCATACCCTAGTGGGTTAGAATGATTAAGACTGTATAACTTGTTATTCTGCAAATAAATGAATTGAATTGAATTGAATCTCTCTCTCTCTCGACAACCCATTATTGTCCCACTCCTGGGCCTTCTCTCAGAATGAGAGAGTTTAAGCCATAGTCCACAGCGCTGGCCAAATGTGAATTGGTCGACTTCACACACCTCCGACAACTTTTAATATTTACTAATAAACACGTGTCGCTAAAAACTCTGTAGGTAAAATTCATCAGGGATATTTTTACTTATTTTATCGCCTCAAAATATATTATTCTATCTTCACGTCTTCATAGTATATTATAAACACTACAAACATTTGTCTATCTAAGCCGTAGCGGAACACTTATCATCCGTCCACGAGATCCTGAATAATGAATTTGGGGAAATTCGGTACATAAAACTAACAAAAAATTGCTCATCGTAATTGGAAGATCACGAGTAAGGCTGCAAGTTGGTGAAGAAATCGATTTTAATATCGATATTTATGTATATCGAAGGGCTAAATATAGTCTCCTTGCAATATTATCGATATGTGAATGGATTAAAGCTTCTGTAAAATATTCACTTACAGAAGCCGTCTCCTTTTTTACCGATATATTTCAATTACCTAAGTCAACCATTTAATTTTTGTCTACCTGCACTTCTTGCTATAAAAAAGTTTTAGATTTTCGATATCGATATATTTTTTAAAGTCAGTATCAAGTTTGCAAGGGCAAAAATGTGGATATCAAATGATTGAATATTATACAATATATAAAAATATCGATATTTAGAATCGATATTATCGAATTTTCGTTATATCGTTTCTTTCCTACTCTCAGGTGGATTAGGGGTTTAGTGTTTCCAAATGATAGGATAAGACCACGATTATTCACTGGCACTCATTTCTTTCAGGCGGCGGCTTCAGGTATGAAACAAGATGTTTTGTACTGAAAATATTTTTTTCGGAAACATTAATAATATTTCTTTCATACATAATCCTGCTAAAATATAGCGCCAGTAAATAGTATTTTATTTGCTAGATCAGTAGAAATGTAACAATAATAGATAACCATTTAATTCCACTATCTGTAAGATTAATCACTACAATACATAGTTTAAAACAAAGTCGCCTCGCGCTGTCTGTACCTATGTATGCTTAGATCTTGAAAACAACGCTACGGATTTTAATGCAGTGTCTTTTAATAGATAGAGTGATTCAAGAGGAAGGTTTTAATGTATAATATAGTAGAGACACACTGATATAATTTTAGATTTTTGACTTTTAGGTGGAACGAAGTTCGCCGGGTCAACTAGTGTCATATAATTTGCAGGGATACGTAAAAAATAACTCCTTATTTTAACGGAAATAATTAAATAGAGTCTAGCAAATTGACATCGACGAGATGAAAGTAGAGCACTGAGCACTATCTGAAACGCTAAACGCTTCGCGTTAGAGACGTGCAATATCAAAACAAATATGATATGGTGAGTTATAATTTATTAATTTGAATAGACAAAATAATTAAAATTAAATTAATATAATATAAATTAACATAATTACATGTATATACAAAATAATAACTTAAATTTAAAAAGAAACAAAATGCCAAATTAAAAATAAAAATCTGCATCTAAATTACTGTCCATAGGATGAGTTCCCAGAATGCTGGCAACATTACCTCGTTGAATAGCAAGGCTAATTCGTTGACCGTGTTATGTGCCAGCTTTCTGATCATTCGTTGACTCTATCAAACGTTTGGATGCTTAAAAAATAATGTAGCATTTAATCCCCACGGTTCCATGGTTTCCACGCCAAATGCCAGAAATAAGTAATCTTTAATTATATCTCCATATTTCTGGCACTATGGTTATAATATGGTTATGATATGGTTAGTCCATTACACGTCAAAATCAATCGACCAGTTTATTTGAGTCTGTCGGTACATCAGGCTAATATTTAGACTATACCCGTCGCATTACTCAGACATATTTATAGCAAACATCCGTTGTGAACCGCCTTTCGCAAAACATTCCCCAGAGTATATTTAGACCACCTGTTTCCATCCTGTATGAAGTATGGGTGAGGCTGAGAGATGGTAGTTACAGATTAATACAAGTTCATGCTAGTTCTATTTTATTTTATATGTACAAAAAATATTAGAATCACTACATAGTATATTAGAACATTACATAGTATAACAAGTCGCTTCCTGTTGTCTGTCCCTATGTATGCTTAGACTTTTAAAACTACGCTACTGATTTTAAAGCAGTTTTTTTTATAGACAGAGCGATTCAAGAGGAAAGTTTTTGTGTATAGTACCTACATGCATACTATAGTGGAGGAACACTGCTAATTTTAGAGACTTTCCTTATTACATAATATGTATTTTATTCAGTAGATTAAGTAATAAACAACGCGTTCTTTTAATATTTGAGAGACTTAATAATAAATCGTATACAAATAGGTAATAGTTATAAATTTCACACTGAATAATATTTTACCAACCAAAATAAAAATTATTAACACTGGACGTGTTTATGCACAATTATAGCGCGTAGGTGCAACTAGTGTTTCGTGCGTTTGTAAGAAGTTAGAATGCTGTAGATACTATTATCGTGGCGAACCGAAGTTCGCCGGGTCATAGTACTTTATATAAATGACATTAGTCTATTGTCATATTTTAAATTAAACTTAATCAATTTCACAAAAAGCAAGTAATTCTCAATTTTTATAATAGTACGTATTTGTACTGATATTGAATAAATTAAGCTTAATTATTTAAAGCTTAGAAGTTAGCAGCTACGAAATGTCGTTCGAAATGTAGTATGAGATGTCGTTTCTGCTTATTTGTTAAGCGATTGACTTTCATTTTATTGGCAATAAAAATAAGTGAAACGGCTTATACAAGATACAGCACTTCAGTAACGGGAACATATTTTTATAGGCATTTAATTAACTCGCCTTATTAGTATTTATAATATTAATAAGATAAGATTAGTGAAGAAGTGACCTTCCTTTCGATGGGGAAGGAAGGACGTCGAGTGGCGACCACGTTTAGGCAAAAGGAGCACAGGTCGCCCCCCACCAGATGGACCGATAACCTGAAGAGGACAGCGGGAAACCGTTTGATTCAGAAGGCACAGGACCGGTTGGATTGGCGCCATTTAGGGGAGGTCTATGTCCAGCAGTGGACCTTAAAGGGCTGATGGATGGATGGAGCTTAGTGACATCTTTCTTAATCCATTATGGTTGTCCATGGTTCATGATATGATATGATATGGTATCAAATTAAAGGGTTTTCCAGGTATGAGAAACACATTGATATTACTATAAATTCATAATGGCTGATTAAATTTATTAAGATGTATATTAAATGAACTTGTTTTTTAATAAGAAAAAAACTTATCTTCGAAATATTTTTCTAATTTATGAAAAGGAGCTTATGATACCGTATTTCGTAAGGAATAATTAATTACGTTATGTTCAATTAACGGTTATACCGCTAATGCACGAGACAATGGGTCTGTTTCGGTGATTCATCTCGCAGACATCAATTCAAATCTTGAGCCGTGACTGGGTGGAATGGGTGGGTTACTCGCAACATGAAGCTTGTATCTGATTTTAAGTGGTATCGAGAAAGTATCGATAATGACCGTGAAGTCACCTTACACGCAGGGTTCCGGGTCGTGTTTCCAGTATAAGCTTGTGGTTTCATTTAGATGATACTAGGTTATTTTCGTTTCTTTTTTTTTGTTCTCGAGGGGGAAATCTTCAAAAGGTACCTGACGCCGTGGGAGCGACGCAGGGTTATGTGGGATTTTTACCGCACTAAAACCCCCCCGGTGGATGTCCTCGGGGCTATATAGAGGACTCCGGGAACTGGGATCGACCGCAACCGGAATCCTTCGAGCGCGTTGCCCCATCGGGCACCTCCCAGATGGGCGGCTGGGCCTACCGCTCCGTCTAGTCTTTACGAAGGTTCGCGACCACAAAAAAAAGGTTTTTTTCGTTACTTCGCCCACTTCCTTCATGTCTATCCCGGTACTGAGTATCCTATGTGTTAATCGATGTCATAAAGTACATATGTATTACATATTTATGTGCTTAATTTCAGCGAAATACAGTAACAAACACACAAAAATCCGCTCAAAAAATCGCATTTACATTTTAATAACTTTTTACTTTTCAAGTGTACTTAATGCGTGTATCTAATAATTTTCATGCTAGTACAAGTTTAATAAATTTCATTTATAAATTAATCGAAAAAGGATTAGCTAGGTGATTGTTTAGTGATATTTATTTATCATTTTTTTTTTGTGAGCATGAATCGGTCACCGGGGAAGGGCCCAAAAGGGGCATTGCGCTTGGAGGACTCCGACTGTGTTCAGTTGTAGATCCTGGAGTCCTCCACGTAGCGCTGAGGACGGCCACCCTTTAATGAGGCAAAAATTCCACATAATCCGGCGTTGCTCCCACGGCGTTGGGTACCTTTTGAAGGTTTCCCCTTGATAACGAAAAAAAGGTGATTGTTTAAAGTTCTTTAAAAATACATACAGCACCCGTTGTCAAAAGACAGACTAACAAATTAAATATTGTTATAAATTATCGAGATTTTCAAAAAGCCATTGTTAAAACGTATCATTCCAAACTACGCACCAATGCATCACAGCGCTCAGCGGATTAATCTGAAATATGGAATTCGAAAAGGAATGTTATGACATTGACTCAACCTTTAATTGTAAGAGATTTTGAACACGATTTCTACACACTAAGATTTTCTCCTGTGTCGTGGGTATCATGGACATACACAAGACGAATACACAAACACCCAGACCCAGAACATGAATCTAAACTCATCATTCATATACCTGTCTGGCCGGGAATCGAACCCGGGACCCATTGCGCGTCAGACCGGTATGGTAACCGCTGCGCCACGAGTGTAGAATGCGTGTTTTTTTAATACATACGTGTATCGGCGGCATCGCGACAGTGGCCACTTACCACCATACTTACATACAGGTTTAGTGCGCGTTCGTTTGCAATGACAATATTATTAAATAGTTTGTGAGGATCTGAGACGAGAAAATTGTATTGTTGTGTACCGTATAACCATTTGTCGAACGAATTGTCGTCCTACTTTTCTATTATTTATATATATTTATTTTATTAGTATATACTAAATCAAAAATAAAGTCAAGGAAAACACCGTGAGTAAATTCTTGAACTCTAATTTAATGAAATCGTTAAAAAGTTCTTGAAGGTGTGTGACTTACCTAAATTTGGCTAACGTGTTTGATGGTGAAGATGCATAGGACTGGATTAATCATTCCTTGACAATGACGGTAATAAAAACTCGACGAAGATATGTGAATTACCGTCGTCAAGTCGAGAAAGGTTTCAAAGATAAAAAGAAAGAGAAAACATTAATACTGCAAAATTAAAGATAAGATCAAAGGAAAAGAATGCTAAAAATATCACTACAAATTATTAGATCGAAAAGGTTTCACCTCGACTTATGTCTAATGTACAAAATTATATACTTTATTGTACCTAGTACTTCATATACAAGTTCTCATTAACCCATTATTGGCCGACTGCTGGGCACAGGTCTTCTCTCAGAATGAGAGAGTTTAGGCCATAGTCCACCGCGCTGGCCAAGTGCGATTTGGTGGACGATACATACATATACAAGTTATTGAGGTCAAATTGTTCAGAACTTCGAAACATAAACTACCTTCTTAACACAATTGGTGTTATTACCAAATATTATAAAATTTAATTCACCCTTATCTTTATAAAATCAAATAACATTTGGACCTTATAACCCTTATAAAATTACACGCTCTGCGGCGATCTGATGGCACTCGATAGCTGGAGTGAGCTCTATAGGCCGTAAGTGCCTATTCACATGTGCCATTACTACAATGTTACCAATGGTAGAACCGGTGTGGTTCGACCGGGGAGGTACCACCGCCACACTTATCCTTTTTTTTTTGTTTTCGAGGGGGAAACCTTCCAAAGGTACCCGACGCCGTGGGAGCGACGCAGGGTTTTGTGTGATTTTTACCGCACTAAAACCCCCCCGGTGGCCGTCCTCGCTGAAAAGGAGGACTCCGGGATCTCGAAACGACTTCAACCGGAATCCTCCGAGTGCGCTGCCCCATCGGGCTCCTCCCAGATGGGCGGCTGGGCCCACCGCTCCATCTAGTCTTTACGACGGTATGCGACCACACATACCGCCGTCCTTCCCGGGATTGCCTGACCGAACGGTTCGAGCTCCCACTCTAGCCGTCTGCAACCCCGGAAGCCCCTTTGAGTCGCCTCTTACGACAGGCAGGGGATACCGTAGCCCTTTTCTGACCCCGAGGCTACAGGGACGCCACACTTATCCTAGCGTGGATCTTGTCTATCTATAGAAGGGTGTGGTTGCAGACTCATTTTATATGAGGCGACCACGTACCATTACAAATGTTCATTAGACGGCACTGATTACATCCCATAAGTAGATTGGTATGCTACTTAAATCTTACAAAAATGGTAATAATAATAATAATGAAAAATTAAAAAATAAAAACTTAA
This sequence comes from Spicauda simplicius, assembly GCA_949699795.1. Lineage (NCBI taxonomy): Eukaryota > Metazoa > Arthropoda > Insecta > Lepidoptera > Hesperiidae > Spicauda > Spicauda simplicius. The sequence goes on from OX453076.1 coordinate 16,574,569, forward strand.
AACGCTGTCTACACTCATAGCCCCACAGTAGGATTTTCTCCTGTGTCGTGGGTGCCATGGACACACACAAAGATAAATATACAAACACCCTGACCCAGAACAAGAATCTGAACTCATCATTCAGATACCCGTCTGGCCGGGAATCGAACTCGGGACCCACTGCGTGTCAGACCGGTATGGTAACCGCTGCGCCACGCGGGTCATCAAAATCGTATCTGCTGTTCATTTAGAAGACAAAATGTAGTCCATGTATAAATTTATGTATTTTTGTATTTTACACCCTACGTACGTGGTACGTGTACCCTGTGGTACGTGTGAATAGGCACTAAGGGCCGTAACGAGGAAAGAATAGCCACATTTCCGATGTTTCAGTCTATTTCCTATTTTTTGGTGTCGTTTGAAGCTCTACAGATTTGTTTCCGGGCGTTTCGGTTTTTGCTTTAACGTGTAAAGAAAGAAATCAATACAATTTGGCTCATTCGTCCTTTTTTATCTTTGTGGTGATATAGTGCTGAACGAGAGTTCCGGTTGAAAGTGCTCGTGTAAAATATCCTTAAGATAAGCGGATTGATGATATGTAAAGTGTAATTTTTCTTAAGGCCGTCCGACTTATCAGGAGTAACGACAGATTTATGATCTGTTTCAGTATATATGCTGTGTAATAATATAAATGTTGAACATTGTTACTTAACCTTTTATTTTCAAAATTCTTATCAGCGCTATCGTTTTATAAAATTTTATGTGATTGACTGTCACGAACATTTGAATTAAGAACATTTTATTTTTAAATTATCGTACATTTCAGGGTTTGACACTACATTAGAAATGCCTAAAAATGAATAAATGAATCACTGTGTAATTGTTGAGATAAAAAATTATAAAAATCTTTTGTAGGTAACAATCTAAAATTAAACAATAATTTGGATTGTACAGATGTTCAAAGGTGGTAGTAATTACTTACCACCAGGTGGACTTGCATGCAGTGCATTTGCAACTTCCATCTTACAAAGAAATACTACCCAAAGACAAGCTTCCTACAATGTTGCCTATTGGATGTCAGAGTCGACACCAGATTCGAATAAAAGCGCTCGTTTTCTACTTTGTTTCCGAAATCGTTTATTTACGAGTTCTGCGGAGAGAAGCGTCATGATGCCGTGTTATAAAGCTAATTTCTGGATCTGTACCTAGACACGAATGGAGGAATACGTTATATGAATGGTCTGTGAATTTTAAGGTTTAAGATATTTATTTTCTAAAATGAGTACAACTTACTTAAAATAGAAAATACAATGTTCATTTCTGTTTAAATAAACGAAATACATCAAGCGAAGGAACATACAAAATTCAGTAGGTAGGAGAACTCGGGGTCATAATAGGGCTACGGTATCCCCTGCCTGTCGTAAGAGGCGACTAAAAGGGGCTTCCGGGGTTGCAGACGGCTAGAGTGGGAGCTCGAACCGTTCGGTCAGGCAATCCCGGGAAGGACGGCGGTATGTGTGGTCGCATACCGTCGTAAAGAATAGACGGAGCGGTGGGCCCAGCCGCCCATCTGGGAGGAGCCCGATGGGGCAGCGCGCTCGGAGGATTCCGGTTGAAGTCGTTTCGAGATCCCGGAGTCCTCCTTTTCAGCGCCGAGGACGGCCACCGGGGGGGTTTTAGTGCGGTAAAAATCCCACATAACCCTGCGTCGCTCCCACGGCGTCGGGTACCTTTGGAAGGTTTCCCCCTCGAAATTAAAAAAAAAAAAGTACCAATGGCTATTAGAACTATCCAGAAATATTAAACCCTGCCATGTTCTATCTATAGTCTTTATATCCACATCCTCAAACGTGGACAAGGCGGGTGGGTTGCAAGATTGATTGCTAATGCAACTTCATGAAAAAGAGTATCTATTATAGGTAATATCTAATATGATCATAAAATATCATGTTATTATAAAACGACACTAGTTAAATATTATTATCGTAACGTAACGTTTCCGCATAACCGTTACCGTTACAAAAATCGTTACACCAACACTTTTACGCCTCTATGGCGCACCTAGAGCGATTCGACTTCAATAAATCGTAATAAAACATCGTTAAACAATAAAGCAATCATACTTAATTCCTCTCGATTCATTCCACATGGACTTGAGTTAAGTAAAATATGTTTTATCATTTGCCCTCATCTAGAAATTCCCTGAAATATTCCGATACCACTGATGCGCGAATTTTAAAATTGCTTTTCCGTATGCACTGCGAGTAGGTGTTTTTTTAAATTACGATAGGAAAATATGGAGCCAGTTAATCTAGTTTAATCTGAACACTGTATGAATTAAGTTATGTGCTTTTTGTATAAAATACAGTGGAAAATATTATATTGATATTAACTGAAAAGCGAAATATTTTAGGTACTGTATAGCGTATGTTCTCGTATGAATGACTGAAAATTGGTACCACGTTTATCTGTAGCGTGAACCAGTTTTTGTATTGCGGGGGAAGAGGGTTCATATCTTGACTATATGAAATCCTTCTTAGAAGTCCCTATTACTCCTGTTACTCGGACTCCGCTGTCCGTCTGTCTATCACCGGGCAGTATCTGATGAACCCTGATAGCTAGGCAATTGATTTTTTTACATATAATATATTTTTTTTCGCTTTAAAAATACAAATACTAAAAACAGAATAAAATGAATGTTCAAGGGGCCCTCCCATAGAACAAACGTGACTATTTGGCGTTTTTTATGTATTTAATGGTACGAAACTTGTCCGGTTATTTAGTGAACTTCTACATTTTTAAATTAACCTTTGGTCTACATTTATTTTCATTGGGTTTTTAATTAACGTAAATTAGTTATTGTTCAATTTTCACGCTAAAAAGATCTCTGCCACCTCAACTAAGAAAATTCAGACAAACCCGTTATTTTATTTGTTAGTTCGCTAGATATCCCTTAAGATCCGCGATTTTATTCCTTTGAATCCAAGTTCTTAAGGGCTTTAAAATAACAGTGACAATCCCGGCTTGCAAAGGGCTAGGATAAAAGATCTTGGAAGCCTCAATTACAAGGGCTGCTCTGGTCTAGACCTCGGGTTCAGAGTAATTTATACGCCCGGGAGGGTCCTTATCAGGCGGATTGGAAACAAATTGCTATGGGATTTGGATAGTGAGGCGCGTGTAGGGTTAGATATGAAAGAAACTATATTTTTCTCGCGGCTTCTTCTGTTGGCACATATGATTTTTCATTTTTATTTTCAAAGAAGGATCTTGTTTTTCGAAAATGTATGTAAGTATTAGTGATTCGCATGTTTTTACACATTCGCAAGAATTAGTGCGAATGTTTTGTCGTCATTGAATTGCCTTGCTTCGCAAAAAAGGTTCCCAAATCAATTCAAATTGAAATCGAACTGCAGTTTGTCGGCCTAAAAAACCTAAAAATATTTTACCTATATCCCCCGGCACCCTATACCAAAATCAGAAAAAACATACGCATTCGCTAATGTCAAATAATGACATTCGTAACATCACTCTCTCATCAACCCATTATATGCCCACTGCTGGGCACGGGTCTCCTCTCAGAGTGAGATTGGTTAGGCCATAGTCCAACGCGCTGGCCAAGTGCGGATTGGTGGACTGCACACACCTCCGAGAACTTTATTTTTTAAGAACTCTCGGGTGTGTAGGTTTCCTCATGATGTTTTCCTTCACCGAACAGCAGTGATAATTAATTTCTAATTTCTAATACGCACATAAATCAGTGGTGCGTGCCTGGGTTTGAACCTCGGACGTCCCGATCGAGAGGGCAAGTTTCAACCGTTAGGCTATCACTGCTCTAACGTAACGTCACTAGTATATATGTATTTAGAGTGACATCACTACATAGTATAAAACAAAGTCGCCTTTCTTTAATAGAGTGATTCAAGAGGAAGGTTTGAAAAATTATCAGTGATTTTATCCTATATCATACATACAAACCTTGCACAAAAATGAGGATGTCCCTGTAGACAAGGCCGTAGCGAATTGTTGCGTAGTTTTTATCCTATTTCTCAGGGATTCTCAAACTAGCGCCTAATACTATTAACTATTCACGTAATTAGTTCACGAGTTTTGGAAAGTCGAAGGGCATCTCAAACTTTACTAGATTAAAGACGGCTCTAATGAAAGCCTAAGTTAGCCTAAATGCTATCCTAAAATACCTTAAACGGACAGACGTGACTCTTTTTCATGAATGATGAGACGTGACTAAGTACTTTTTTATGAGACTTCTTTATAAGATTAGCAAGATTAGCAAGCAAACGGACATACTGTCCACCTGGTTGTGAGTGCTCGCTGCCGCCCAGTAATTCGCGGTTGGTTCAGCGCCCAGGGCGCCTGACACGAAAGGGCGCAGACGGACGCATGCCTTCTTGTTCCTACGTTTACATTGCAATGAAGGGGCGTAGCGGAAATCTCGTCCAGGGCGCTGGTATCGCTAAAACCGGCACTTAAAAAAACTTAAAACGTTTTCTACACTCATAGCCCGATAGTAATATTTTCTCCTGTGTCGTGGGTGCCATGGACAGACACAAAGACGAATACACAAACACCCAGACCCACAACATGAATCTAAACTCATCATTCAGATACCTGTCTGACCGGAAATCGAACCCGGTACCCATTGCGTGTCAGAATGGTATGGTAACCACTGCGCCACGCGGGTCGTTAAACTATACCACTGCTTATAGAACTAGGGGTTCTATCTAAAGTCAATCGGATGCGTTGCAATTCCCGAGGAATAAGATGGTCGCCTTATATAAAAGTGAACCGCGTCGAACCTTTCCACCGGAATGACAGAATTTCTTCACTAGAGTAACTAGTGGGTGGTACCTTTCCGGACGAAACATATTCGTTCTACCACCTAGCAAAAAGAGTAACTATACCAGCTACTCTTTTTGATAAGCCGGTGATGCCGCCGGCTTTTTTTTTATTTTTTTTTTATTGTATTTTTTTTTCAGCTACGCCTTCACAGACAGATCGTCCGTGTCCTTTTTTAGCATGGTTTTATTTTTGTCTTCACGTCATTATTACAGCTCCACTATGAGCCTTCGCCGTCGACATCGCCCACAACTAGGTAACAGTGTAAGCTGGGTCCCAGCTGTGTGCGGTGGCGGAAGCGGCGGCTTTACAGAAAACCTTATCTATGCTTACTATACAAGACCAATTTTTTTTTTTTAAAGAGATTTGAAGAGCTCTTTTCGCACCTTTCTTGAAGAATCCCATGTCATAGCGCTCCGGGAATACCCCAGGAGGAAGCTCATTCCACAACTTGCACGTCCGTGGCAAAAACGAGCGTGCAAAGTTTCGAAGTATGCCTTGTAGATCTACGTATCTTTATAAGTCTTTTTCGACTTAGCATTCCCCGTATATTATATCAACGAGTCTATAAAAACGCCTTAACCGCCTGTTTTCATCTCAAGACTTAAGGCTTAAAAATATAATCTAATCGAGCCATGACTCGTCACTCCATAGTATAAAACATCTGTCCATATGTATGCTTAGATCCTTAAAAATACGCTACGGATTTTAATGCAGTTTTTTTTAACAGATAGAGTGATTTAAACGGAAGGTTTATATGTATAATAAATGTATAATACGCTTAAAAAACATACGCTTTCTACACTCATAGCCCCACAGTAGGATTTTATCCTGTGTCGTGGATGCCATGGACACCCACATGATGAATACATAAACATCCAGACCCAGAACATGAATCTAAACTCATCATTCAAATATGTGTCTGGCCGGGAATCGAACCCGGGACCCTTTGCCCGTCAGACCGGTATTGTAACCGTAATAATAATATAATAATAATAGGTATAGTAGAGAAACACTTATAATTTTAGTGTTTTGACTTTTAGGCGGAACGGAGTTCGCCGGCTTAACTAGTTAAAACTAAATTCGAGTCTTTCCAATCGGACAAAAGACTAAGTCTCTTTTATCAGCCAGACTGTATGCTTGTTGCTACTTCAATTTAATAAAAAGTTCTAAAGAAGCAACTGGTACGCTCACAGAAATGGGAACTAAGTTATTTTCCTTTCATTTTGCGAACATATAGTATTGTCCCCGAGGGAACCGTCTAGTACACTGATTCTCAAACTTTCAGTACACCAGCAATTGTATTTATTTAAGCTTCACTACATAGTATAAAACAAAGTCGCTTCTCGCTGTCTGTCTCTATATATGCGTAGATCTTTAAAACTACGCTACGGATTTTAATGCAGTTTTTTTTAACAGATACAGTGATTTAAACGGAAGGTTTGTATGTATAATATATGTATAATACGCTTAAAAAACATACGCTTTCTACACTCATAGCCCCACACTAGGATTTTCTCCTGTGTCGTGGGTACCATGGACACACACAAGACGAATACACAAACAACCAGACCCAGAACATGAATCTAAACTTATCATTCAGATACCTGTCTGGCCGGGAATCGAACCCGGGACCCATTGCGCGTCAGACCAGTATCGTAACCGCTCCGCCACGGGAATCTCAAGAAGCAACTGGTACACTCAAAGAAATAGGAACTAAGTTATTTTCCTTTCATTTTGCGAACATATAGTATTGTCCCCGAGGGAACCGTCGTCTAGTACACTGGTTCTCAACCTTTCAGTACACCAGTAATTGTATTTATTTAAGCTTATACTAGTTTTAAATAAAACTAAGCTACATATAAAACTAAGCTAAAAAAGGGCACGGACGATCCGTCTGTGGAGTCGTAGTTGATAAAAAAAGCTTATACTATAAAAACGTAATGGACTAAGGACTTAATGATGTTCAGACATTTTCTGCTAATACGAAAAACGAAGATAGTGGTATAAGACTAAATACAATAAAAATACCTATTTCTATCTATTTTCACTTACCTATTTGTAAATAAAAAAGTGACCGCGAGCCATGCAAATGGGTCAAAATATCGGCAAAAACAATTCAAAAACCGCATATCGTGAGTACCCGTTAAGTATTAAAGTGTGTCAATTCGCAACAATCTTATTCTAAAATCAAATAAAAAAGGACCTTTGTTATCGATTTTTTACGCACATAAACTCGTCCATTTTATAAAACAACGTTAGGTGTTATAAATTCATATATTATAATTGTTTTAAAAATTGTTTTTATTTTAGTTTAATGAAGCAAAAATAAGAAGATTGATTTTAAATATTGAATCTCTTTTTTTAAATACTTTAGAGTGCATGAAGTTTGAACATCACTGCCCTACAGGCACATAGGTCGTGAAACCATGAATTGGTTATAAGCGAACCATTATCCAGATTAATCTGTCCTCTGTCGAGGTTCCGTTAATTGTCATATAGGGCCTTTCTCGTTGATTCATCATTGTAGCGGGTCACTTTATGAACTAAAGTACATAGGAAGTTAGCTTAACAACAGTTTTAAGCGTTGCTGGTGTCTGTTTTAATGTTTTTGTAAGATTGAAGCAAGCGATCATGCAGTCCAACTGATGATAAGTGGTCACTGCTACCCATGGACATCTGTAAGCAACTTACAGACCAAGTCTTTTATCTGGAGATAAACAGATATGTTGCTGCTTCCGAAGACTAGGTCCCTCCCACCGAAACGCAAGAACCGCTTCACGTAGGATATAGGTGTAGCGCTGGTGCCTACCTGTGCACCTACCTGTGGTACCTGGTCAAGCCATGTACGTTCGACTTCCGTGCAAAGGGTGTCGTAAGGAAGACATTCTTATCCGATACGTTTGACGACCCGCGTGGCGCAGTGGTTACCATACCGGTCTGACACGCAGTGGATCTCGGGTTCGATTCCCGGCCAGACAGGTATCTGAATGATGAGTTTAGATTCTTGTTCTGAGTCTGGGTGTTTGTGTATTCGTCTTTATGTGTGTCCATGGTACCCACGACACAGGAGAAAGTCCTAGGTACTGTGGGGTTATGTGTGTAGAAAGCATTTAAGTTTTAAGCGTTTAACTTAAACCTCAGTGTTTTGAAGGTGGTAGAACGAGTGTAGTTCAACCGGGGAAGTACCACCGCCACACCTATATCTAGCGTGAAGCATTTCTTGCGTTTCGATAGAATGGTGAGGTTGCCGGCACGCTTTTATATGAGGCGACTATCATAGTCCTCGGGAGTAGCAACGCATCTGTGATTGACTTCAGATAGGACCCCTGTTCGTTGTGAAGTTGATTACGGATGTCCATGAGCGGCAGTGACCACTTACCATCAGGTGCACTGAATGCTTGTTTGCTACTTCAGTCAGATAAAAAAAAAGACGTCTGTTCCAATATTAGATAAGAATATTGTTATCGGCGCTAGATTAGATAATCTCATGAGTGGCAGTGGCCACATACCATGACGTGGACTACATATCGGTTCCTTGTATATGTATGTTAATAAACCTTGGATTTACGAATGTGAATGGGCAGTGACCTCTTACTATCAGATTACGTGAGAAATACATGCTTGTGACTACTAACGAGTGACAAACCCGTCTAGTTGAGTGGTCACCAATGTATCTCGTACAGTTGCGTATTCGATTCCTGGCATAGGCATTCCGAATAGGCATCTAAATGATAAATTTCAATCTCTGCTCTAAGATTTGATGTTTACTCATCTTAATGGGCATATCATCCAAACACCAAGTCCTAGTATGAAGAGTCTGCAATCAGTTACGCAGACCAATAATGTATCTAAAATAAATGAACATACATATGAATATACATAAATATAAAAATGTATTTATTGAAGTGAAACTTCTTTAGGCGCATGAGGGTAAATTTTTTACAGATGAAACGTCACGCCGGTATGCAACGGAAGCGTCGGAAAAGAGAGAGAGAGTGATCGAGACCGATTGAGAGAGAGTAAGATAGGGCGAACGTAGCATGAGCAACTAGCCGTGGAGTGAGAGTAGGGAGCAAGCTAGTGAGAAAGATTGAGAGAAAAAGTGAGACAGAGCGAACGTCGTATCACGCTTTTTTCCCTTCCTTGATCTTGGAAATTTAAAGTTTTAGATTTGTATAAATATAAACAAGATTTATAAATTAGTTCGCCAAAGAAGTTTCACTTCTGACATGTGTACTTTGTACGCACGCATGTTTTTTTTATTAATGTATTTATTGTAGGTCACTAACAGACTGATCACTGTTATATGGTAAAGATGTTAATAATAAAAGTAATTACTTATGTGGCAGTACAATTATAAGCGACGACTGCATGCAATGCATCGCAACTTTTAAGGCTAACTAATAAAATATGGTGATAATTAACAAAATCGAAATGAAATTAGTCACATAATACTGATGAGTGAAATTGAAAGATTAATTAATAAGATAATGTCCAAATAAATTAATTAATTAAATAAAACATAATACATACATACGCTCAAAAACCCTTCTGATGCATGGCAATGTTATTTACTTTGCGAGGAATCGAATCCAAAACATAAGGTCGTGCTGCGGAAATTATATCATTTGGTCAAAGGCATATAATATCCCAGTTCCACCAAACTAAGTTTCGTAACTCTCGCAAATTGGGTTAAAGTTTAAATTTTCAAGTAAATGCATGCAGCGGTGTCATAATCTGTGGGTGGCACTGTCCGTTTAGAATATCTGGAGCAATGCCAGGTGCCTAAATCTAATGGCAATTCTTGCATCCGGAAAATATGAGTGGTACTCGAATATTTAACGCGGTCACATTTTGGCTGGAGCTGGACCAGGGTTGCTATTTTGAAGAAATGGTTCCGTCCAATGAGTTCGAAAAATAATACCTTCAAGTAAAGTGCACTCCGACTTTTTTGCCGATTTATTAGTAAAGAAACCAATGTAACTTCTCTTCCATCCATCCATCCATCAGCCCTTTAATGTCCACTGCTGGACATAGGCCTCACCTAAATAGCGCCACTTAAACCGGTCCTGTGCCCTCTGAATCCAACGGTTTCCCGCTGTCTTCTTCAGGTCATCGGTCCACCTGGTCGCCACTCGAGGATCTTTCTTCCCCATCGGTTATCGGTCCTTCGAGCTATATGGCCGGCCCACTGCCACTTCAGCCTGCTGATTATGAGAGCTATGTCGGTAACCTTCGTTCGTCTACGAAATTACGAAATTTTGAATCAACTATGACAATAGATTTTGGATGGGTACAATGTATATTACAGACTTATTTTTCTAAAAAACGCTTTCTACACTCTACACTCATAGCCCCACAGTAGGATTTTCTCCTGTTTCGTGGGTACCGTGGACACACACAAAGACGAATACACAAACACCCAGACCCAGAACAAGAATATGTCTCATCATTCAGATACCTGTCTGGGCGGAAATCGAACCTGGGGCCCATTGCGCGTCAGACCGGTATGGTAACCGCTGCGCCACGCGGGTCGTTAAAGAAATAGAAAATGACTAAAACATACTAACGATACTAAGTAGATATATATTGTAGGTGCCAACCCTAAGCGCAATTCCAAAAAGGGCGCTCTAAAAATTGTTGGGCGACCCATATTCCTATCTTATACTAGCTTTCAAATTAGAAGTAACAGCGTAAAACAGACAGAAATATGTATATTTGTAGGTCTTAAAATTATGTGTTTTGTGCATGTATGTATGAATATAGGCGCAACGCTGAGTATGTGTATTATTTTGTATGTACATATATGTGTATGTACATACACAAGTGATAGCCTAATGGTTGAAACTTGCTCTCTCAATCGGAAGGTCCGAGGTTCAACCCCGGCTCGCAGCACTGATTTATGTGCGTATCAGAAATTATTTATCACTGCTTTTCGGTGAAGGAAAATGTCGTGAGAAAACCTACATACACGAGAGTTCTTAAAAAGTTCTCGGAGGTGTGTGAACTCCAATTCGCACTTAGCCAGCGCGGTGGACTATGGCCTAACACTCTCTCATCCTGAGAGAAGGCCCGTGCCCAGCGGTGGGACAATAATGGGTTGACGACAACATATGTATCCTCATGCGTATGTGTGCGCGTGATGGTGGTGTGTTTTGTGGTGGTGGACCAAACGTGCATGAAACATGTGTAAATGTAAAACACATACGTACATACACATACGAGTGAGTTAGTGCGCGTATATAAATGTACGTATGTGTTTGCACGATGTGTGTGTGCGCACGATTAGTTTGTGCTGTTTTCTTTTTTTTTATCTGACTTAAATAGCAAACGAGCATGCAGTCCACCTGATGGTCAGTGGTCACAGCCGCCCATGGACATCTGTAATCAACTTCATACAGAACATGGATTCTATCTGAAGTCAATCACAGATGTGTTGCTACTCCCGAGGATTATGATGGTCGCCTCATATAAAATTGTGCCGGCAATCACACTCTTCCATCGAAACGCATGGAATGCTTCACGCTAGAAATAGGTGTGACGGTTGGACTTCCCCGGTCAAACTACACTGGTTCTACCACCTTCAAAAATCCTTGCTTTTTGAAAATCCTGGTTTAAATGTCCAAATATTCAAATATTTTCTTCCATAAAAATTCGTAAGCTTTTTCTACAAAATGGCGATAATTAGTCATAACTTTTAAGCTTAATCCTGTTAGTATGAGCTACACAAATTGAACGAACAATTTCTTAGCTTTCACCCCAAAATGTTAAGGGTCGTAATAATTCTGTTTGCCAATGAAATATTGACGCAATATCAACGTGAGGGAGCAAAAATACGCAATGGCAAAATTAGAAAATTGAGTATTACTTTGACAAATGAAATCGCGTCTTATCATAATACTGATTATCATTAATACGTGACGCAAAAATTTGTGATTCGTTTTTAAGATACTTGCCGCAGGCGGAGGAGTATGAAATTACGCACTGTTATAGTTGATGTAGAGAAGGATTGCGCAATGCTAATATATTTATTTTGAAATAATGCATGAAACATACATAAAATCAACTAAATTAACTTCAGAAACCCTTTTTCATATTACCCCAGTAGTTGATTTACGTAGGTACGCAGGTCCTCGTCCCTGTACTTCCGGGATCAGAATAGAGCTATGGCATCCTCTGCCTAACAGGAGACTAAAAGGGGCTTCGCGGGTTGCGGGTGGCTAGAGTGGGAGCTCGAACCGTTCAGTCAGGCCATTCCGGGAAGGACGGCGGTATGTGTGGTCGCATACCGTCGTAAAGACTAGACGGGGCGGTAGGCCCAGCCGCCCATCTGGGAGGAGCCCGATTGGGCAAAGCGCACAGAGGCTTCCGGTTGCGTTCCTTTGGAGATCCCGGTGTCCTCTTTATAGCGCTGAGGATGGCCACCGGGGCGTTTTTAGTGTGGTAAAAATCCCACATAACCCTGCGTAGCTCCCACGGCGTCGGGTGCCTTTTGAAGGTTACCTCGAATAAAAAAGAAGGTACGCAGGACCTACCACCTTAAAATTTCTATCTTGCGTGTGACATTCAAAGAGTTAATCCAGTTGACGCGTCCGGCAGTTAACGACAGCTCGTGCCATTAACCCGTTAATGCCCGTTAATGACCATTAATGACAATTATGCTCGTTTTGTTTTGTGGGTTAATAGATCGGAAGGGTTAATGGGCGAAGTTGCTGTCCCTTTCGGATTTATTGAGTTGGAAGGAGCCAGATATAATGCTGGCTTTTAAAAGTACGGAAAAAAGGAATTAAAGGACGGCTATCTTATCGCTACATAATTTGTAAGAAAACACTTCGATAAAGCTTAAATAGTTAAGTTAACATATTTTCCGACTATTCTCCACTACAAAGTACTTGAAAGTATTTGAGTTTTGTTCTTAAAATTTGCTTTAACTGCCACGTAATTAATATCGTTAATTCGAGATCCATAAATATCCTTTAATAGAGAATAGCCCTATCTACGATCATACCCCGACGCTATAATTTTCTCCTGTGACTTGGGTGCTATAGATAAAATCAAAGCCAAATAAACATACTTCAAACCAAAACATTAATCTAAATTCATCAGTTAGATGTCTGTTTGGCCGGGGATCAAACCCGGAAACCGTGTCAGACCAGATGACCCTTACGCTACACAGTCGAATGTCAGTTTATAAAAATACGCATACCTTATTAGAAGCGTATAATCATAGTCTCAAATAATAGCAGAGCTTTAACCATACTATCATAGTATCTTGCCGACCCGCGTGGCGGAGTGATTACCATTTCGGTTTGACGTGCAATGGGTCCCGGGTTCGATTCCCGGCCAGACTGAATGATGAGTTTAGATTCTTGTTCTGAATCTGGGTGTTTGTGTATTCGTCTTGTGTGTGTCCATGGTACCCACGACACAGGAAAAATTCCTAGTGTGGGGCTATGAGCGTAGAAAGCGTGTGTGTGTGCGTGTTAAAAACATACTTCTAAGCTATTGCTTCTGTGCAATATTGTGACCAAATCGTCATTCGACATAATCCGTTTTTCAACAAGGACTAAGCCCGGATTAATCGGAAATCCTTTATTTATTGTTCCCGGATAAGCTTCGTTACAATAGCTCACGAAGCATCGAGACAAGTTAAACAGGCTTAGACAACCTGTTTTGATGGATTGGCATCTGTGTAAATCATACTGAGCTCTCTGTTAATAATATAACGTACTGTTGAATATTATAATGAGATCATATCATAATAACTAGGTATTTTCTTTGTAAGATTAAAGTGGCAAATGAGCATGCGGTCTAACTGTGTTTTATGTGAAAACGGTTATAAGTAATAATTTTGCCAAATTATCTTGTACCGAAATTGTTATGAATATGGAGATCCGGAGATCTTTTAATAAGTCTCCGTTTTTCCAAGAAATCTTTTAAAAAAACAGTTAAAAGAGTGTGTGTTGTCTACTAATTCGCATTTAGGCAACTCGGTGGACTATGGCACCAAAAATCCTCTCATCGAGCCCAGCAAAATAATAGTTTTACGGCGACACGGTGTTGGTCGCAGAATGTGGTAAAGAAGGCTAAGTTATCCAAGGTATGTCCTAAGTACTAAGCTTATCTTAGTCCTTAGGATAGCAGCGCATCTGTAATAAATATTATCTACATTTATTAGAGCTTCAGGTTATATCATAACGATCAAACTCTTATTCTTATTATTACATACCTGAAGACTTGACATATTACAGCACATCCTTACAATTTTCGTTAGTCATTATTTTTTTTTTCTCTTCCGACTTAACTTGGATGCAACTATAGTATGTAATAATATAAACATACAATATACACCGTACAAGTTATACACAATCGTTATAATTTAAATTATAAATCCAAAATGTTTTATTTATAGGTTAAATTAATGCAGACTATGACACCGTCAGGTCTACCCGCCATTTAAAAACAAACATGGTGTTTCAGAGGCATGACGCAAAGCCTGTCCTCTCCACTCTCTCCATGAGTTACTCAGCGGGCTCACTGAAAACCAGCGCCGTGGTGCAACGCGCCATGGTATTAGTGCTGAGTTGTGTTTCGAGTTCCAAATTGCGACATACATACACAGGGACACGTGCAATTGATTTTAAATATTTTATAGAATATTTTTAAAAGTTTTCCCTGTAATGTAATAATTAACGTTGTATGTGTGTAAGCATTTTGTTTACTATTTTATGTTTTATGTATGTTGCGTTTGGAAATAAAGTTTTCTTTCTTTCTTTCTTTCTAATTAACTTCAGACGAATCTCTATACAAAAAAGTGTGATTCCTTTATCAGATAGTTGCCGCTGACGGAGGAGTATGAAATTTAATTTATAGTTGATATAGAGAAGGATTACGTAATACTAATATTTTTGATCAAATAATGCATAAATCATACATAAAATCAACTAAAACACATTATACACACTACCTTGCATTTGACACAAACACGTACATAATAAACGAAATAAAACATTCAATGTCTTAAGATTAAAACACATCAAAAATGTCAGATGTCTTTGTCGAAATACCCGGTCTTGCTTTTAAATGCAACTTAGTAAATTAAACCTATTTTATCCTTTAACGGGTGGGCGACGGATGGGCGACTGTGGCCACTTACTATTAGTAGTAGACTACACGATCGTTTGCCTTATGAAAATTACAAAAAACAGTACAAGATTAAGTAGAAATTATGAAATATTAATTAGGAGATTAAGAAAATTACAAAACCAAAAACTAAACTAGGTCGTTTCAATGATACATAAAATATCGCGTTTCCCAAAAATGACGCACAAATTATCACTCGTCAAGTTGCATCATGGCTTCCGGTCTAATTATTGTGAAAACACTAATTCGTGAGGCAACCTCTAATTGGTGGACCCAGATACTCCTCACAATGCTGAATACCTCTTTGACCTGGATTTCTCTGTAATGAATTTCTGTACATTTTAATTCTTAGACACTGATCAAAAGTCTTTCATAAAGTAAATATAAAGCGAACTGAATTGCAGAACTTTGCGGGTCGCTTTTAGCTCTTGTGCTGTATTTTGTGAGATTCTAGTAAAATGGTATTTATGGTATAATTATCTGATGGTAAGTGACTACTGGTAACCACAGTGGATATATGGGGAAATGGGTATTGTATTTCTAGGAGGCAGTTAGCGCCTTTTGGAATGAAAAGAAATATTACTTTATTTCCAATAGAACTTTTTTTGACAGGAAAACCATCAAAGGGAAGATTTTCAATAGACCTAAGAAGCCAATAACAAGTTGTCAGTCTATCTACCAAAGGATTGCAACACCTCAGTTGAGAAGGTCTAGCAAGAAACTTAGCTGCTTTGTCTTTTTATTTTTGGGTGATCCAAAACGTTAGAAATTCAACGTTTTTTTTATCAGATTAAAGTAGCAAACGAGCATGCAGGCCACCTGATAGTAGGTGGTCACTGCCGCCCATGGACATCAGTAAGCAACTTCAAACAGAACATGGGTCATATCTGAAGTCAATCACAGAAGCGTTGCTCCTAAGATGCTAAGATGGTCGTCTCATAATAAAGTATGCTGGCAACCACACCCTTCCATCGAAACGCAAGAAATTCTTCACGCTAGAAATAAGTGTGGCAGTGGTACTTCCCCGGTTAAAATACCCTAGTTCTACCGCCTGTAAAATGCATGACGTTAATGAAATCTCTATAATATGACGGAAGAGGTAGGTACTCTTATTTGCCCCAAACACAAGCAGCATTCTGTAAGTTTTAAAAGTTTTATAGCACCGAACCAGCGGAGGAATGCGCGGAGGGACATCATAAATATTTAAGAGAGTATTGTAATCAGTGAGAATTGATTCATTTAACCCAACTTAACTAGAATGAAGAAGCTGACGTACATTGGACGTAACATGGACATGCGCATGAAGGATAACTACAAAATGATGAGTTTGATTTAACGGACAAGCAGACACTTTCAAATGAGACAACCTTTATAGTCCTCGGGAGTAGCAACGCATCTGTGATTGGCTTCAGATGGAACCCACGTTCTGTATGAAGTTAATTACAGATATCAATAGGCGGCAGTGACCACTAACCATCTGGTGGACTGATTGCTTGTTTGCTACTTCATTTGCATAAAAAAGCGACGCTGGCAGGAATCGGTCATGAAAATGTAATGTCTCCATTATGTAGTCTACATGTGTAATTGTTGCATTGCACTTTAAAAAAAGTAAACCGTTGTCATACCCAAGACTTATTTTTTTTTATTGGACTTTTGACATCTTTAATAACAATGCAACGAAATTAAATTTTGTGCATAGACCTGGAGTGGAACCTTGGAGTTATTCATCACGGCTTTAAAATGTTTCATGAACACACAAGAATACACAAACACCCAAACCCATAACATAATTCTAAACTCATCATTCAGATACCTGTCTGGCCGGGAACCGAACCATTGCGCATTAGACGAATCAGCCATGAATCGTCAAATAATATACAGTAGATGAAAGGGCAGTAAGAATTTACTTTTATATCTATCAAAATTTAGGAGCATTTAGGTTGTAGTCATATCCACATAAAGCGATCGGTAACATAACCCTTCATTGAAAGAGGCCAATAAAAGCGTAACCTTTACTTTACGAAAGAGCCCTTATTGAGCACAGTGCTTCAATTGTTAGACAGACAGACCGGCATTGTTTTACTTTATATAGTGCATTATGTAATTTTACTTGAAGGTTTTTGTTGAAAAATAATTTATTCTCTGGCTTTTGAAAATCTGGCTTTAGATTACAAATGATCGTCGGTGACAGTATCCACTTGAAATAGGTAGGTCATATGAACCTACCTATGACCTACCTATACCTGCCAAATGTGAGCAAATCTTTGGTACATTAGGCTATCACTGCACTAGTAATTAAACAATATACAATATACAAACTTTTCTTAGGATAAAACTAGCTAAACTAATCTTACTTGAGGTGGATTACAGTACAGATATTCACTCTTAACAGGTCACTTAGACTATTTGCTACTTCAATATAAAAAGAAAAATAAAAACTGAAATAAAAAGGGCTATAAATGAAGCAACCAAATCTGAATTCTAATATCTAAGTGGATCGGCCATTGCGGCATTTACCTAATACCCAATTCGTATGTAGAGCAACCCTTACTATATATTTATTTAAGCGCGAATGAGGGTGAATATGCCGTTTGATCTCGCAGTATTCTGCTGATTGAAAAATTGGAAACTTCAAAGATTCGCATGTCGTATTGTGTTTGAGGTCTATTGTTCCGGATTACGGGAATTGCTGAGGTTTTATTGAAATTAGGTAAATAAAGGAACAGGTAAAACAATTTTTTTTTCGAGGGGGAAACCTTCGAAAGGTACCCGACGCCGTGGGAGCGACGCAGGGTTATGTGGGATTTTTACTGCACTAAAACCCCTCCGGTGGCCGTCCTCGGCGCTATAAAGAGGACTCCGGGACCTCCAAAGGACTGCAGCCGGATTCCTCTGAGCGCGTTGCCCCTCGGGCTCCTCTGAGTTGGGCGGCTGGACCCACCGCTGAGAGAAGACCCGTGCCCACCAGTGGGACAATAATGAGTTGTATATCTGAAATTACAGATGCTTTGTAGATACTGTCAAGGATATAGAGTTTTTTATACAGTTGTAATCGCAAACGTGCATGCAGTCCAACTGATACGAATAGGTAACTGCTATCCTTGGACATCTGTGAAGCAAATTTATATAAAACTGAGTTTCTGCCTGAGCTCTATCACAGTTGCATTCTTACTCTCGAAGACTAAGACATATGAAAAATCCTTGCACCGAAACTATAGAACTGCTACACGATATAGAGAACAGTAAACGGTGAAATACATATCTCTTTAAAATTATATTATGCCAGGTAGTAGAACCACACGCTCGACCAGGGAGGTACTAACGCCACACCTATTTCTAGCGTGAAGCAGTTCTTATGTTTCAATGGATGGGTGTGGTTGCCGGTTCACTTTTATACGAGGCGACCATCTTAGTCCTCGGGAGTAGCAATGCATCTGACTGACTTTAGATAGAACCACTGTTCGATATGAAGTTGCTTACAAATGTGTGGCAGTGACGACTTATCAGGTGGATTGCTCGTTTGCTTCTTCAATGTGATAAAAGTCGATAAAATGTTAAAAGTAGATACTTAAATTCTTAGTCGCAGTTGAATAATTCGGATATTTATTTAACTGATATAAAATTTATATCTGTATTATGTGGAGTTTAATGAAATCTTTCGACTGCCGGCCTGAAATTACAGCCGCGTTACATTACAAGAAAGAGCGTTCTACGGCTCTTACTACGTTATTCCCTCGTATATTAGTTTTGGTACAACTCGCAAGCAGTAGCGATAGCGATAAAGTTAGATTAGAATAAAATGGAATAATTTAATTTAATTATACAAGTATATTAAACATGCCAATCGCAATATATAGATACATACATAAAATAGTCCGAATAAATGCTAATTTAAACACATAATAATTTAAACACAATTCAACATTCTAGCCAATGTATTGTCTTACGGATAATGCACCAATACGACAGTTATGTCATTTAGAAAAATTCTTATAAAAATCATAATCGTTCGTATTCAAATTAACGTGCCATGTAAGATACCTAGGCTTGTGTACTTCATTGTTCACAAGTGGTTTAGTATGAATTTTAGAATTTTATTTTTCACTCTTGTATCTAAGATCGCCCACAATGTGATACTGTCACTGACTATTCAGTTCTTGAAAGTAACGGAGCATCTGTAATCATAATATGTAAAATTGTCCATGGGCGACAGAGACCATAATCTGTCAGGAGGACTGCATGCTTATTTCCTACATAAATTGTATAAAAATGTAATTTTGTGACTGTAAAATGATTCACCTAGTATTTCTGTTAAGACTGCCCGCTGCCGCTCGTCACTCGCGACCCCCACACACAATTACCAGCGGAGGATCGCAAACGGAACGCACTCGTGTCCAAATTGCCGGCACTGTCTCTAGGTACGAGCACGGTTATTGCAACCTGTACGCACCGTAATGGCGCTATCTGATTATTTATATATTATGTGTCCTTTATAGCATCTTGTTGAAGTAACAAGGTGGGACACAATTCAATTTAAAAGAAATGAGTTTGGTATGGGATATACGTAATCAGCCCTAGATAGAGTTTAATCTAAGATTGGCCACATGAGTTTTTACCTCGAAGAACAAAGTTGTATAGCCTCGTTCCAAGGTACATTAAGTTATATGTATATTAGTGATGTAACGAATAGTCGCATGTTTTTAGATAGTCACATTCGCAAGGATTGTGCGAATGTTTTGCGACTATTGAATTGCAGCGTCTTCAAAAAGAAGGTCGCTAATCATACTAATATTATAAAGGCGACAGTTTGTGTGTGTTTGTTACTTCTTCACGTCTAAACGGCTGGAGCGATTTTCGTAAAATCCTTACCAGACTTAGCTGACACTCTGGATTAACATATAGGCTTGTTTTTTACTGTGGGTAAATATCTTATTCCCAGGGGAAAATCGATATATCGAATTATTTAACGCGGGCGAAACTCCGGGGTTTAGCTAGTTCTATATAAATTTATATGGAATAGAGGTCACCCAAAAAAAAGGTCGTCAAGCTTATATCCTCCGGCACCCTATATCAAGAACTGAAAAACCGACGTTTGCATTCGCATTCGCGAATGTCGGTAAGGAATATTTGAATTTGGAATTGGAATTTGGAATTTGAATTGGAACTTAACAAATAGATGTTACTATAGCATAAACGAATTTATAAATGACAGTGATAAGGTCTGATTTATTAACATAATTATCTTCGATGTATATTGTAATTATAATTTATTGTAATAATAACGTAATCCAATTTTTAAATTTTTGTCCTGTTTAAATTTTTATTTATTTTGTACACCCATGACGGGTAAGCGGACTTATACAACATACTATTGACCATCTTTGTAATATACCTTATTTCGACAAATAAATGATATTGTATTGTATATTGTATTGTATTGAATATTCAAATAATGACATTTCTTACATTACTACTTTATGTATCACATACCTCTCCATACTTTGCAATCCAGAAGCAGCCCTCGTAACTCGTAATGTTTTTAGTCAGATTGAAAAAGTGGCTGCTGGTGTCGAACCATATCATTTGTCATATTTTTTTTATCTGATTGAAATAGCAAACGAACAGTCCACCTGATGGTAAGTTGTCATTGCCGCCTATGGACATATACCTATAAGCAACTTCAAACAGAACGTGGGTTCCATTTAAAGTCAATCAAAGACTTGCTGCTCTCGATGACTGTGATGGTCGCTTCATATAAAAGTGTGCCAGCCACCATACTCTTCTGTCGAAACGTATGAAACGATTAACGCTAGAAATAGGTGTGACGGTGGTACTTCCACGGTCGAACTACACTGGTTCTACCAACTGTGATGAATAGTATAGGTACCATTTGTGTGGATGATGTTAAATTTTTGCTACCGGGTATATAGTTCGAATATCAGCCGTGTAAGTAACTCTATGGTAATCTTAAGTACATCTATCATAGATCTCCAAGTGGTGGAACCAGTGTAGTTCGACCGGGGAGGTACCACATGTGTTTATCTTGAAGCGCATCTTGCGTGTCAGTGCAAGGATGTGGTTGCTAGATCACTTTCATATGCGACAAACTTAGTCCTCGGAAATAGCAACGCATCTGTTCTTGACTTCAGATACAACCTTTGTTGTATATTACGTGAGAGCCGCCGTTACGCTCTCGATCGGGAGGTCCAAGGTTCAAATCGCACCACTAAAATTATGTGCGTATTAGAAAATTAAATATCACTGCTTTACGGTGAAGGAAAACATCGTGAGGAACCCTGTGGACACCCGAGAGTTCATTAAAAAAGTTGTCAGAGGTGTGTGAGGCCTACCAATTCGCACTTGTTAAAACTCTCTCATTCTAGGAGAAGATCCGTGCCCAGCAGTGGGATAGTAATGGGTTGATGATGATATTACGTTGCTAACAGGTCCATGAGTAGTAAGATAACAAATAGGTCCATCTGATGATAGTAACAACTTACCATTAGATGGACTACATGCTTTTTCAATCAGATAAAAAATATCAAAAGTCTTTGTTCGTCTACAGATTTTGAAATTAAAATTCCGTCACGTAGCTCAAAACGCGAATAAAATACCCCGTTTCCAAAACGGATGCTCCAACACGCATACAGTGAAAAAGGAAAAAAAACTGTTCCATTGAAGTGGTCTAACTTCACATTCGCGCCGTAGTTAATCTTCATAGGTATTTTTTATAGCTACTATTCCTAGTCTAGATACTTTAGATTATATCTTTCATGGTTTGACTTTTGACCCGCGTGGCGAAGCGGTCACAATACCAGTCTGACATGAGTGGGTTCTGGGTTCGATTCTCGGCCAGACAGGTATTCGAATGATGTTTTTTAAAATTTGAAATTTGGTATTTGAAATTTCTGTTCTGAGTGTTTGTGTATTCGTCTTCGTATGTCCATTGCACCCACGGCACAGGAGAATATCCTACTGTTTGGCTGTGTGTGTAGAAAGTGTGTGTGTGTACTTTAGAGTCACAATCATGACGTGTGTGACAATCATGAGTACGTACTAGTCTGACACGCAGTGCTTCCCAGGTTCGATTCTCGGCCAGACAGAAATCTGAAATCAGTATTTGGATTTGAAAATGTATTTAGAAATTACTGCCTCTGAAGATAAGTACCTATGTTCAAAGTGGACACAGCCCCCTGTCACTGCTGCTTTCAGACAGAAATAGGTGTGGCGGTCGATCCAAGGATTCAAAATAAAAAGGGTTTTTGTTATATTACTTAACGGGTACTCACGATATGCGGTTTATGAATTCTTATAGAATTCTTTTTTTCTTTTTGCCGATATTTCGACCCAGTTGCAGGTCGAAATATCGGCAAAAAGAATTCTATAAGAATTCATAAACCGCATATCGTGAGTACCCGTTAAGTATTATAATGTATCAATTCCGCGATAGTACTAGTCTAAAGGGTTCTTTGATTTAACTGTTTGCATTGTAGACTTTCTTCGAATCATATATGTACAGTTACTTTAATTTAGATTTTAGACAAAGGAATTCTTTATATTCCCCGGCGAACCGCTTTTTCAAGTTGGGTTGTTAAAACAAATGTCTAAGTGTAATTGAGTGCTGAAATAAATGTGAACAAAGGGACGAAAAATTGTGAACTATTTATACAGGTATATTTTATTTTGGAACTATCAACCTTTTGTTAAGTCTCTGGGAAAATATCTTTGTCCTACTTAATTTTGTAGCTGAATAAGTACATTTTAAATTTTGAACTAATTTTATACTTCGATATTAACAAGCATTTTAACAACAGGTTCAATTTCAAATCTTGACGACCCGCGCGGCGCAGCGGTTACCATACCGGTCTGACACGCAGTGGGTCCCGGGTTCGATTCCCGGCCAGACAGGTATCTGAATGATGATTTTAGATTAATGTTCTGGGTCTGGGTGTTTGTGTATTCGTCTTTGTGTGTGTCCATGGTATCCACGACACAGGAGAAAATCTTACTGTGGTGCTAGGAGTGTAGAAAGCGTAAAAAAGAACAAATCATAAGTATGATTAATAATGAATTTTCCATGCAAAAGAGCAGAAGAAAAAATGTTCAAGGGCTTGTTAATTACAATATTTGTACATGAATATCTCTATTGATGATTGTCAATATTATTATTATAATTATAAATAAAATTATCCATATGAATGAAGTGAAAAGTAATTTCTTATGATGTACACTTTTTCAGTCACAATATTTTTATTACAGTACCTACCACCGGATCGATACACAGCCTCAATTGATTTTTTCTTTGTAACTAGTTAGTCCGTATAAATTCATATTTAAGGCATGATTAAATTTTTACATGTATTTTAATAAAATTATACGTTAAAAACATAAATATAATAGTCATAGAAAAGACGTTTTGTTTAAAATATGGTGTAAGAAAGTAGGCAAGGCGAATACCCTCAAGGACCTAGTAACGGGATGCCATACAAATGTTATCGTATGCACCCGTTCCTGACTCCTGGACTAGATATACCCTAACGAGATTAGTGTGGCAGCTCACTGACTAGAACAGGAGTTTTAAATTAGGGGCAATAGGGGAAAGGTCGGAGTAAAATCTGAACATGGTGGTCTGTACCACCATGTTCAAATTCGCGGGACTGTTCCCGCGAATGCCACTGATTAAAGTCAATATATCATTTTTAAGGTGGTAGAACCAGTGTAGTTCGACCGGGAAAGTACCACCGCCACACCTATTTCTAGCGTGAAGCATTTCTAGCGTTTCGATGGAAGGGTGTGGTTGTCGACACGTACTAGGTGATAAAGTCGCAAATCAAAAATTTAAACATATTTCTTTTTATAACTAAAGGTGAGATATATTTCAACAAGAAAAGATGATAAGAAAATTGTGATTTTTTTTATTTGATGAAGTAGCATACGAGCCTGCAGTCCACCTGATGGTAAGTGGTCACTGGCTCACTGCCGCTCATGGACATCTGTAATCAACTTCATACAAAACATGGGTTTCATCTGAAGTGAATCACAGAAGCGTCGCTACTCCCGAGGATAATGACCGCCTCATATAAAAGTGTGTCGGCAATCACACCCTTTCATCGAAACGCAAGAACTGCTTCACACTTCACGCTTCCTAGGGCGAACTACACTGCTTCAACCGCCTATAAATCGACCATTCTTCAAAAAAAAACACACACATAAGTAAAATTAACAAAAATATTGTTTTCCCGAATCGACTAAACAAATTAACAGAGTAGGCATAAATCTTAAAGAGATATCGAGCAATAAATTGTCTGGCCATATCTTAGCGGATAAAGAATGAACATCTATATCCGTTGTATCTGCCTCTCATCCATATCTATATATAATAAATTGAACAGTTCCCGTGTCTGTAAATCTTAATTCTTTTTAATATTAAAATGCCAAAGTTTGTAAGGATGTGTGTGTTAGAGCAGCGATAGCCAAAATGGTTGAAACTTGCCCACTCAATCAAAAGGTCCGGGGTTAAAACCCAGGCACGCACATTCAAACCCAGGCAGGCAGATTTATATGCGTATTAGAAATTAATTATCACTGCTTTTCGGTGACGGAAAACATCGTGAGGAAACCTACACACCCGAGAGTTCTTTAAATAAACGTTCTCAGAGGTGTGTGAAGTCCATCAATCCGCACTTGGCCAGCGCAGACTACGACCTAAAACTCTCTCATTCCTAGAGAAGACCCGTGCCCAGCAGTGGGTTAATAATTTTTGACGATACAACGATACAACGAACAACATCCATTTTTGTTGAAATTTCGCATACACATAGTTTATGAGCTATACATAGCTTAGTAATGCCATGGTATACGTGATCAAAGCCGGCGAAAAG
The DNA here is from genome assembly GCA_949699795.1 of Spicauda simplicius. Lineage (NCBI taxonomy): Eukaryota > Metazoa > Arthropoda > Insecta > Lepidoptera > Hesperiidae > Spicauda > Spicauda simplicius. The sequence goes on from OX453076.1 coordinate 16,599,429, forward strand.
GCAGGAAAAACCTTGTGTTATTATAAATCTGGTTTGTCTGTTTTACTTACCCGATATCATTAAAACAATGCGTATTGAATTTGTAAAGGTTATGGTAGGAATTGGAACGGTTTACCAAATCGCACTTGGCCAGCGCGGTAGACTGTGGCCTAAAATTGTCTCATTCTGAGAGAAGACCCGTGCCCAGCAGTGGGACAATAATGGGTTGTACCTATGGTAGGAATAAAAAAATATGTTAGTGATATCGTGAATAAGAGATTAAAAAAAAATTGTCCAGACTTACACGAGACGTTCTTACTTCTCAAGGTTAGCCACGCATCTGTAGTTTCCATCCATCCATCCATCAGCCTTTTGATGTCCACTACTGAATGGCGCCACTCCAATCGGTCCTGTGCCCTCTGAATCCAACGATTTCCCGCTGTCTTCTTCAGGTCATCGGTCCATCTGGTAGGGGGGCGACCTGTACTCCTTTTGCCTAAACGTGGTCGCCACTCGAGGACCTTCCTTCCCCATCGGTTATCGGTCCTGCGAGCGATGTGGCCGGCCCATTGCCACTTCAGCCTACTAATTTTGAGAGCTATGTCGGTAAGCTTCGTTCGTCTACGGATTTCATCGTTGCGAATCATGTCTCGTAGCGAAATTCCGAGCATAACCCTCTCCATAGCACGCTGAGCGACCCTGAGTCTCCGAATGAGGCCTACAGTGAAGGACCACGTTTCGGCGCCGTAGGTCATCACTGGCAACACACATTGCTCGAATAATTTCGACTTCAGGCACTGAGGAATTGTGGACGAGAAGATACTACGAAATTTCCCGAACGCAGCCCAGCCGAGTTGGATTCTTCGAGTGACCTCCCTCTCAAAGTTTAAGTTTGTAAAAATCTGTAGTTTACCAAGGAAGATCTCTAATGTATCTTGGGTTCATTACAGTTGTTAGCAGTTTATTTACTCTCAGATGGATTACCATTTTCGTTTGTTAAATATAGTTTAAAAAAGGGATTTATAAGTAACTGTGATCCATAAGTTGTACCAACTATTTGTTGATCAAAACACAGACGAAGTCACAGGCGTAAGCTAGTGCAGCAGTATATTCTCTTTACGAGCGTGTTCGATGTGTTTATTAATAAACGTTTCATCTTAATGTTTTACATTTGTAAAGTTAAGTTTACAACTCGCGGTACCGTCTGGTACTTAAAACGAGGCTACTTTACAATGACGACACGATTACGACAAGTCGACGAATTATTATTATTATTATTACGACTTTCTTACAAAATGTAAAAATTAAATCGATGATTTATTCATATGGCTAATTCTCGAAAAGTAATAAGGGAATCAATAAAGTAACATTTGATTGTGAAATATTTATCCAAAACAAAATAAACAATTTAGGACTTAGTTATTAAGTGAGACAAAAACATAGTAGAATTCTTCTTCTTCTATTTAACATACTTCTTCCATAGTCTTCTTTATTTTTATAAGGTAAATATATGTAAAGAATAATATTATTATTATATTTTATACATTTACAAAATATATAACACCTCTGAATGATTTTATTTAATGCATGTTCTGGAGACTTAAATGTAAAAAAGTTACGATGATAAAATTGTAACCCTAACATTAAGATATTTTTCTACAAAAACAATAATAAAATGATAACATACAAATAAATAAAAAGGCGAATAGGAATTGAAGGATAGTTATCTTTCGGTATCTATACTCCTTTTGCTATTTCAAACGTGCATGTCTCCGAAACAATACAATTTTCTCACGAAAGGATAAATTGTTTTATAGTAGCAACATTTTAAAGTTTTACGAGTGGCAATAAAATCCATGTCGTGATCGTGTGTCGTAAGATCCGAAGGTGTACCTTTAATGTGGCTATTAAACTACCGTGCGTGCTGTAACGCGTTCTATTTCCAGCGTTTTATGGCCCCAAAAACACGTATGCTTAAGTGTCTTATGTTTTTTATACGTTGTCGTACACCCCTCGATGTCAAGGCTTTTGGTATAAGGGTGAAAAGAGCTTAACAAGCAGACTAATTTAGATTTTAGGAATTAAAGTGTTAAGCTTTTAAAAAATTTGAGATTTTCGTAACTTATGGATAATTAAATGCATTTTTATTGAACGTTTAATAAAGCTTATAAATCCCCGAAAAGCAGTAGAAACTCTTTCGAATCATTATTCGAGGAATAGTTTCCACGAATTAAAATGCGAAACTAACATAAAACTTTCTTGTTTCAGGTCCAGAAATAAACGAAAATGGTCGAGAGAACGCTCCACAAACTGCTGCTTTTAAACTTGGTGCTGGCAACGACCGCAACTGATTTCACTACTAACTGCCCAGAGGAATGCAAATGTGTTTGGGCGAGCGGTAACAAGCAGGCAGATTGCTCGCAATCTAACTTTCACGACATACCTAAAACACTCAGCACTGAAATACAGATATTAGACCTAACTGGCAACGAACTGTACGAAGTAACGAGGCATGCATTCGAGGACGTCCGCTTAATAAACCTAAAGAAGCTAATATTAAGAGAATGCAAGCTTATAACGATACACAAGAATGGGTTAAGTGGTCTTGCTATCATGATTGAACTAGATCTATCGAAGAACGACCTCAAATCACTCCATGCGGACACTTTCAAAGAAACTGCGAAGATCAGATGGATTCTTCTTAACGATAACCAAATCGAAAAACTAGAAGATGGGCTATTTAACAATTTGCCGTTCTTGCAAAAAGTTGATTTGAGCAATAACAAAATTGTTACGCTTGGAGTTAAAACTTTTATGAACGTTCCAAAGCTAAACATTTTAAGGCTTAATAGCAATAAGCTGGAGTACTTGAAAATCGATACGTTAAGCGGTTTGACGCTATCGAACTTGGACGTTCACGATAATCCTTGGCGATGCGACTGCTATTTGCAGCCTTTTAGAAATTGGGTCATAAGCAAGAATTTGTACACCTCGCCAATATCTTGCAGCGAGCCACCGAAAGTACACGGGAAATTGTGGAAGGAGCTAGACTCTACAGACTTTGCTTGCCGGCCGAGCATTGTGTATCCCTCAACGAAGACCACTTTAAGATCGTCCGATAATAATGTTACGCTATCATGTCAAGTTAATGGTAATCCTTTACCAGAAGTCAATTGGGTGCTGAACGCTCAAATCATCGATGGCACTTACAGATATCAGGGCGAAATCAAATATTACTTGATGCAAAGTAATTCAGAGAATACCAAATGGGTCAATTTGACGATTGTAGACGCTGGCACCACTGACAATGGAGAATACTTGTGTGTGGCCAAGAACGCAGGAGGAGTGGAAGAAAGAAGCTTAACATTGGCCATAACTCATACACCACCTGGAGTCGTGGTTCCAACTGGAATGGACAATAACATGCTACCAGTTTTGATCGGAGTATCTTGTACCGCAGCTATATTACTGATAATTCTGGTCATTCTTTGCTACTGCTGCTGTAGACGGCGTGGTATAGACAAGAAGAAGGCGGACACCTCGAATGGAGAAGCGTTGATTGAAGGGTCAGTGATACCTGAGATGGAGAAGAGTTTGATCACGGCAGTGAACCCGGTGACGAAGCCACCGAGACGGTACGACGTGCCGCCGTCCATCACGAGCGGTGGTACCGAAATGTCAGAGCTGAATAAAACGTTGCTGGACAACGATTCTGTATTCGGTAAGTAAATTTATTATACGCAATATTAAGATGTATACTAGGAGATGGTAGATAGAACCCAGGGTTGCCAGACGTCTCGATTGTGGCGGGACGTCCTTATTTTTTAGCCAAAATTAAATGTCCCGCGCGGGACATGCTCGTTCCCGCTTTTCGGGAAGGACTGGACTTGTGGACTGTGAGGCGCGACACCCCTTGTCCCGCGAGGACTGCTATCCCGCTTTTCGGTTTAAAGAACTTTATTCTCATAAAAAACATTACAGTTTCTTTTATAATGAGATACAATGATTAATACATACATATGAGATATAATAATAATACATATTGGTTATTTCTTGACATTGCCTCTGGGCTCCACTACAAAATATACAAATTTTTATATCTTTAGTTATTCGTTTAATTTACAATATATGTTTGGATAGATATTCTTTAAGCTTGATTTTGTACATTTTTATACTTTCACATTCTTTTATGTAATTAGGTAATTTGTTGTATAGCTGTGCTCCCTCAAATAATATCGTTTTCTTCCCATATGACGTTCGTACTTTGGTTAATTGAAATTTATATTTGTTTCTTAATTTATGGCATATGACTTTTGACTACGAAATTCCGCTTTTTTCACTAACAATTTCTAAATAACAATTTACTAAAAAAACTGGCAACGATGGTAACCCTAGGTAATTTGACGCCAAAGGCATTACTGACATACCAATTTTTTCTTGATAACACCAGTGTTAAATTCTACTGTGTTCTTGTCTAAATGGAGACATACTTACCCGAGATACTACGGATTTTAATGCAATTTTTTGAATAGATAGAGTGATTCAAGATTACGGTTTTTATGTATAGTACACAATATGGTAGAGAAACACTGAAAATTTTAGATTTTTGACTTTTAGGCGGAATGAAGTTAGCCGGGTCAACTAGTCTTATATAAAAAGATGCTAAAGCAGGATTGGTTTCGGTTTTACGCCTATCGATAACCTATTAATATTAAACGGGTACTCACAATACGTCTATATTATGGGAATCGTAACCCCGATCCCTGGAACTGGGTCAAAATGTTTACATAAAATTAATGTAACACATAAGTACCCATTACGTATTGAAATGTATCCATTCCGTGTCAATATGTCTTAAAAACCAAGCCAGGGGTGGCCAACCCTTATGTTTTAATGTGTCATTTTTCTAAAAAAAGTCTAACAAGGTCATACATGTAGACTCTCTCAAATAGTTTAGTCTTCTCAATAATTGACGGAATATATATCGTCAACCCATTATTGTCCCACTGCGAGGCACGGACTTTCTCTCGGAATGAGAGAGTTATAGGCCCTAGTCCACCGCGCTGGCCAAGTGCGAATCGGTGGACAACTGACAGAATAATAATATAAAATGCTATCAACACGAAACTATTTATATATTGCTAAAAAGTACTTTTTGTAATGTCTCAATTATACACGTAATACAAATTAAAGTTACATTACTTTGTTACATTCTTCTGTTGGAATTGAGTTTATTGACCGTCCTCCGCCAAACAGTTCCTAAGCGGGCTTTGAATGTGGTTTGTCATTGAAAATGATGACTTGCTGATACAGGTATTTGAAATATTGTAGCGTACCCAAAATAATGTTTCGCGGGCCTTCAATTACTCGTGTGCCAATGGTTTGCCATCTCTGCCATAAAAATGTCAATTTCCTTATAGGTGTCTGTATCTAAAGGGTAGGTAATAGTAATCAAATCAATTTTATAAGATTGGAGCACCTAAACAAATCAAGCAGGTAGGCGGCACACTTTTATATGAGGCGACCATCATAGTCCTCGGGAATAGCAACGTGTCTGCGATTGACGTTAGATAGAACCCATGTCCTGTATGAAGTTGATTACAGATGTCCATGGGCGGCAGTGACCACTTATCATCAGGTGGACTGCATGCTCGTTTGCTGTTTCAGTCAGATAAAAAAAGGTACCTGATGGTAAGTGGTAACTGCCGCCCATAGATTGTTAACAACAGCATGTAGGACAGATAGTTATCACAGAAGCGTTGCCAATGCTAAAGATTAAAATCGCTTCATATGTAAGTGCGACCGACTCGCAAGATCCGTTTCGCGCTAAAAAATGGTGTGACGGTGGTACCCCCGATTGAACCATATACGTTCTACCACCTCGTTAACGTTCTTCATTTACTACTTCGATTATATAAAACTAGTTGACCCGGCGAATTTCTTTCTGACTGAAAGTCAAAAATCCAAAATCATCAGTGTTTCTATACTATATCATATGTTTATTATACCTAGAAACCATCTTCTTGGACCACTCTATCTATTAAAAAAACTGCATTAAAATCCGTAGCGTTGTTTTAAAGATATAAGCATACATAGGGACAGAGAGCGAGAAGAGACTTTGTTTCATACAATGTAGTGATGGTGCTTATCATACATCATACAAGATACTTTACATCTTCAAATAAAACTTTCTTCGTAATGACACCTATAATTCTTTGTGTAATAACTTCCACTCACCAAATTACGCGGCGCAAAAAAAATGAAAAATTACTAATTGCCTTTACTTTGTATTGCTAATTGCGAACAAGAAACCGGGTTCTCGTAATTGCAATACCAATGGAACGATGTGAAAAAAGAGAATGGTAATTACGATGCCGATATTGAAATAATTTGTTCCACTCGTATTTACTAAGCGTAGGATAAATAATATTCTAACTAGATTCTAATAAAGCAAATAGTAAGTTTTGAGCGGTAATATTTTTGTGCGAACGGATATGCATTCAATATTAAAGGCAATTTTAATAAATGTGCACGTTAAATATGTATGTAAATTGCTCTTAATTGGATAGAAATCATAAATTCATTTATTATTCAAACAAAATACTGATAATAAAAACTAATAGATTGAAATATTATATGTCACTAGCTGTCCCGACAAACGTTTTTTTGCCATATAAAAAATAAAAAGAAATGTTAACCACCCGACAACCCTTAAGGGGTTGGAAAAATAGATGTTGACCGATTCTCAGACCTACTGAATAAGCATATAAAATTTGGTAAAAATCGGTTAAGCCGTTTCGGAGGAGTTTGGCAACAAAAACTGTGACACGAGAATTTTATATATTAGATTGGTACCATTGTACTCGATCAAGTAAGAATTCTGCCGCATACAAAATGAAATAAAATTATTGTTTAAAATTTACTTTACTTGTTCCAGCTCACAACGACGATGAAAAGCGGTCTCTGGACTTCGAACACCAAACGAAGAGATCACAAGATGCCCTCAACGTGGAATATGGACGGACAGATGGACGAGCGTACCCTCCAGACTTACTATCGTTCCCAGCAAGAGCTGCCCAAATATCCCCCGCAGCAAGCAACGCGTCGACTGTACCGGACACCAGCAGGCTTCAGCTGAATCCAGTCAGCCCAATACATTCTCCAATTTATGGTATGACGACCAATCAAAATCTCTTTAGGACTCTCCCGTACTCAAGGTCGCAATCTCCATTCACGGCTCCCATAACACCGCCAGTCGTTACACCAAGGCAAGGATATGTAACTATACCACGAAGGCCTAGAGTTCCCAGCTGGTCAAGTACTGCCAGTACACAAATTCTTCCTAGTACCGAAGCCCAAGAACCCTTATATGACAATTTAGGTCTGAGAACTACGGCAGATGGGAGCTCAGTGCTTTCATTAAACAAAACTGGCCTGGAGCATCAGTTTTCTCCTATGAGGAACAGGCCTCTACCAGCAACACCAACGGCATACGCTCCTCCGCCACACCAAGTCTATTACGCACCTATTGAAGAACAGGAACCAGCGCCTTCCCCAGTACCACCACCATTCATGCCCAACAGGAACAGCATCAGTTCTCAGTTGTCCAGCCAACTCTCTACCCCTGGTCCCCAAGAACCAGTAAACCCTCGAATGAGCTGGACCGCAAAGAATACGTCGACACCTCAACCAGAGCCAAGAAAGCAATTATTTAGTAATTCTGATAACAGAAGTGTTGACACTCAATCACAGGTATCCGACAATAGCACGCTAAGCCGAAAAGGAAAACCAGAGACAGGGTCATTGAGAAGAAATCCCAGAGCAGACAGTAAGGATGAACCAGGTTCCCCATCTAAGGACGACACAAGGAAAAACGAAAGCAACGTCTCTCTTAACCAGTCTGGAACTCTAGGCCGAAGCGGAAAGATACCTCCCAGGCCCCCACCAAAACCGAAGAAAAAGCCTAGCACTGAGGTGAATCCCAACGAACCCCTCTTCGAAGACGAAGGAGAAGATGGTACGGAAGTGTAGCCTATAGAGATTAAGGAACTAAGTGAACAATGAAGTGCCAACGAGCTTTTAGTGATTACGTCACGTGAAGTGAAGTGATATCAGTGAACTGAGGGAGTGCAATCGGATCATTTATTTGCGGTGCTCGTGTAAATATCTGTCGTGCTAGATTTTTTACTATCGCGTACAATTACCTTATGGACCATACGCAACTTATCGTAAGTTTATCATAGTTAGCATTACATGCCATGAAATTAAGTTTAAAGAATTGTGAATTGTACACGATATGTTACATAATTTAACTATTTATTCTTTGTGGTACTGTTGGTTTAAGACGTGACGGTAGCTACTCTTGAACGCTTGGCAGTCGTGAAGGCATCTTTTGCATCCATTCAAGACTGATTACTCTAAATTGGTTCAGTTTACAACATTCCTGTTGAACATTAGCATTTTTCCAGGTCGTGTGACGTTATTCCATTTATGCTTTCCATTTCATAGGTTTGCTAGAAAGTTTTAAAAACTAGTGAGTATTCGGAAGACTGATACGAGATTGTTAGTCGCTTTCAACTATTGATCACGTCAATAGTTACTTCAAAGCGATCTTAAGAATCGGATCTTTCACTAACATGTCATTCACATATATTGTACATTCTATTAACAACATTGTGTTTGAAGAAATATGCATATTTATGCAGACTTTGACCTACAAAAATACTTAAATACCTATTAGCATAATATTAATTGACAGGTATTATGTATAACATTTGGTTTGAAATACTAATACCTATTCAATACCCTTTTTATTTACCCTTGTTCTATAATCTCAAGAATATCTGGGCCAATCAGGCCAATCCAATTAGCCAAAATTAAGTTACCAAGGAGATTAGAAAATATCGCCAATGTACAATATGTGTGAGGTTCCATTTATTTTAATATCATTATCTTACTAAAATATTTAACTTCTCATCTAAGTTAATATCATTTTAGTCTTAGTCGTGTATTGTGAATGTATATTTTAGATCGGCGACATAGTTTTAACCATAAAAAGTAATAAAAAATCACATTAAAACATTTGTTGTGAACTGGCATTTTTACAAATTTGATAAAATAAAGTATAATATAAATACTTCTTTTGAAATACAATTGTATATGAAATTGTTTTGAAATATTTAAAGAATTATAAATAATGTTTAACCTACTCATATCACCGTTATAGACATTTTTGGTAGCAATAATAATAAATATATCGTCTTTGCCTTAAACAATGGTTTTAACTGTGTTACCGTCTACGATTAGATATATTGGATCGATGATAATGGTCACTGATGGATCATGATCATTGTAATCCAATTTTGGAAAAATAGTTCCTAAAACAACAGTTTAATTGTTTTACGTTAGGTCGAATGCACCAATGCAAGTGGTTAGGCTCTCTTGATAAGTTTGATGGCTTTAAATATTAAGGTTAACGGTGCGATTATAAACATTTTGTTGTCAAAATTTTCCATTTTTTTACTGATAATCTTGCAATTTGAAATGTTTCTATAAATCTGCATTTGACAATTTTATCTCGATCAGCCATTTTAATCAAGATATAGATAGTAAATATAAATATTTAAATACAATTTAAAGTTAAAGAATTTCAGAACTCGATATGGATGCTAGTTGGAACGTTTTGTTAAATTCGACTTTACTTGGTGCATTTTAAAGTGAGGGTTACTTTACAGTAGAAACCGCGTCTCGGGGGACAGAGTGTTCCAGTTTTCGTGATACGTCTGATAATATTATCTTCATTGTTGTCAGTTTTACAAGAATTTTCTCTTCACGGTAAACAATATGTTGGTTAAAGTGTTCTTGAAAGGAAATATTGCCATCGTTATGCTCAGGGCGTCTTTTTCTTAAATTATGAATCATAAGTTTCGTTTATTTATAGAGATCTTGACTTCTATATTCTGTTTTAAATGGATTTTCTATTATATTACTGTTTTGTACCTAAGAATCATTTTGAGAAAAATCTAAAGTAACCTAACCAATATTTTTTTAACATGCAATCTTCTAAAATGTTAACAATATACACAAAACAATTGCATGACATTTGATTGCCAGCCCTTTTGTAAATTCTAATCACCTAGAAATATACATGTACATTTATCTTGTAATATTTCTGGTATGAGTTTTCAATTATATATAGGGTTTTTGTCATCAATTTTCGTTGTCCCATCGAGATGTGGTTGAGTTCAGACTGGTGCTTTTTTGATGAGTTTTAGTTTTTTTATTTATTTATGTATTCGCACCTATTTTCTGTGAACGCACAAAGTACGGTGGATCTTATTTATTGACTAATTTTACTTATTGAACCTTATTTTAATATTTGGTCGCTAAATGAGTTGGTCCACTGTATGTGCCTGTATTTTGATTAACCAAGGAAATTATGAAGTGATTTTAAATTATTGTAATGTCAAAGAATTATAGCCAATTTGTCATCGTATATAAGAATGTTATTGGCATGCATTGAGTTATCGGATTATGTACTTTCAAAACTTTGCTGCTGGTGAAAATGGGTATAAATATAATATTTGTCAAAATGGCTTCTTTTACCAAAATTTTTAAAAAAGCGAAGATCTATCGATAGATTTACGTTTTTCTTGCGATTTTTGGTAGAATACGTCACTTTAAAAAGTTTGTACCCGTTTTCTCTAGGACGCAAAAAATATGTTTTATTATATACAGTTGGCGACCCAAGTTGTGTTACAAGTACAGACATAATGACGTATACATTAGTTTTAAACCTGTGTGGCTGTATTGTTTCTATATGTTTCTGCGGAATGTACAATGTACGGTATTTTTACAATTTATACTGTAGACATCCAGTTTTTATAGATTTTAACGCTATGTGTACATAAACATTATTATTAAAAGTGATTAAAGCTATATTTCAGTAATGGTGTACTTTTTCTTATGTCTAAACCTTTGGAACTCCACCGTTTACGTATAAAGGGATTGGAGAGGGTTGAAGTAGTCTGTATCAGACCTTAAAAAATAGTTTTTTTTATCCAACTAGGGTAGCAAACATACATGCAGTCCGACTGATTTTAAGAGGTCACTGCCGCCCAAGGACGTCTGTAATCAACTTCATACAGAACGTGGGTTCCATCTGAAGTCACGACTGCAGAAGGATGTAGGAGACTGGCGCGGAATGCTGTCATTTGTGTTGAGTGATCGTGTTGATCAATGTAGTACGGGAGATGTGTTTTATAAACTCATATTCTTACTCTCTGATTTATTTTTTTGTTATTACACATAATTATATTTTATCTGACTGAAGTTGCAAACGAGCTGCTCCACAAGATGGTGAGTCACTGCCGCCCATGAACATCTGTAATCATCTACATACAGAACACGGGTTCCATCTGAAGTCAATCACAGATGCGTTGCTACTCACGAGGACTATCATGTGAAAGTACCGGCAACCACAACCTTCTATCGAAACGCAAGAAATGATTCACGTTAGAAATAGGTGTGGCGGTGGTACTTCCCCGTACATAAAAATATAAGATTATTGCACACCCAGAATCAGACAGAAGGGGATTATACTATTCGTGCCTAATATCGTATACAAGATGTCCAGTCAGTTGTCGCCTTTAGTAATGTGAAGTCAATTTTATAGAAAAGTACCAAACTTTTATTAATTTTTCACTAACCATTATGAAGTGGAAACCTCTACATATATGTTACTAAAGTGAAAGTATGTATTTTTTATATTACACATAATTATCAAAATGTTTCAAAATTTACTGAAAATTGAGGACTACAAAAGAAAGTATTAAAAACAACAAATACCTAAGTATAAATAAAGCCCGATAAGCTTCTAGCGTATTTGCTAATAACATGTTAAAATCATAGCTCTGAGTAATATAGACCACTATTCCACTGCATTAAAGGATACCTATCCTTATGATCCTGATGGATAAGTACCTTACTTATAATCAGCCCTTTGAGGTCCACTGCTGGACATAGGCCTTCTGAATTTAACGGTTTCCTGCCGTCTTCTTCAGGTCAGTCGTTCCCCTGGTGGAGGGAGGGGGGAGCGACCTGTGGTCCTCTTGCCCAAACGTGGTCGCCACTCGAGGACCTACCTTCCTCATCGGTTATCGGACCTACGAGCGATGTGGCCGGCCCATTGTCACTTCAGCTAAAGGATACTCATGTATCTTCATAATATGAAATTAATACATTAATTCATAAAAACAAATTTAGGCATTGTAAATTTATTAACGTAAAATAAATTTAGGCATTGTAAATTTATTCTAATGGCAGGAAGGAAATAAAACGATTCCCAAATTCCACACACATAATCCAATTGGGCATAATCACAAACGATGGTCCTTTGGGGAATAACCCAATTATTAGTTGATCAACAATTTCAATAAATATGGTACTTTCAGGTGGATAACAACACTTCCTGGTTATACTGAAAACAAAAAGTATTTTATAATATTGAAGTAATTAGTGTAGGTGGTAGAACCAGTGTAGTTCGACCGGGGAAGTACCACCGCCACACCTATTTCTAGCGTTAAGCATTTCTTGCGTTTCGATGGAAGGGTGTGGTTGCCAGCACACTTTAATATGAGGCGACCATCTTAGTCCTCGGGAGTAGCAACGCATCTGCAATTGACTTTAGATAGAATTTCATGTTCTGTATGTAGTTGTTTACAGGATTCCATGAGCGGCAGTGACCGTTTACCATCAGGTAGACTGCATGCTCGTTTGCTACTTCAGTCAGATATAAAAAAATAATAATAAAATAAAAAAAACCGCTCATGGACTTATCTTTCGCAATTTCATATAGAGCTGAAGTTCTATTTGAACTCAATGACAGATACATTCATACTCCACGTAGGTGTAAGATGTTGTGAAATAGATGGTAACACATTCCGGCAAAGGCAAGAACTGCTTCACGCTAAAAATAGATATGGCGATACTTCTTCAGTCGAATTATCTACTACTACTAGCAAAAACAAAAGTAATTAATGCTTATGGTTGGCTTTTTAAGAATCTGCTTGAACGTAACATAGCACATAGCATAGTTGAAGGTGATTGAACCAGTGTAGTTTGACCGGGGAAGTACCACCGCTACACCTATTTCTAGCGTGAAGCAGTTCTTGCGTTTTGATGGAAGGGTGTGGGTACCGGCACACTTTTATATGAGGCGACCATAATTGTCCTCGGGAGAAGCGACGCATATGTGATTGACTTCACATAGAACCCATCTTGTGTATGAATTTGCTTACAGATGTCCATAGGCAGCAGTGACCACTTACCATCAGGTGGGCTGCATGCTCGTTTGCTACTTCAGTCAGATAAAAAAAAATACCTGTCTTAAAAGCTAAGTTAAAATTATAATACAGTTGTATAGAAAAATCTTTTGAAGCTCACAATAATCATACTCTATTTCAAAGACTTCTGACGAAGAATGACGTCAGGGACGGAGTCTGAATTAAAAAGGAGCAAAAAGCCGATGACCCAAATACAAGAGCAATACATACTAAAGTTCGTATTGTGATTTTTACTGCCCAATACTACGATCGTAAAACGTAGGGTTGAAAAATGTAAGGTATATTTTTAAGAAAGAACAAATTATAGGTCCCACACTAGTACTATCGTAATATCTACGAACAAAGATAGAAAATCACCTAATAAAAATATGTATCAAATGTCTACCTTTTTTTTTTTTTTTTTAAGTGGGTAATCCTCATGGATACCCAGCCACCCGGGGCGGCAGCTGGGTTATGCCGGACTCTTACCGGCTAAAAGGCCCCATCCGCAGGGTGACGGTCCATCAAATGTCTACCTAATTGAACAACAGTTGTTGTTGTTCGCGGATGAGTGCGAAAGCGTCATAAATCATAATTATTTATTGTGCGTGCCCGTGGTCCCGCCGTACGGTGCGAGGAGAAAACACAGTGGGGGTTTAGGTACGAGTCCGGCATAACCCAGCTGCTTCCCCGGGCGACTGGGTATCCATGAGGATTACACTATAAAAAAAAGAAAAGTTGAACAACAGACCTCCTGGGACTATCATCTGGCCCATCACTTATCATACTACTTTGGTGCTAAGAGCTCAAATCCTTGTGAATGTAATGTAGAGATTTAGTGCATTTCTTGTGACAAATTTTATGATAGAAGTAGCTGCTTGATTATAAAAATGATGAGCAACTGAAGTCAATTATCGAAGTGTTGCTATTCCTGATAACTGTAATAGATGGTCGTCTCATTTTTGACTGAGCTGGACACTACATCCCTCAAACAAAACAACAGCTTCCTACTAGAATACTCAGTTTAAATCATACTGGTTTACCAACCGTAAAATACATAGCTTTCTCCTGAGGTATTCGATAGAATTCTATAAATGTATTCGTATATTCATACATAAACCAAAAAAGACAATGTGTTAACGTCCAGAGTCAACCCTATTAATGTTCCGGTAGGTATCGAGACACATCTAGGGTAAGAAGGTCTTATAGTTTCAAGCAACTAGTTATATGGTCTACACATCTTTCCTGGACGAATTTTTGCTTTTCCTCAAGTTTTGGTCTTAGAAATAGACGTAATTATGTAAAAACGGTAGAAATTATATGTATTTAGTAACTAGAAGATGAGTAGTGATAGATCGGGAGGTCTCAGGTTCAAGCCCAGACACGCACCACTGTTTTTTGTAAAATTAGGTGATAGGTGATTTTTGTAAAACATTAATTATTGTTGAAGGAAAATATCGTGAGGAAACCTACGCACCCGAGACTTCTTTAAAAAAAAGTTTTTGGAGGTGTGTGAAGTCCACCAATTGGTACCGAACGGCTTGAGCTCCCGATCTAGCCGCTCGCAACCCCGGCAGCCCCTTTTAGTCGCTACTTAGGACGGCAGGGGATACCGTAGCCCTATTCTAATCCCGGAACTACAGGGACGCGATGGAATAACCTACGAACATAATTTAATCATTTCACCAAATGCAAATTAAGCATAAAGTCCCTTTATTCTCACCGTAAAACAATTTATAGGAATAGAAGGGTCAGCCCTAAAACCTACCGATATTTCGGAAAACAAAACAATGGTAACGTGATCCTGGGTATAAAGTACAAAGCCTCCACTGACGGGTTATTTTGGTCCTTTCGTCACAGCTTTATCGCCGCCTTTGACGTTTTATGGTCTTAAAAATAAATCAAAAGAATGAAAATTAAAAACCCGGTGGTCTTGAGAATGGAGATTTTTCTAAAGTATTTTGAAGTTGAAAACTTTTAATATTTTGTTATTAACGGATACTCGTATTTTTTAAAGTATTCTGACACTTATAAAAACTTACAGTATATAAAAAGCAGTGATAGATAATGGTAGACACTTGGCCTTTGAATCGAGAGTCAAGGCTCGAGTTAGGAAATATATAGGAATGCACGGCAGATTTTTCTAGAACTATGTGCGTATTAGAAATTAATTATCTCTGCATTATGGTGAAGGAAAGCTAATAAAAAGCTCCCAAATAATGGGCCCATGCAACTAAATACTATTAATAACACCTTCTACACTTTAACCATATTTCTCACTCATACACCCTGGGATTTTCTCGTCTGTCAAGGATACACCCAAAAGACAATATTACCCAGACCTTAAAGAAATCGGCCTGGCCGGCGATCGAAGCCGGATCTCATTGCATGCCAGACCACATTACATGTTACCTGCATGGCGAAGCGGTTACCATACCGGTCTGACGCGCAATGGGTCTCGGGTTCGATTCCCGGCCATACAGGCATCTGAATGATCAGTTTAGATTCGTATTCTGGGTCTGGGTGTTTGTGTATTTGTCTTGTGTGTATTCGTGGTACCCACGACACAGTAGAAAATCCTAGTGTAGGGCTATGGGTGTGGAAAGCGTGTTTTTAATGATATGATGAGCACTTTGTCACGCAGGTCGACGTATTCAGTTCATTGACTATAATGATTCACGTTGGTGCACCGTGGTGCAGTGTTCCAGATCCCCTCAACTCTTGAGATGAGATCACTGGTCCCTGCTGCTCACTGATAGCAGTGGTATTTACATATCACAAAGGTAATTGCTTTAAAAATGGTAGCAACCATCTACGATAGGAAAAATGCGTTACTATGCCAAAACAGGAATTCCTCATCTTATTATTTTTTCGCCTAATATCACATTTTCTGGGTATACCGCCTTACATAATGGTAGTTCCCAAATGCATCATAAATGACACCTATAATTCAGAGAAATAACATTTACCAAACTTAATGTACATTATCTGAAACTTTTTCGCTGAGTAACTAATGTTTGCTAAAATCAGTCGTACTTACCTATTATGGACCTTATTCTCGTTTCTCCACCCGCTTCGATTACGTTTACCATACTAATGAGTAACCCATGTGTTAATCCAGGTGATAAACTACTATCCCTGTGCCAAATTTCAGACTAATGTGTGAGGCAGTTGCATTTTCACGGAACGGTGTGGTTATCGGCACACTTATATGAGGCGACCATCAGGCTGTTTATTATTTACAACAATCGAGGCTGTTTTTTATTTACAGCAATCAAATGTGCCAACGTTCACAAATTCAAAATACCAACAATTATGTGTGTACAATAAATTCGAAAACTGAAATCAAATCAAATCAATTTATTTGTAAATAAGGTAACATAGGTACAGTTGGTATTCAAACATTTTTGTTTAATCGCTTATTCTGCCGTTGAGTGTAGTTTTAATGGATTATAAGTAATACTTAGTAATAAATGTCACTTGATATTGTGTCCACAGATTATTAAACAACACTTAAACTTATACACGAGTTCACAAGTCTGAGCGATCACTGTTATCACTTAAAAAAGTGTTTAAGCTATAATAACATTTATCTAATAAATATGTTTTTAATTTATTTTTGAATATATTGATATTCTTGTAGCATCGTATGGACTCTGGTATTTTGTTATAGATAATTGGCGCTCTTCCGTAAAACCTTTGGTTTAATGGGTGTGTTCAATTCAATTCAATTCAATTCAATTCAATTTATTTATTGCAGGAAATGGTTACATAAGTTCTTTATAAATTACAGTTTTATCGTTCGCTTATCCTCACCAATAAGGTATGCAAATACAAATATAATTATAAAATGTGAAATTTAGAATTAGGTCAATAAAATCTAATAATAATTTATGTTATAATATATCTTTTATGTTACATTGTTAATTAATGAAATAAAAATTAAATTGGTGAATAGCTACTTAAATAACTTTACAATTTATTTTTATGATAATTTATATTAGACAATTATTAGATATTATTTAGATTCGGACTTATGAGTAATTCAGAGACATGACGTTTCAAAGATTGTTTTCATTAAGGAATTCATTAATTGTTCGATTATTCGATTTAACTATGCAAACGGTCATACAAAACTTGGTCATGTCCTTTCATCGAAATTCGACCGGTAGTTTTTGCATGAAAGCGTAATACACAAACTGCATTCACATTCATAATGTGATTTTTATGTAATAAGGTAAGATTGATGGCCAATTTGTATGTGTGACTCTCGGGTATCTGTTCTGTTATTAACTTTGCTGCTAAGCCTCTGGGACCAACCGAAGGCACACTGTTGATTTGTGTTACATAACACTCAAACCTCGCATAAAGGATTCTACCAGGCATAAAAAAGGTTTTAAATCATCTCTACGTCATTTTACGCCACGCCATGGAATATAAAGTTTTTAGAAGACGCCTAAAATCAGCTTCTTTTTATACGATACCTTATGCTTTAAGCCTAATATTGAATAGTGTTTTTTTGGTTGGTAATGTTTGGAAAGATTTGGTATTACCGTCCCACTATTTTCTATCGTAAAGCAGATTTTGTATTTCGGTGGAAGAGTGTGGTTGCCGGCTGATTACCAAGTGTTAAAACCAGTATTATTAGACCAAGATGGTAGGTGCTACCATCTTGGTCTAATTATTACCACACATATCAAGCGTAAAGTGATTCTTGCGATTCTGTGGATCGATGTCGTTTCCAGCTCACATATACGGCGACTACGTTTGGCCTTGAAAGTAGTAACGCATCAGTGATTGACTTCGGATAAACTCAGTTTCTAAAAACCACGAGAAAACAAGTCCAATGTAACAATTACTTTGCAACTTCTCAAAAAACGATTACGTTTGAAAATTATGTGAATTTGAACAAAACTTGCGAAGCAAGCCCATTATTCTAGTGTGTGTTTATCTCAGCGCATCACTTTTCCTAGAGCATTTATTCGTTACAATTGGATTCCTTTTGCTTCGGTTAAAAATTTCGGTCCAATTTGGCCGAAGCTGAAGGTCAAACGTTTGCTCAAGGTAGTAGAACCAGTGTAATACAACTGGGGAAGTACCACCGCCACACCTATTTATAGCGTGAAACATTTCTTGCGTTTCGATCGAAGGGTGCCGGGACATTCTCACATGAGGCGACCGTAATAGTTCTCGGGAGTAGCAACGCATCTGTGATTGACTTCATATGGAACCCATGTTCTGTATGAAGTTGCTTACTGTCCATGGGCGGCAGTGGCCTTACTTACCATCAGGTGGAATGCATGCTCGTTTGCTACTTTAGTCAGATAAAAAAGGTAGTTTTTCCGCTAAAGGTGGCCGCAGCACAAGCTTAAGCTTCGATCTAACATTAAGGGCTGGCAGAAATCACTTACCATTAAATGTATTGCATGCTTGTTTGCTACTTCATTCGGATAAAAATGACGCGAATTCTGTCATTTTCATATTCCAAGTAAACGTAGGACATGAAACGCTGGGTTGAATTAATTATGTATGCGCTATCCCGTTAGCGTAAAGTTCAATTTGGTACGGCAACTGCGCATTGGGAGTCCGGATTAATTACGCCGGCATAATTGGTACGCATCGGGTCGAATGTGCCCGACGTTTATAACATAGAAGACCGATAAGTTGTATGAGGTTACAACTAAAGGATTCTCGTGCGAGCGATTCATCCATGGTTCAGTTTGATATTATTTGTTAGGCTTAATATGAGATAGTTTCACAGAGACTTATAGATGGAGATTGGAAAGTCTTTAAGTTTAAAATAATCTCATTTAAAATTCAGATATTGTGTATTTATAGGCCAAGGGCTATTTTCCTTTCACGCGTGTTTCACATGCATGCAAGTCACTTTCACCTTATCGTATCATACGTTTCCTGTTTATTGTCATCGTTGCTATATTGCATGCAAGGAGAAAAATGAAATTGGTTAGTTAATTCGCCCGTGCGGGCATCACACGTGTGCGAGCGGAGACCGGCGTGACAAGAAAAATTCCCTAAGGGTTTAGTCTACATGGTTTGACTATGAAGGTACCACTACTACATATAAAAAAAAATATTGATACGAAATACATTCACATAAATATGCTTGAACCAAGGTAACAAGGGCCCCGTAGGGGTTGTACTAAAAAAAGTAATGTAGAAATCATTCAAAGATTTCAAAACTATTGAGGGGTATTGCTAATGCACCTTGGTATGTAAGAAACGAAGATCTACATCGGGACCTTCAAGTAGACCTTGTTAAAAAAGTAATTTATATATATGCAGAATGTTATCAAAAAAGACTTCATCGTCACTTTAATATCGAGGCCATCCAGCTCCTCAATACGACGGACCTAGTGAGAAGACTCAAACGGACTAAGCCCTTTGAGCTAGTGGTACAACATAGTGTAGTGTTAGTGAAATAGTCACTTAATTTAAATTATAGAACACAAGAACAATGTGTCAACTCCTTTATGTTAGAACAAAGAAACGCAGTGTCAATGGACGCCTCCTTCAATAAACGATTATTTAGCAGTTTAAGTTAGATTAGAATTACTAATTAGCTTTATATAAGGCCAGATTGTAATTGATATGAAGTACCCTATTACTCAGTCGGTACTTTATATGTAACAAAAAAAAAAAGGTCTAGTTCTGTGGTTTCCTGAACTATTTTCGCGACAACCTTATATACAAGGACTTTTTATTGAAGTTATTTCTATTATTTAATAATTTATTTAGTTAAAGCGGCATAGCACCGCGATTTAACACAATTCGTCTTCCTGACGAATTTATGTAGTTTTATAAAGGAGAATGCCCAAGTGACTATGGAACTCAGTATCGCTACAATCTATTGTGCCATAATGCATTTGAGCTTAATTGTTAGTTTGATTTGAATATATTCAATTGCATATAAAAAATATTTATAATTCTTGGCATTCAGCAGCTATATGGTAATGAAGGACCATAAAAATTAGAATTTTTGAAATAGTTAACAAGTTATTTAAGTGGTTATTTACGTTTTTCTTCCTCTAAGGACTGAGATGTTACCAGCGACATTAAAAAGTGTACACATTCAACGCATTCAAGATCAAATTAGCTGAATATATCAAATCAAACCACGCACTATTAAAAGACTGAATGCGTTGGATGGACATTATTTTTTATTTATTATTTTTTGTATGAATCGGCGAATGCATTTTTGTTATTCCTAATTTTTCTCATGTAAGTGATGTAAATCTTTTATGAGAATAAAGATTCTTTAAACGTAAACGTATGTTGGCCTCGTGTATAAGTATAGCCGTTAACCAAGCCACTCCAAACCGGAACAAATTCCAGTTCCAAAAAATTGCTTCATGGATAAAAATGAGGGCTAATATAAACATGTACACATCTTATACATCGTATCTGCATCATAAGTAGGTACTTACCAGTGTACATGGGATCCAAGAACCTAGGGTATTGTAGGTTCCATCATTAAGTTGTCTCAACGGCTGTCAGAGCAAATATCGCACTTGGAGGAAATTAATGCACCCACGAGATGGATTTTCAATAATTTATCGCTATCACTCATTAGTTATTATTTGAAATGAACAATAACTTAAAATTGAGTCTTTAACATCGCGATCTCGTCTTATGGTGGTCAAATAAGTATTAACACGAAAACTTAACTAATGGCGTCAATGTCTGGTATCATTTTGGCTTTCATTTAATAGAAATTGAAAAATAAAACGAATCAAACACGAAATCATAGTTACTGAATATTACTACGAGTTCAAAACAAACAGTCAGAAACGTCACACTAAAATTATTATTTGTTACGCGGGTACATTCTCGATTCCTTGAACCAATCGTATTTTAGTAAAAGCAATTGGCAAAGATGGCGACAAAATAAATGGTCAAGACAACTACTTTTATTTTGGACCATTTTTATGCGGAGAATTTGATATCTTGTAATATTTACAAACATTGTTTTAATTAATAATAGGAATTACTGATTTCATAAAGTAGTGACACAACTTAGATTTTGCGATACCAACCGTGGGCATTCTCCCTTGCATATTTCATATAACTAAAACACAAAATTCCGACATATTATCTCGCTCCACTTGTAAACAATATATAAATCATTACTACCCTCAATGGTACCTCAAAGAGTAATTATTAGGCTTCTATTTCGCTAAGACAATTATAAATATTCAAATCCTTCTGATCAAACACAGATAAAAACTTTTTCAAAATTTGAAGTACAAACACAGAAGCCCTCGATAAGTCGCAGTTGTAACCCTTTAGCTTTAAAAACATTAAAGCAGCCCTTCCAGCCCCATCCAGTCAATTGCCACTTGTTTCCCCACGCAATTAACGCAATTTCCCTCTACAAATGAGAAACGAAAATTAAAAAAATTGCATTGCTATATTGAGTAAACGCGGAAGCATAAATAAAAATATTATTTTTTAAATTAATTTATGCAGGTATTATGAACATGCTTTCATATGTAACTAACTACTAACTAACATAAGGTAAGTTATAGTTATGTTTAAGTAATATTAAATATTTGCTGTTTACTTCGACCCAGGAAGTACAACCGCCACACACCTGTTTCTAGCGTGAAGCATTTCTTGCGTTTCGATGGAAGATGATACTGCAGATAAAACCCATATTGTAATTGAAGTTAATTACAGATGTCCGGCCGTGACCACTTACCATCAGGTGGAATGCATGCTCGTTTGCTACTTCAATCAGATAAAAAAGGCTCGAAAAGGATTAAATAAAACGTCTTTTACTCGCCATGTGACTTCGCTCTCATAACTTAGTTTCCCAGTGTGAAAAGTGCAAGAGGATGGCATGCATTAGTTAAAGTCGTTCCAACCGGACCGGAGTTAATCTCGCGAGATTCAAGCGCGATACGTAATGACTGTGGTCACTGCAACTGGACCTGGAAACATTGGACTAAAAGCTAGATTTAGTTACTGGATATTTTATGAAAAATACTGGGCCAACTTTTCCAGTTTTGTGTACTTTTTATGTGGCGTAGCAATCGATATATCTGACCACTATTGTCTAATTACTGGGCACGGGTCTTCACTCAGAACGTCTTGTCCATAGTCCACCTGGTCAAGTTATTAGTGTGCCTCGAGTTGGTAGCCTTTGTATTTTTGTATTTGTATTTTGAAGAGCGCTTACATCAAAACCACAAATAGTTCTATCAGCATCGTAACATATATCATCTCTCTCTCTTACCACTTTCTTTAAAATGGCAGATATGGAGGTGGTACAGTCCATCTACAAAGTTTTATGACAAACATATATCATTTAACCAAGGCAAATTTAAAACTTAAAGTTTGCCTTGTATAGCTTAAAAAGCTTTCCAAGGGTCACGACATGAAAAATTAAAATATGCAAAGCACAAAGATCACGTCTCGAGTCGCTGAAGGAATCTGAAATTCCTTGTTGTGCTAAGTATCGTATAGTTTACTGAGCGGACACCCTGAGCGCCGCGACGCTAAGGAGAATTTTGAGTCTGATTTGAATTTCTATTCAGGTATCTTGGATCTTATGGAAGTAGTATAAATCTATGGTTATAAAGAAATATTCTGAGGTGGTTTAATTTTTCCGCAGGTGGTATTTTTTCCATTTCGTATTATTTTATTTGTAAATATATCTGCTGAATTGTATTCTTATGTTATTTGTAAGAACTTGAAATAAATAAAAAGTACCTACTTAACGCAGTTTCTGTATTAAATAAGAGTGATCTTACTTTACAAAGAGCCAAGACGTAAGATACGTGTTTCTAAAAAGTCAAGATATAAGAAAATAGATAAAAAAGTATTATCTTCACGATGAATGATACACAATAAACTAAAAAAGGAAACATAAAAATAATAAGATGAGACATGATTTAAGACTTACATAAATATTGTTTTATTTTAATATCGAATACTTACATTTAACGGGGATTTCGGAATTTAATTCTATTTCTTTTAAACTATTCAACGCTTTCTATATTCATTGGCCCTCAGTAGGATTGTCTCCTTTGAGTGCCATGGACACACGAAGACAAATACAAAAATACCCAGACCCGGAATAAGTCGAAATTCATCATCCTGATCCCTGTCTGGCCGGGAATCGAAGCCTGAAACCACTGCGGGTCAGACCGGTAACCGCACTGCCAGGCTGGCGGTCATCTAATGGTAAATGGCTGCAACTGAATTAAATAAAAGGTCTCTAATGGCTAAATATACACCATTATTAACTTGAAGGATCCTAGAGCAGGCGACCCCAGTTCTGATAACGCACTTGCAAAATTATAGTTTTTAGATAAAAAGCGTTTGAGCGATTATTCAAATCTGCAAGTCACTCAAGTATTATTGCAGTAAAATATATTTCGTACGAAAACCGGGTATACATATTGTTATGTGAAGATGTAAATGCTGTATTTTACTCTTTTAAGTGAGATTTACTGCATAAACTTTACCCTCTCTAGCGTTAACATTGCATTAGTAAACTTAACGAAAAGTTTTCATTGTCATACAACAAAAAAAAACCTTTTTTTCTACTTAAACGTCAGTACAGGAAAGTTAAGATTCTTCTAAAGCAATCACCGCAAAAATTCCGTAAAAATATCGATTACTGCGTGATTTATATACTTCTATATACTAATATACAACATTACAAGGTGGTAGAACCAGTGTAGTTCGACCGGGAAAGTACCTATTTCTAGCGTGAAGCATTTCTTGCGTTTCGATAGAAGGGTGTGGTTGCCGGCACACTTTCCCATGAAGCGCCCATCATAGTCCTCGGGAGTAGCAACGCATCTGTGATTGACTTCAGATGGAACCCATGTTCTACATGAAGTTGATTACAGATGTCCATGGGCGGCAGTGACCACTTACCATCAGGTGGACTGCATGCTCGTATGCAACTTCAGTCAGATAAATAATAATAATAGTAATAAAAACTACCCTCGTAGGCAGAGTTGTTATCAGTAGATAACCGTTTCAAATCCTGTCAAAATATTTGTTGAACAATTTCATAGCTTCCGCTGACTTCGAATTCAAAGCCAATATCACATATGTATACAATACTGCGGTTTGTGTATTCGTCTGCTATTATGTGGTCACGATAACATAAACAGAAGGCTGTTGCGGTGCTTCATAGAATGCGGTTGTGCTACAAAATTAATTTATTTACTGGAATATATTTATTCTAAATTCATACACACTTATGGCAGTGTTAGGACCTAGTGTGTTAGGGTTTGAGGGGGGTAGGCAGAATCGGTATACTTAAGACATTCTAATTTTAGGTGACTATTAGGGTTACTAATTATTTCGCCGATCTAATACAGGTCTTCAATTCCATTTCAAATTGATTAAGATACTGGCGGATTCATGATTTCAATTAGATTGTGATGTTCCTGTAGATCCGGGACCAGAATAGGGCTAAGGTATCCTCTGCCTGTCATAAGTGGCGAATAAAATGGGGCTTCTGGGGTTGCGAGCGGTAAGAGTGGGAGCTCGGACCGTCCAGCCAAGTGACCCCGAGAAGGACGATGGCATGTATGGCCGCATACCGTCGTAAAGACCGAGAAGCACGGTGAGCACCAATCAGGGGTCAGCATCACCGGGGAAGAGCCCAAAATGGGCATTGCGATCGGAGGACTCCGGCTGTGTTCCGTTGCAGATCCCGAAGTCCTCCACGTAACGCCGAGGACGGCCAATTTGGGGGTTTTAGTGAGGTAAAATCCCATATAATGCGGAGTTGCTCCCACTGTGGCGTGTATCTTCTGAAGGTCTCGATAACAAAAAAAAGGACTTAGATTACGAAATTCACTCAGCCAAAGTCAGACTATCAGTTATTTCTATGACGTAAAGAGGTTACCCTAACAAAACGTTAAAAATATTATTATAGATAAATATATAGTACTAAAAAAGAAATAAAATTTTCGAAATTTATTTATTTAAAAATGATTAATAGCAAATAATTTCAGACATTGTTCATACTGAGCTCACAGAAAAATTACTAAGCAAAAGTATGTCAGGGCCTAGTTTAAAACCATTACAGAGCTCTGAAAATGTTTTATGAAGACCGCAAAAGCCTTAAGCTAGCTCTCCACATCCCACGCACCCTCATAACAGTTTAATTTTAATATCCTTTAAGTAAAAACGCTAACAAACCTTTGTGTTCACACAATAGAACTTTTTTCCAACTACCCACTTTGCGAAGTTTGTAATTACGAGCTTTTATGACAATAGTAGGTTTAAATTTAACTAGGCTCTCGCTATCGTACTATTTGCGTGTTTTTGCGTGCTGGAGTTAACATATCGTTCTGGTATGTAGAGAGTTGCGGGTTCGACCGACCGGCCAGACAAATAGGTTTAAACATTAGTGATTCGTTAAAAATGTCATTCAGGTTTAAGAATGTAATAGCGTAACATATTTATTACTAGTTGACCCGGCAAACTTCGTTCCGCCTAAATGTAATAAATCTAAAATTGTCAATATTCCTCTACTATATTACACATGTACTAAAGACAAAAACCTTCCTCTTGAATCACTCTATTACAAAAGCTGCATTAAAATCCGTACCATTGTTTTAAAGATCTAAACATACATAGGGACAGACAGTAAGCGACTTTGTTTTATACTATGTAGTGATTTGCTTTGATATCTCTTCAATGAATTGTTTAGAAATCTGGTCCGAAAATCTAATTTGGCTCCTTAGTCAAACAGACGCATGTGGCCGGCGAGCCGCGGTTTGCCGCCCTGCGCGAAGGAACATCTACATCTACAGAACGGAACGTCAAATCTTATTTGATTTGCGCTTATTCGGTGCTTTTTGGCGAAGAAAAACATCGTGAGAAAACCTACACAATCGAGAGTTCTTGAAAAAAAAAACTCGGATGTGTGTGAAGTCCACCAATTCGTACGCGATGGACCAATGGCCAGCGCGACTATGATCTAAACTCTCACATTCTGAGAAAAGATCCGTGCCCAGCAGTGGGAACATAGTGGGTTGACGAGACTCATTTTATATAATATAAAAGCGAAAGACTACAACCATCATAATATGCACCAATAGCTTTATTTCTATTGGAGAATATCTGAGGAAGTTCACACTGCATTCGGATTTGCTGAGAGTATACCGTACTGTTAACTTTGAGCTGTCAGTGAAAATAGGTGTAAGTCTGATTTTTAATAAATTCTAACATACAGATATAGGTATTTATACGTCTTTGTCCTGTTAGAAAATCACTTATAAAAACGGTCATCTATCGTAGACTTCTGTTCTTCTTTCACTAAGATCTATGGATTGGTCTAGTTTTAGAAAAACATTAGAAAAGAGATGTATTGATAGATCTTTTTTTTTACACGAAGATTTATTGATAAAACTCGCTTTGACAAAACGTTTGTAAAACAAAAATATAACATATACGAGTAAATCACAGATGTTGTAACATGTAGACCTGACGATAGCTCTTGTTTTACATAGATAGATAGATATTCATAATTCTAACAATTTTGGTATAAAAATACAATTTCGCAAAAATCCACCTTACGCACATTTTCTCTAGAGATACACTGTGGTGTCTTCTACCGTGTCCAATGTAATCGCTAGTTGGGTACGACTCGGTATGCTAATTAATTGCCCCTCTAAGAGCTCGAAGCACAGCCCGTGTGAAGGCACATGAATTCACGTGACAATGTATATAAATTGATTGCACCCATCTTGTATCTGCTGGAGTTACTAGATGGGTGCATACTAGATGGGTCAATACTATTCTTGAAAAAATGTATTTGAAGATAGTCCTCGTCAACCCATTATTGTTCCACTGCTGGGCACGGGTCTTCTCTCAGAATGATTATATAGGCCATAGTCCAACACGCTGGCGAATTGGAGGATATTTTTTTATTATTACTTATATCTTTGAAGATAGTAATAATAAAAATGTTTTAGCGTTATATCTCCGTGTCAGAAAAAGTTCTTTATTACACTTTTATGACACTTTTTTAAGAAAAATCCAAAAAGCGTTAAATCCAATAAATTATTACACAAAAACAGCAAAGAGCCAGAGTGCTTTAAAACAATAAACTGTTTCTGTTTGCATAATATTTTTTTGTTTCAAGACGGAAATAAATCTCTGAATCTCTATTTTTCTATCACGACGATTTATCAATAGTCCTTGTTTTACAAAAATCTATAGATTCTTGTAATCTCCGTGTTACAAGAAATTGGTTTAAAATAAAAATAATTTTAAAATAGTATTTTATTATGGGTAGATACTATTTTAAAAATAATTTTAAAATAGTGTCTACGCATTATAAAATAGTTACGCGATGGACGCAATCAATCAATATGCCTACTTATGTACATTGTCACTTCAATACATGAATGCCTTCACCACGTCTCCATTTCCAGCTTGTAAAGGGCCAATTAGCGGGTACACTAGACACGGAAGAACATACCACAGTGCTGATACCCTAGTGAAAACGGGTATAAGTATGATTTTGACAAATATATTGACTATACTCGTATACCAAAATTAGAGAAACGGAGGATTATCGAGAACTCTCCTTTTATCTAAAACAAGATGTATCCACAGTTCTCCTATTAATAGAAGCAAATAATAGGAACATGTAGATGGGACGATCGTTCGATATCGGCCGGTGCACGCGCGGCCATTGTGACGTCATCTGTTTTCAACATTTGGACTCCAAGTCCGACACATTCATTCGCTCGAAAAACACAACCCTAGGAGGGTAGTCGTAGTAAAGTAAAATTTGTATTACATAACCAGTGTTATATTAACAACTATAATCCCGTTTCATTCTACTTTAAATCCAACAAGACATGTAGAATACAAACTACGAGTAAATTGGAGCGAAATAACAAGTGTTGGTGTCGCTACGAGATACCGCATCGCTGTGACGATAAAACTGATTTATGTGTCGCGATATTCGTCGCACACCCACTTACAGCGTCCACACATTTGTTCGAATATCTAAGATCTGTGTACTAAACTTTTGTGAGGTTTTTACTGAAATGTAGTTTATTTGGATGGAGTTAGTTGTAAGCAAGATCTTTAGTTGTGGGAAGAACCACAGGAAAAGATGGTGTTATCGGCTAGCTAATGTTCTTACAGTAAATTTATATAAGGTATGTAAGAATATTAGGAAAATATCCAAATTAAACAAATATTACACAATTAAATATTTATTACAATTTTGAAGTTAATGACACAATTTATTTAGTTTATACAATAAGATCATTGATATTCCCTAATACCAGCGGAAGAACATGAGACTAAATACAACAACGGACTCAGGGCCGCTTGTGAGGATCCGCGAGGTGAGCACATACGAGTATAATCCCTTAAACTCAAGCACTAGGGCATAAAGTTATAATGACTGCGCTTACAGATAAATAAATAAACAGTCTAAGTCGCACACGGTTTAATAATAATTGTAATACCAACAATAACAACAAGGTTATATAATTTACTTTTGTAATGATAAAGTAACAATAAGGGTTGGCTATTTTACTTTTATAACTGGTGGTTAAAATTTTACTTTTGTAACGAAGCAGAGACCCTTGGCATCGGAGAACATGGATAACCATGTGGCCGCAACCTCACGGAAGACCTACGGGTAGATATAGACAGGGAATCCTATCCTACGTGTCTGTGGTTACCTCGGAGACTGGGGCAGACGCCCGCGACGGCTGTCCTGGTGTGACGCTTCGTGACGGACTTTGAGGACACCACGTGGCACGTGGTCTGGACTGGACTGCAACCTCTAGGTTCAGGCTAGCGCACACGCGCAAATTAGGATGACACTCCTAATAAATATCCTAACAAATAAGGGCTCAAAATGAACGAATTCGACACTCACGTGGCATTGAAGACTTCGACGGGTATTTACTGCTGCCGGGCGACAGGGAAATCACATTCACATTATTACATTTTGTGGTCACACCATCCCTGGAACCACCAACGACTTCACAGGGTCACCACATGGCCATGACCCGTACACAGGGCTAGCGAACTTCCATGGCCTTCGACTTGACCGCTCGACCGCCAAAACGAAAAGAACTCCAATAACGACCACTGGGACTAAAGACACTCTGAAACAGATAAAAAAATAACCTCAGATGACTTGTATACGACCTTGGAGTTTTAAATTTATATTTTACTATTTATTAATTTTACTATGCAATTATTTCTATTTAATATTAAATTATTTTATTAATATTATCTTTTGAAATTAATAGTTGAGATTGTACTATTAAAATATTTATTGTCTCTGTTTACAACATTAGCGCCACTGTGTCAAAGGAACTAATTGGTTATCGATCTACGGTAATTAAGTTACCGTGACCCAACAGATGGCGCTGAGACATATTATTAACACACAACTTATGGGGTCAAATTTGCTACGTTACATGGTGTATGAAATGATTTTTTTCCAAGGTAGAACGTATATGCCTCGACCCGGAAAGACCCGGTCTTTACATCTATTTCTATCCAGAAGCAATTCTTGCGTTTCGATGGAAATGTATGCTAACTGGCTCAATTGAATATGTAATGATATGTCATATATAATAACCCGTATAGCCGTATGGGCTGTAGCACGTACTAAAGAAAAGGACATACATCCAAATATCCGTACATACACACATACATACATTCATACGCTTAAAAATAATATCCTCCTCACGCGGTCGGATAAAGAACTACTCTGTTTCATTCTAACTTTAAAGAAACTCAACAAGACATCTAAAATAAAAACTATGAGTAAATTGGAGCGCAATAACAGGTCCTGGTGTCGCGGCGATGAACCGCATCGCTGTGACGATAACATTGATTTATGTATCGCGATATTCGTCGCACGCCCACATAGAACGTCCACACATTTGCTCGAATATCTAAGATCTGTGTACTACAGTTTTGTGACGTTTGTGCTGAAATACGATTTATTAGGATACACTGAATGTATGCAAAGAAATGGAATGTTTTTTTTCAAGGTAGAACGTATATGGCTTGTCCGGGAGATACAACCGCCACACTTATTGCTGCGTGGAGGAATTCTTGTGTTTTTGTTGAAAAGTATAGTACAGGCTGACTTTTATATGAGGTGACCATCTTATCTTATCTTTGGTAGTTGCAAAACATCTCTGATTGACCTCAGATAAAACCAATATTTTACATAAGGTTGCTTACAGATGTCCATGGGCAGCAGTGATCACTTCTGCCCCGGACTACGTTCTCACTTACTACTTTAAGTTAATAAAAAAAAACTATTTGTCAACGAGCGACAACTGTTTATATTATCAAAAACTCTTTTTAGTCAACTTTAAAGGAACCGAACAAGACATCTGGAATACAAACTATGAGTAAATTGGAGCGAAATAACAAGTGTTCGTGTCGCGGCGATAAACCGCATCGCTGTGACGATAAAACTGATTTATGTGTCGCGATATTCGTCGCACACCCACTTACAGCGTCCACACATTTGCTCGAATATCTAAGATCTGTGTACTAAAGTTTTGTGATGTTTGTTTCCAAATGTGTTTTATTAGAATAGATTCGGTGTATGCAAAGGAAACTCTCGGGAAGGTAGAACTGCCACATCTATTTCTAGCGTGAAGCTATTCTTGCATTTCGGTTATAAGGTACAGTAACCGGCTTACTTTTATGTGTGGTGACCAACTTAGTTTTCGGTAGGAGCAATACATCTTGACTTGATATAGGATCCTCGTTATTTATAAAGTGGTCACTGCCATCCATGGACAGCTGTAAGATATCCATGGATATCAGTGACACCTTGTCGTCAACCCATTATTGTCCCCCTGCTGGGCACGGGTCTTCTCTCAGTATGACAGAGTTTAGGCCATAGTCCACCGCGCTGGCCAAGTGCGAATTGGTGGACCTTACCATAAGACACTTGCAGTGACACCTTACCATA
The DNA here is from genome assembly GCA_949699795.1 of Spicauda simplicius. Taxonomy (NCBI): domain Eukaryota; kingdom Metazoa; phylum Arthropoda; class Insecta; order Lepidoptera; family Hesperiidae; genus Spicauda; species Spicauda simplicius. The sequence continues at coordinate 16,630,707 of OX453076.1, forward strand.
GGTAGACTGCATGCTCTTTTACTATTTTTTTTATGATTGAAGTAGCAACGATCATGTAGTTTACCTGATGTTAAGTGGTCACTGCCGCCCATGGACATATGTAAGCAACTTCATAACATTAGTTTCTATTTGAAGTCACAGGTGCGTTGCTACTTCCGAGGACTAAGAAGCTCACCTCATATAAAAGTCTGCCGTGAACCACACCATACACATTTCCATCGAAACGCAAAAAGTGCTTCACGCTGGAAATACGTGTGGCGGTGGTACTTCCCCGGTCGAAGTACACTGGTTCTACCACCTGCAAATTTTACCATTATTTTCAATCTTATAAAAAGCTTTATTTTGTACAGGGGCACTTACAAATCGCGAGTTACAATTCATTATCTTACACTACTACAAAATCGGAACAAATCCGTCAAGAAACTGAAAAAGCGCACAATTCAAAATTCTCAACACTACGTTGAGAATTATCGACGAACACAATTAAATACACATACATAGGGATAACTTGAAAACTACTCGACAGATCTCGTCCTAATGAGACCCTATTTTAATGAGATCCTATGACAAGCACTTCATTTCTAATAAAAAAAGAATCATAAAAATCGGTACTCCCACACACGGTACACCGCTAAAAATACAAAAAAAACACACGAATTGGGAACCTCCGTTGAAGTCGGTTAAAAGCAATTACAGTTTAATGCATTACAACTGACGTTTCTTTATAACCAACCTCTGGAAAGATAGACTCGTGTTCCGTTGAAGATAAGATAAGATAGATAAAAAAGAAAGGAGAAATAGGAAACGTCGGTGTCGCTGAGAGCTTCCCGAAGCGAGCGGTTGATGCGCCGTGAAATGGAATGCCTGAGGCCTCGGAGGCTTTGTAAGGCTAGGCCACACTTTACTCTACAATATGCTACCTTTTCGTTCTTTTTTTTATCTTACTGAAGTACCAAACGAGCATGCAGTCCACCTGATGGTAAGTGGTCACTGCCGCAGATGAACATCTATAATCAACGACATACAGAACATGAACAAGAGCAGTGATAGCCTAATGGTTGAAACTGGCCCTCTCGATCGGGAGGTCCGAGGTTCAAACCCAGGCACGCACCACTGATTCATATGCGTATTATAAACTAATTATCACTGCTTTTCGGTGAAGGAAAACATCGTGAGGAAACCTACACATCCGAGAATTCTTTAAAAAAAAAGTTCTCGAAGGTGTGTGAAGTCCACCAATTCGCACTTGGCCAGCGCGGTGGACTATGGCCTAAACTCTCTCATACTGAGAGAAGACCCGTGCCCAGCAGTGGGACAATAATGGGTTGACAACGACGATACAGAACATGGGTTCCATCTGAAGTCAATCACAGATGCGTTGCTACTCCCGAGGACTATGATGGTCACCTCATGGGAAAGTGTGTCGGAAATCACACCCTTCTATCGAAACGCAAGAAATGCGTCACGCTAGAAATAGTTGTTACGGTGGTACTTCCCCGGTCGTACTACACTGGTCCTACCACCTTCAAAACCACGTTCTTTTGGGATATCGAATAAAAATAAACAGACATGTACGTATTGTCAGTGGAAAGGAAATAATGCTAAAGCGCCAATATATGTATATATATTTGTGGGTAATGAGTTTTGAAGATTTTTTTACAGAAAAAAAAACCATGTCACCTTTATTTTTAGTAGCATCTTGTTGTTGGGAATTCATACTACTTCAACATGATCCCACCAAAATTATTTTTTTTAATTTAGTTTTAGTAGCATCTTGTTGTTGGGAGTTCATACTACTCAACATAAAAAAAAAACGCTTTCTACACTCATAGCCCCACACTAAGATTTTCTCCTGTATCGTGGGTCCTGTGGACACACACAAGATGTATACACAAACACACAGACCCAGAACATAAATCTAAACTCATCATACAGATGGCCGGGAATCGAACCCGGAGCTGCGCGTCAGACCGGTATGGTAACCGCTCCGCCACGCGGGTCGTCAACATGATCCTACCAAAAATAAAGGTGACATGATTTTTTTCATTTAGTTTACGTAAGATCTTGTTGTTGGGAGTTCATACTACTCAACATGATCCCACCAAAAATAAAGGTGACATGATTTTTTTCATTTAGTTTACGTAAGATCTTGTTGTTGGGAGTTCATACTACTCAACATGATCCCACCAAAAATAAAGGTGACATGATTTTTTTCATTTAGTTTACGTAAGATCTTGTTGTTGGGAGTTCATACTACTCAACATGATCCCACCAAAAATAAAGGTGACATGATTTTTTTCTGTAAAAAACCTCATTTCTCACAAATGCTATTTGGCGTTATAGCATTATTTCCTTTCCACTGACAATATGTACTTTAAACTTTAAATTATTATTTTTTAATACGATCTACCATTTTTTTTTGCCGTGACCATGATTCATGTAACTGGATGGGTTGAGTAAGACGGTCGCCTTACCGGCTTGCGTCGCATTAAAAGTGAACCGGAAACTAACACGCTAGACATAGGCGAGGCAGTGGTACCTCCTTAATATCTAAGGATACTTCGGTTCGGGTTCTCTTTTACTGAACTGTAAGGCAAGATATTGGAGCTAACTTTCATTACCATGTAAAAAATCATGATTGTAATTATATAAAAAAAAATAAAAAAATGGATATAAATAAGAAAAAAGACAAACCCGCTGAGTTTCTTGCTGGATCTTCTCAGTTGAGGTCGTATTCCGATCCGGTGGCAGTGCAAGAAAAAAAATGTAACTGACAATTTGTAAGTGCCCCCGTAGGCCTATACAAAATAAAGGTATTTCATTTCATTTCATTTCATACTCGTTCTACTACCTTGCCAAGTATAATAGGCAAGTAAAATAACAACTTCAGGTGGTAGTTCGACCTGGAAGGTACCCTTCTAGTGTAATTACCGGCGAGGGTTAACAGACGTCCAGCTTTTGACGGGACCACCCCGATTTTTTATCAAAATCAAATGTCCCGCGCAGGACACCGCGAGGGCTGCTGTCCCTAAAAAAAATGGCAATCCTGATGCCGGCACATTTTTAAATAAACCGACCATCTTAATCCTCGGGAATAGAAACACATGGGAAGCAGGGAGAGCCTACCATCAGGTGTTCGCTGTTAAAACATCTTGTAAACGATTTAACGTTTCTCCTTATGTGGCATTACCTTTATATATAAATGTTCCGTCTAAACCGAACATTAACCATTACAGGGTATAAATAGACACTATTCTCTGCGGTGTAAATATAAATGTTTTGAACGGTTTATTTTGTAATGTTATTTATTTTCAGTCCTTTGTTTGAGCTTGGACATTCATTCATTTAGGGCCCTAACTAGACGAATGAAAAGGGTATTTACGAGTTTTTGACGGACTGAGTGATAAATATTGATACAGAAAGTGTCAGATTTAATAAATAGACTATTCGATAGGTGGTAGAACCAGTGTAGTTCGCCCGGGGAAGTACCACCGCCACACCTATTTCTAGCGTGAAGCAGATTTTGCGTTTCGATGGAAGGGTGTGGTTGCCGGCACACTTTTATATGAGGCGACCATCTTAGTCTTCGGGAGTAGCAACGTATCTGTGATTGACTTCAGATAGAGCCCCATGTTCTGTATGAAGTTGCTTACAGATGTCCATAGGCGATGGTAGTGACCACTTACCATCAGGGGGAATGCATGCTCGTTTACTACTTCAATCTTATAAAAAAATATTAAGTATACGAAGCCAGGCAAGCATCTCCAATTTTTCAAGGTGACGTGCATATTAAAAATATTTTTTCAGCACTTCTTGTGCACCCTTCTGATTTTACTGGAGCAGTCATTCACAGCAGTACAGTACAATAATTCAGAACAGAACATTTCCGGCAATGGGACAATGATGGAATGACGACAATACCACGTCATTCACAAGAACAACAATAAGGCAGTAAAGCAGTAAGCTCGATCGAACGTATATTGTACGATCGAGAACGTACAATCGCGTTTCGTTGGAAGGCTGTGTTTGCTGGCTGACTTTCAAGTCAGGTGACCATCTTAGTCCTGGGAAGTGGCAACGCATCTGTGATTAACTTCAGATAGAACCCGTGATATAAAGTTGATTACAGACGTTTGTAGAAGCTATTATACCACTTCTTATTAAGTAGTCAGCTTTATCGTTTGCTACTTATAAAAAGTAATGCGGAAGTCCACTCTTGCACTACCAAGGCTACACATTTCTATACAGTTGTCTGGCCTGACACGCAGTGGATCTCGGGTTTGATTCCCGGCCAGACAGGTATCTAAATGATGAGTTTAGATTCTTGTTCTGGGTCTGGGTGTTTGAGTATTCGTCTTTGTGTGTGTACATAGCACCCACGACACAGGATAATCCTAGTGTGGGCTTATGAGTGTAGAAAGCGACTTTTAAGCGTCTTTTTTAAGTGTCGTCGTGACCACAATCTATATCAATATGAAATGAAATGAAATGTCTTTATTTTGTATAGGCCTGCGGGGGCACTTAGAAATTGTCAGTTACATTTTTTTTCTTACACTACCACCGGATCGGAATACGACCTCAACTGAGAAGATCCGGCAAGAAACTCAGCGTGTTTGTCTTTTTTTCTTATTTATATCCATTTTTTTAATATAATTACAATCATGTTTTTTTTTTACATGGTAATGAAAGTCAAAGTAATGAAAGAGAAATTGTCAGATATTAAAAAGTATCCATTCCGCATAAAATTAGTCAAAAACCTCAAATTATTTCATATTTTCTTAAGTGTGTATACCAAATATTTTCTAAAATTGTGTGTTATTCGAAGTAATTTCGAGAAAGCGAGCTACTTCAGTCTCCCGGGAGTCGGTGCAGCCAGATTGCACACGCGAGGATTGGTAATAGATACAAAGGGATGGGATGCAGTCGATGTTTCTGCCGTATAGCTGCATAAGTTTCTGTATTCGCTTAGAGAGAAATCCGAATATTTTAACCTAAGTGTATAAAAGCACTTAGGTTAAAGCCAGTGCAGTGATAGCCTAATGGTTGAAACTTGCGATCCGAGGTTCAAACCCAGGCACGCACCACTGATTTATGTGAGTATTAGAAATTAATTATCACCGCTTTTTGGTGAAGGAAAACATCGTGAGGAAACCTACACACCCGAGAGTCCTTTAAAAAAAGTTCTTGAAGGTGTGTGAAGTCCACCAATTCGCACTTGGCCTTAGTGGGCTATGCCCTAAAACTCTCTCATTCCGAGAGAAGACCCGTGCGAAGCAGTGGGATAATAATGGGTAGACGACGTATAAAAGCGTCAATCGTATGTTAGGATTTCGTTATCAAAGGGTAAAAACGGGACCTTATTGCTAAGACTCCGCCCACGTGTCCATATGACCGTCTGTCTGCTGTCACCAAGCCGTATCTTATAAACTGTGAGAGCTAAACAGTTAAAATTTTCACAGATAATATTAGAAAGACTAAAATTAAAATTTAAGGGGGCCACCTATAAGACCACCGTACTTTTTCCCGTTTTTTACAGATGGTACGGAACTCTTCGTGCGCGACTCCAACTTGCACTTTACCGGTTTTATATATTATTATGTACCCTGCGCGCGTAGCTACGCCATCATAAAAAATACACCAGAAACCTTCGCAATCTCATGAATAACAACTTTGCTTAAGATCATCACATGATCAAATGAATAGTTTACGATTCTACAGAGGACATACAAACAAGTATTAATTTTTACAAAGAAGATAAAAAATCATTTACACATATATCAATGAAGTAGCGATCAAGCATGCGATCCACATTATGGTAAGAGACTGCCGTCCATGAACATCTGCAGACAAGCCTTAGCTTCATACCTATGGTTGGCCACAGATGCGTTAGGTACTAGATATAACTGAGGACCAAGTTGAAACGCTGGACAAGAGTGGCTTAACGCGATACCACAATAATATTGTTATTACTAATCCTCTTGGGCCGCAGTGGCCACTTACCATCAGAAGTTCTTCATACTCGTTTAAAGTATCTATTTTCTGACAGAGAAGACACACGTCGTCGTCAACCCATTATTGTCCCACTGCTGGGCACGGGTCTTCCCTCAGAATGAGAGAGTTTAGGCCAAAGTCCACCGCGCTGGCCAAGTGCGAATTGGTGGACGGCTGTTAACCGAAAGGTTGGAGAAGACACACACACACACTAAACATAACTATATAATTACTTGTTTTTCACTAAACATAAATATATTTTATATTAAGGTGCATGATATATTACATTTTAAACGCTCAGAACAATTGTTTTAACTGTTCTAACACAGTTCAACCGTTCAAATGTATTTGTCGAAAACTGGTATCCATAACACAAGTTTAATCTTGAAATGGATACCAGAGATCAAAAATCGTTATTTAAGATTCATTTAACTGTGTTTCCTATTTTAAGTATCAAATGTACAACTACTTTGAGAAATAATAATAGGTAATAATTATTATTATTATTATACTTGGTTTTTTGTGATGGCGTAGCAACGCGCTTAGGGTACATCTAGTATCCTATAAAAAGAATATCATTAATTGTATCCAACATATCGACATCTTAACAACCCTAAGTCAGTTCGCTCCAGCCTCCGAGCAGGTAAATACAGGCGGGTAATAACCCATTACCGCGTGAGATAACACTGACATAGTTTAATGACCCACGTATATATTGGAGGAACTCTGCAACTTATGTTCAAGTACATTGCTTATGCTATTACTTGGGCATGACTTTTAGGGATATTAAATATAAAAGCATTATATACTCGTAGCGTGGGATTTCATCATCATTACCATGTAAAAAAACATGATTGTATTTATATTTAAAAAAATAGATATAAATAACAATAAAGACAAACCCGCTGAGTTTCCAGCCGGATCTTCTCTGTTGAGGTCGTATTCCGATCCGGTGGTAGTGTAAGACAAAAATGTAACTAACTTTAATAAATAAATAAATAAATAAACTAACTGACACTTTGTAAGTGCCCCCGTAGGCTTATACAAAATAAAGACATTTCATTTCATTCTGTGTCGTGCGTTTCATGCTGACGTTGTTTAATGAGCCACGTATGTGGTGGAGCCACTTTTACTGGTGGTAGAACCAGTGTAGTTCGACCGGGGAAGTACCACCTCTACACCTATTTCTTACGTGAGGCAGTTCTTGCGTTTCGATGGAAGGGTGTGGATGCCGGCATACTTTTATTTGAGGCGACCATTTCAGTCCTCAGGAGTAGCAACGCATCTGTGATTGACTTCAGATATAACTTATTTTCTATATGAAGTTGCTTATATATTTCCATGGGCGGCAGTGACCACTTACCGTCAGGTGGACTGCATGCTCGTTTGCTACTTTAATCAGATAAAAAAAAATTGTGCGCGATCGAACATGCTGTACAGTTGATGTAAAGTGGCCACTGTCGATAATGGACATCCATACACACCCGTCTGTCATGCAGTGTGTTCTGGGGTACGAACGCATCTGAGACTGACATCAGATAATCTTTCTAGGGTAAAAGCAAACGAGCAAGCACTCCACATGACGGTTAGTGGTCAGTCCCACCCATGGACATCTGTAAGCAACTTCATACGGAACAGGGGTTCAATCTTAAGTCAATCACAGATGCGTTGCTACTCCCGAGAACTAAGATGGTTGCCTTAAATGAAGATGAACCAGCCATCACACACTTCCACTGAAACGCAGAACTCTGCAACCTGGAAAATAAATTTAGATTAATACTTGAATGAATACTGATGAGTAAAGTACTATTTATTTCGTTCACCTGGTAGACAAGCCTAACAGTAACTTTGATAGATTATAAATTATTCAATACACATCGATGTTCAAAGCAAAATTTGTCCTTAATAAAAATGTTAAGCCTAAAATTCACTGATGTACAAATCAGGATAATTTTAGCAGTTTTCGCTCGTAACTTATACTTTCTCGTTATTAAGGTGTTTGTGCATAATCTGGGAAGACAAAGAGACTTCTTATAATGTTCTGGATAAGTACTAAAAGTACAAAACCCTGATGTCTTTTATCGACTTGAAACAGCAAACGACTATACAGTCAACCTGATGGTAAAGTGGTCACTTTAACCCATGGTCATCTGTAAGCAATGTCATACAGGACAGGGGTTCTATGAAAAGTCAGTCACAGCTGCGTAGCTACTCCGGAAGACTTAAATCATCGCCTAACATGGAAGGGAGCTGGCAATCGCGCTTTTTCAGCAAAACGCAAGAAGTACTTTAAGCTAGGGATGGCGGTGGTACCTTCCCGATCGAACCAAAATGAGAATTTCTGAAATAAGAAGTAAAAATCTGCAGAGTTAAGCACCGAAGTGTGCTATTGGTAGATGCAAATCCTATGGTGGCACCTTGCTCGATTCCGTGTTTCTCAGGGCACGTTAATTCGCCGGTCCTAATTGTAGTCATTAGATATTAAACGTTACACTTTGTGATAACTGGACTAAATTTCAGACAATATAAAGATCACAGTATGTGCAATTGTGTATGCTCCGAGTCTTTAATTTAGGAGCAAAACTCATATCCAACAGTCAATAGCGGATTTAGGGATAGATAGGGTCTCCAACCCCTCAGTATCTAATTTAATTTACTTAAATTCATCCAATACGTTGCCCACTTTCTACTACGAAATCTGGAATATGGCACTACCAATGCTGAAAAATAGATGGAGCCAGAGATAGGCTTGGAAAAAATTAAAGAAATATTTGCACTTTTTGTCAGTAGTTAAGAAGATTGAAGACGGATTGCACCTTTTGCTAAAATAGTCGGTTAAATTTAAATCAATTCGTCTTATAACCAGTAGAAACTTCACTGATCTTTGTATTAATTTTACTGTGTTGTTTAACTATGTACTATGTTACCGTTTGTTTCCCAAATATAAATAAAATAAAAATAACTAAATTACTCCCGCGGCTTCGCCCGCGTCAGTCATGAATTCATAATGTTCTAGGAGTTAATCTAGGTCATAAACTACGGATGCTAAATTCTACCGAAATTGCAATCTGTTTCTTTACGTAAAATATTCACAAACGATCGCATTTGTAATGTTAATAAGACCAAAAATATTTACATCCTAAATATTTCTGGTTACCGCATTTTCAAGCTATGCTAGTGTGTGGAGTGCTTAATAATTCGCTTTAAATGCCGTCCGCTTCGCTTCGCAATATTAAGTTGGCAACTTCTTCCCACGTGAAACTGCCCAGGGCCTTAGTTTCAAACTTTTCGTGTTTCAAATAAAAACGAGCTCACAACTCTGTACTGAATTTTGGACCTACCTTAGTTTTAATTGGGTTACGTATACGTATACGTATTGGTTAAGTGATAAAACGTATAAAGTTCGACCATCCGGTGGAATGTCCCTAGAAGCAAGGTAGGAAGGCTGGAAATAGGTGTGGTGGTGGTACCTTTCTAGTACCTTCGCCACATCTATTTTAGGCATGAAACAGTTCTTGCGATTTGACGGAAGGGTGTGATTACGGGTTCACCGGGAGTAACCTCGCAACTGTCATCATTCAGATTGAAACCTTGTTCTTTATGAAATTTCTTACAGATGTCCTTGGGCGATAGTGACAATATTTCGTTAGGTGGACCGCCTGCTTGTTTGCTACTTAAATCTTATAAATTACTCTGCCCTGGCGGTGATAAATAACTCTGTAGTCGTAACTTTTGAAAATTTGAGCCTTCTTTTCATCTGGCCCGTCCTTGCAATTCGTTAATTTCGGTTGCGTTATTTGGAAATCCCGGACTCCTCTTTGTAGCGCTGAGGACGACCACCGGGGAAGTTTTAGTGCGGTAAAATCCCACATAACCCTGCGTCGCTCCCAAGGCGTCGGGTACCTTTTGAAGGTTTCCCCCTCGAAAACAAAAAAAAATATCTGACTAGAGATTGAACTCGGAACCAATTTCCCGTTAGGTCAGGCTCATCGCTCAATCATTTGAGTTGTTAAACAAGCAGATAATGAAAATGTCACTTCGTATCCGCTCGTAATTAACAATAGTAAGTATTGATAACTATATAAATAAATGATGTTTTCGTACGTCGGTCGCGTGAATATTGGATCAAAGGGCTGAGCCACACACAGAATATTGTATTCACATAATTAATTCTGTACTGGTACTATAAATAGTCTTGAATAATTTGCCTGTCGATTCATTGTTATTAATTCTTAAGGGATTATCCCACTGCTGGGAGATTCAAAAGAGGGTTAAGTACTATTTTTAATGGTAAAGGGAAGGTAGGTGAACCGTATACTGTCCCTGTAGTTCCGGGACCAGAATAGGACTACGGTACCCTCTGCCTGTCGTAAAAGGCGACTAAAAGAGGCTTCCGGGGTTGCGGGCGGGAAGAGTGGGAGCTCGAACCATCCGGTCAAGTGGCCCGGGAAGGTCGGCGGAAGTGTGGTTGAATGTTGCCGTAAAATCCAGAAGGTGCGGTGAGCAGTTCACGCCCACCAGAGAAGAGCCCGATGGGGCACACGCTGAGGACACCGGCGGCGGTCAACTGGAGTTCCCGGAGTCCTCTTCGCAGCGTCGAGGTCGGCCACCGGGGGGATTCCCGGCTAGACAGGTATCTGAATTATGATTTTGATTCATGTTCTGGGTCTGGGTGTTTGTGTATTCATCTTGTGTGTGTCCATGGTACCCAAGACACAGGAGAAAATCCTAGTATGGGGCTATGTATAATGTATTAAATCTCAGTAACGACAATATATTTGGTTATTAAATCAGATATATTTTATAGTAATATTAATGAGGCGAAGAGAGGATTTGGAAAAACACTTAAACTCGTTTATCTTTAAAGTATCATTGTTACAAATACTGCATTATCCATTATGTCGTCAGAATTGCAACGACAAAATTACATACAATGTATTAAAAATAGATTAATTTTATTACCATATCGTATACCGATTACATTAACAGAAAAACGGTATTATGACTATCATGACGGTGATACTGTGACTGTGTAAAGGTACGAGGCAGTGGCATATTAACATCGCATTAATTATTAACGACTTTGAAAGTTAACAAAGTTCAAAATGGATATATTTTAATATGTAACGTACTCAGGATACGCGTTTTTTTATTTTTTACTGCCTGTATAATCTTCTTCTTTTTACATATAAAAATAAACGTTTGTCTGTATGCCCTCTATAAAATCGTAAACTATTCATTTGATCATGTTTGATGATTTTTAGCCAAGTTGTTATTCATGAGGTCACGAAGGTTTCTGATGTATTTTTTTGTTATGGCGTAATAACGGACGCAGGGTACAGCTAGCTTTTTTGTAAAATTGAAGTACCACACGGGCATGCTTGCCACCTGATAGTTAATGGCTTCTGTTGCCCATGGATAGCTGTTAGCGTTCATACTGAACAGAGGTAGGATCTGAATCACAGATGCTACTTTCGAGGACTAAGATGGTGGCCTCATATGAAAGTCAGTCGGCAATGTGACCCTTTAGGCGAAAGGAGAAACCGCTAAAAATAGCGATGGTTCCTCCCTTGCCGTACCATACTCGTTCTCACACCTTCAAAATCTTAAGATTTGTACGTTCGAGTATCTGTCTACATCGTCAACCCATTATTGTCCCACTGCTGGGCACGGGTCTTCTCTCAGAAAGAGAGTTTAGGCCATAGCCCACCGCGCTGGCCAAGTGCGAATTGGTGAACTTCACACACCTCCGAGAACTTTTTTTTAAAGAACTCTCCAGCGTGTAGGTTTCCTCACGACGTTTTCCTTTACCGAAAAACAGTTGAAAAATCAATGGTGCGTGCCCGGGTTTGAATGTCATACCTCCCGGTCGAGAGGGCAAGTTTCAACCATTAGGCTATCACTGCTCTAATATAATGAATGCTGTTTCTGTTTAATATAAGATATTTATAATTTTTGCTTCAGCCCGGCAGAAACTTCATTACTGCCTTTCGATATTGCAAAACGAAATGTAGAGCTATGGAGTATATTATAAATGAAATATTCCTTCCATTTCCGTGCAAAGGATATTATAAACTCTTCATGTATACGCGAGTATTAAATATACTCTCAACCCGGCTAATTGTAAGTCGGACTTGTCGGATACAAAGGGTTTTGTTGCTAAAAAAACATATGGACCTCTTAACTTGGAAATATTGCTCATTATACAGCCGTCAGTGGTCATTCGACGTGTAAGTTTTCAATCACCTTTTATGCCCACAAGTAATTTATTTACACTAATACTAGCATATTTCTAGCGTGAAGCATTTCTTGCGTTTCGATAGAAGGGTGTGGTTGCCGGCACACTTTCACATGAGGCGACCATCATAGTCCTCGGGAGCAGCAACGCATCTGTGATTGACTTCAGATGGAACCCATGTTCTGTATGAAGTTGATTACACATGTCCATGGACGGCAGTGGCCACTTACTATCAGGTGGATTGCATGTTCGTTTGCTACTTCAGTCAGATAAAAATAAAATCCAACATCAGAAGGAGGGTAATGTTTTTCGAGCCTTTATTTATTTATTCTTTTTGTAACTTACAGTAAATGTCATTACAAATGTGGACTTAATGTTATAAGCATTCTCTGCCAGTCAACCATCAGAAAATCAGAGACACATCGAAGGCGGTATAGCAAAAAAGATTATTAATAAAATGAAATGAAATGTCTTTATTTTGTACCTATAGGCCTACGGGGCCACTTACAAATTGTCAGTTACATTTTTTTTCTTACACTACCACCGGATCGGAATACGACCTCAACTGAGAAGATCCGGCAAGAAACTCAGCGGGTTTGTCTTTTTTCTTATTATAATCCATTTTTTTTTATTTTTTTATATAATTACAATCATGTTTTTATACATGGTAATGTAATGTAATGTCACTTTATATGTGACATTCATATTTCTATGGCACGCGTTACAACCCAAACCGCTTGACGGATTGTAACATACTTACATAAAACATACTGTTGTGAGTTCGTATGTTTGTTACTTTGTCTAAACGGCTCAAGAGATTTTCATAAAATTTGGTAGAAAGTTAGCTGATACTCTGGATTAACATATAGACTTTTTACTGTGGAAAAATATCTTATTCCCACGGGACAATCGATACATCCGCTTTTTAACCGCGAAGCTGCGGTGTTCAGCTAGTATATTTATAACCACCATGACTTTCTCCAATTAGGACGAATTCAACGCTATCTCGTACCTTAAAATTCGACGAGCTATTTGGGCTGTACAGCAAGCTGAAGAAATGGACATTCATACGCTCGAAAAACATTACCTGTCTTTCTAACGCAGTCGGATAAGGAAACTAAGACAAAGCCTCTCAGGATATTACTTTGTTGAAAATTATATTCAATTGTATCAAACAACTTCATTTGTGAGTTTTTTTTTATCTGTTTGAAGTAGGAGACCAGCATGCAATCCACCTGATGGTAAGTGGTCACTGTCGCCTATGGACATCTGTAAGCAACTTCAAATAGAACATGGGTTCCATTTGAAGTCAATCACAGATACGTTGCTACTCCTGAGGACTACGATGGTCGCCTCATGTGAAAGTGGCAATCAAACTCTTCTATCGAAACTTAAGAAATGCTTCACGCAAGAAATAGGTGTAGAGGTGGTACTTCCCGGTCGAACTACACTGGTTCTACCACCTTTCGCTTATTACGAATACGGGTGCTTTTTAGTGCCCTTCAGTATTTCGTTCGAAAGGGTAAGTCTATAGTTTTTAGTCTAAGTCCCTTAAAATGATTTGAAATTTTAGTAGCGTAAAATCACATGTTTCTGAGTTATAACAAAACAAACACGCATACGGTGTGTTTGCTTTAACTGGCGTGTTTACGTTTATTAATGTACTGATTGCGCTTGCCGATACACACTGCCTTGGAAAATGGCCAACAGAATATATCTTAAACAAAAATCAAATCTATTTATTTGTCCACAAAGTGACATAGTACACTTGGTAATGAAACATCTTTGTTGAATTGTTTATTCTACCACTGAGTAGCTTATAAACATACATTAAAATGAAAGTTCTAATTTTTTTTAAACGAGTTAATTTAATATGGAACAAAACAAACAATTGTATGTACATTATTATATACAAAATAAATTATTAAAAATAAAAAAAATATTTCTTTAAATCTAAATGAAAAATACAAATTATAAATAATTAAATATGACCTTTATGATTATTTACTATCAATTATAATTTTAATTGATAGTAAATAATCATCATAAAGGTGTCCACAAATTCTTTAATAATACTTATTTTCTTTACGTTTCTACTAAGAATTTTAATCTATAAGATATGAATAATTGGATGTTGAAGGCAGGTTGTGGTGGTACCAAATTTTTACTTGTTATTGAGAAACAACTTATCACTATTCTTAAGCATCGCTACATAGTATAAAAAAAGTCGCTTCTCGCTTTCTGTCTCTGTGTATGCTTAGATCTTTAAAAGTACGCTATGAATTTTACTTAATAGTTTTTTTAATCGAAAAAGTGATTAAAAAAGAAGGTTTTTGTGTTAATACATGTATAATATAGTGGAGAAACACTGATAATTTTAGATTTTTAGGCGGAACGAAGTTCGCCGGGTCAACGAGTGTTTTATTTCGTATGTACTAACATACGATTCACTTTTATATCAAGCCACCATCTTAGTCAATCATCAGACCGCCTGACGTCAACTAACGAACGTTTGTTCTGTATACAGTTGCTCACAGATGTCCATGGGTGGCAGTTGTCACTTACCATCAGGTGGATTACAAACTCGTTTCGTTATGTTGTGACTTGATATTCATATGAGTATGATTTTTAAATGATCCTAACTTTTATTTTAAGGGATCATTTAAACTATTCTACCTTGGCAAACGATTTAATACCAAACTACCAAAGTCTACTCGATCACAGTAGATTTTCATTGACGGCGACCGATGTTGGAAAGCCACGTCTTTACAAGGGAGATACGAAATTGATGTTAACAATATGTTTGGTCGCTCTTGGGTTACAAAAGGCGCCCGAGGTCGATGGACTGTCGATGTTTGACGTCTTTTGACTGTGATCTCAAGCATCATACGACCAGACAAATGCATTGGATCGATTGGCATTTTAGGTGGATGAGCAAATTCACGTGACGACCCTAGGATGGTCACACATTTGAAATTTCATTAAATTAGCGTTGAATTGGAAGAGTGTAATGCATCAGAAGGAAAGTAATATTTTTCGAGCGTATGTATGTTCATGTATTTAGTAAGCGCTTTAATCTACATGACTTAACGTATTGTAACATATAACATGTTATTTGAAACAACTCGATCGTGAGACTAACATAGGCTATATAACTTTTAAAAATGGCGCCTGCAGTCAGCGGAAAAGAGGAAGGGGGATGACTTTTACGAATATCATAAAAATATCGGTTTGAAATAAAAGCTAGTAAATATAAATAGACCATTACAAATATGTAAGCATTATAACAATTTTATATTACTGTTTTGATGCAAATCCAAGAAAAAACTTAAATTAAATGAATTCCTACAAAAAACAAAAAGCGATTGAAAACTTTTTAGCGGGTTTTATTTAAAGTATTTTAACAATAACGCCTCTCGGACACTCGTGGAAGAAAGTAGAATCCGACTTGTGTCTGAAATCGAGAACTCTCTGGAGCGAGTCTCGACATGGGGTCGACTTAATCTTGTTGAGTTCAACCCCACGAAGACACAAGTCTGCGCGTTTACCGCTAAAAAAACCCCATTTGTTGTAGCGCCAAAGTTTCAGGAAATTCCGCTCACCATTAATAAAAGCTTGGGGATCCTGGGAGTTGACATATCGTGTGATGTGCAGTACCGGAGTCATTTGGAAGGTAAAGCCAAGTTGGCATCTAAAAAACTGGGCGTTCTTAACAGAGCCAAGCAGTACTTCACTGGGGGGCATCTTCTTCTGCTTTATAAGGCACAAGTAAGGCCCCACATGGAGTACTGCTCGCATCTCTGGGCTGGAGCGCCACAGTACCAACTCAACCCACTTGACTCCGTACAGAAGCGAGCGGTCCGAATCGTCAACGACCCAAGGATCACCGATCGGTTAGAACCCTTAAGCTTGCGGAGGGACATAGGTTCCCTTTGCGTGTTCTACCGGCTTTATAATGGTGAGTGTTCCGAGGAACTGTTTGATCTGGTGCCCACATCACCCTTCCTTTATCGCACCACTCGCCGACGGATGAGGTTACATCCGCATCAACTGGACTCGTGGCGGTCATCCACGGTTCGGTTTGCGCGCTCGTTCCTGCCGCGGACGTGCAAGATGTGGAATGAACTTCCTCCTGAGGTATTCCCGGGGCGCTACGACATGGGGTTCTTCAAGAAAGGTGTAAAAAGAGCTCTCCTCCAAAGCCGGCGATGCATTGGCGACTCCTCTGGTGTTGCAAATGTCCATAGGCGACGGTGACTGCTTTCCATCAGGTGGCCCGTCAGCCTTATCGTTAGGTCTTAATATAAAAAAAAAAAACAATGTTTAGCAATGTTACTCGTTATATAACAAAGTCATTAAAAACAAAAACGTTACGTTTGGTGGTAATACCGCGGTCGTACCTACTACATATTTTTACCACCATTTATCGAACTTCTCTACTAAAATGTTTGTCATTTTCCGAGCCCGTGAGTCACATTATGAGGTAGCATTAATAAGAGACCGCTGCTAAATCATGCGCCACATAATGAAATTTTAAATCATTCTTATTCACACGTAAATCACGCGAAAGCGGCCATTTTGATGGTCATCACAGTTACGTAATAGGGTTATTACCGAGGTTGCTTTTTACCCTGATATCAGGATGTGAAGCTAACAACCTCTGTGAATAATTTATTATTGCATAAGATCAAAGAAGCAAACGATCATGCCGGCACACTTTGTTATGAAGCGACCATTTTAGTCCTCCGGAGTAGGAACGCATCTGTGATTGACTTTACATAGAACCTATGTCTGTTTGAAGTTGCTTACAGATGTCTATGGCCGGCAGTGACCACTTACCATCAGGTGGACTGCATGCTCGTTTGATACTTCAATCTAATAATAATAATAATAAAAATACCGTGAACATCTGTAAGCAGCTTCATATAGAACGGAGGGTACATTTTTTTTTTTTTTTAAAAAGATGGTATCCTCATATGAAAGTAGACCGGCGACCCTTCATCGAAACGCAATAACTGAAATAGGCACGTTGGTATCTTTCCTGTCAAACTATACCACAGTAGAAATATTGGGAATAATATTGAAACTGCTACAAACGTTCGAAAACGGCACACTCACACAAACATACGCATTGACAAAGCCGCTAAGGGGTTTTCGCAGTGCTTCAGAAGCGAGTGTCGCGTCAAGACGTGTGCTCACGTTGCTATTTGTTACCGCGATCTTTTTTAAAATGTCACTAGTGTATTGCGTGCTATACGGCGGTTTGAATTTCTTACACCGTAAAATCTAATTATAAATTAAATTGATATTTTTCAGTGAATAATTTGTAATTTATTAAGAATAAAGCATTTTTTTATGTAATGGTTTTTTAATTACTAGATATCACACCCATTTCTAAACATCTACAAGTATCAATATTAAACTGTTTTCCAACTAAGTATCATAATAGTTATAGTCATGTTGGGATTCAAATGCGAAGCTGTGAGATTACCTACTTATATTATTTGTAAACTTAGTAGATATTACAGTTCGACTGATTAATGACTACATGACAATAAATCTATACTCTATACTAATATATAAAGCTGAAGAGTTTGTTTGTTTGTTTGAACGCGCTAATCTCAGGAACTACTGGTTCGAATTTAAAAATTATTTTTGTATTAAATATACCATTTATCGAGGACGGCTTTAGGCTATATAACATCACGCTGCAACTATTAGGAGCGAAGAAATAATGGAAAATGTGAAAAAAAACGGGGAAAATTATTCATCCTTGAGGGCTTCCGTTGCGTGCGCTGCGAAAACGGTACAAGATACCAAAAATATATGTATGAAAGAATTATTTCTCTTGAAATGATCTAAAAAAATGTCCGCGACAGTATATGTCTATCTTTTAAGATTAACTCACTAGAACCGTTTTCATGGTAATCAAATTCGGTCGAAATTAGTTAAGAGTTGTATCAACGTAATAATATTCATTTTTGTCCAAATAAATGTGTTGTTAATAAATGTAATGTTGTTGATTAAGAGTATTTAATTGTGAACAAAATTGTCTTTGACATCACTTAATTTCATTGAACATCTTAGAAGATATGACAATTTTAAAATTCAGCCACGCCGCATGATGTGCAAAATATGACGCTGCAAGGAGGAGGTGCGTTGCTTGCGAGGGACGCGGAGAGAGGGGTGAAAATATAACTAAAAATATAAATTATGCAGAAGTACTCTAAAATAATTATGTTCTTTTCAAAACTAAATTGTCTAAAATAATAATAGAAAATGAAATGGACAAAGTCGTGGGTAAAAGCTATAATTTATAAAGCTGAGGATGTTGTTTGCAAAAATAAATTATGCCCAAAATAACCCTTCTACGCGGATGAAGTCGCGGGCACAGCTAGTGCTAAAATAAGTACCTAATAAACACTATTACGAAAAAAATATATAGAGACAACCCTATCGCTTCAATACAGTGTAGCTGATTATTTCATAAACAAGGCTTAGTTTCCATACTGTTCCATATTTGTACTGTGACTATATTCGCTATATAACTATATTTTTTTATATGGGAACTACATTTACAAAAGTTTAATGTGTAAGACATTCAGAGATGTCGAGTTCGATACCAGATGTTCTGGGTCTGGGTGTTTTATATTCAATCTATTTAACTAAATTATAACAAAATTATATTAATGTTCAATAGACCAACCTCATTACATAACCAATTAATTTTTATGTGTAATTGTGGAATTATTTGCAAACTATTATGCAGAATTAATTGCGGTCTATCAATAATGATATTACTGTTTAGTGGAACAATTTCAAACTATTCAGTAATTAGCAATAATCAATCCGTGCATGTAAAATAGAATTTACCATTAGACAGGGAAACCAAACCACGTGACATATTTTTGATAAGTTTTGCAAATAGTTTGAAAAAGTGCGAAATTGACCTTAGGGGATTAGTTGAAAAAGTGCGTAATTATCCTTAGGGGACACCGTCCTTCCTGTGACCAATGTCCTGTATATTGAATACCCCGCTTCCCCCTTGAAATGTGGTTAATTCCCTAAGTAAAGACTAGACGGAGCGGTGGGCCCAGCCGCCCATCTGGGAGGAGCCCGGTGGGGCAACGCGCTCAGAGGATTCCGGTTGTGTCCCTTTGGAGATCCCGGAGTCCTCTTTGTAGCGTCGAGGACGGCCACCGGGGCACCGGGGGATTTTTAGTGCGGTAAAAATCCCACATAACCCTTCATCGCTATCACGGCGTCGGGTACCTTTTGAAGGTCCCTCAAGAACAAAAAAGGGGAAGGGGGTGGGTAGCAGTATGTCTGAGGTCAATTTTAGAGTTCTAGTGATCTAGAGCCTATCTGGAGCTCATTTTTGATCCATGGACACAAATCCAGTTCACTTATATAAGGCAACAATCTTAGTCCTCGGGAGCAGCAACGCATCTGTGTCTGACTTCAGATAGAACGCCTGTTCTATATGAAGTTACTTACAGATGTCCATGGGGGGCAGTGGTCACTTATCATCAGGTGACCTGCATGCTTGTTTCCAGCTTCAATGAGATAAAAATGCCATTTACCATGAGGTTAACTATTAATTTACTTCTTTAATATAAAATAGGTTAATGAAGGCTCATAAACCTGACTAACAATTTAGACATAAGGAAACGTTAGCAAAATTACATTACATTATATTCCCCATTAAAAACGATATGCGGTGTCCCAAATACCGAATGGCACACGAAACGGCAAATTTCAAGTACCGTTTCATTATTCTCCCATCATTAACCATCCTATTTCACGTCATCAAAGGGTGTCATCCTCCATAAATTCACGGGGTACACATTCATTGGCTATCTTTGCCGATACTGTGCCGATTGAATGTCTTGCGGTATATTTTTTAAAGTGAAACTTCTTTGGGCACGCTGTGAGAGGGTAAGGTACGGTAAGGTAAGTAGGTATTATAAATAAGGTATAATATGATATGAAATGATATTATATGATATGTTACAATCATTAATATAGCCACTAAGCTATGTGGAGATCTTTTTGGTCAATGTAATATTGAGCTGAGCCATAATATACATTTCTATAGTAGATATAATAAGTGCTAAAATGTAGTGTATCTTGCCGAACAGGCCTGTTCGTTAGTAACTGTAAGGCAAGATATTGACGCTAACTTTTATTACAATGTAAAAAAACATATTTATTAATACTTTGAAATAAATCTATTTACACTATATACAAAACAAAATATTAAAAATAAATAAAACATATTTTTTTAAAAAAGTAAAAGAAAATAAAAAGAAATTAAAAATAAAACAAAGAGTCCATATCACTGCCTCTTGGGAGAGTCCTAAGAATGCTGGCGGCGTTACCTCTTTGTATGGCCAAACTGATTCTTTGGCCAAAATACGCACCAGCCCTTGGGTCTTTTACTTTATTCACTTTTTAAAAAAAATATGTTTTATTTATTTAAAAAAAAAACATGATTGTTATTATATAAAAAATATACATTATAACATAACAAAAAAGACAAACCCGCTGAGTTTCTTGCCGGATCTTTTCAGTTGAAGTCGTGTTCCGATCCGGTGGTAGTGTAAGAAAAAAATATGTAACCGACAACTTGTAAGTGCCGAAGGCCTATACAAGAAATAAAGACATTTCATTTCATTAGCTTTTTTTTTAACTTGATAAGTTCACCACCGGTAGGAGTTCTTCTTTATACTTAACATACAAGGGCACACCAGACACATACGTATGTACACGCAAAAAAACACACACATACACACAATGCCCCTTAAACTAGAATTAATTTCTGAAGAAGGATAAATCCTAATACGATCACACCCTTAGTTTGAACGCGGAATAATATGTAAAATGTGAATTTAGGGGTGTTGATGGAAATTCTCAGTAGACAAAAGCATTACGGCTAAAATACTTGTCTTGTAGGCGCTTAATAAATTGACAGTCGGATGCGTCGCTCGAAGGGTTCCCTGGGTTTACAGTACCCCTTATATTGTGTTCGATATAGATTCTAAACATAGCTTTTGTACATGTTTCTTCTTACACCGTAATAAGTTCTGAAGAAAATACAGCCTCCGGGGTCGAATCAGTAAGGGCTCTCACCTTACATGGTTTCACGTTCTTGTTTATATTACAACTAAAAAATAGATATGATAGACATAATTATTATTCATTCTTAAAACACCTATTTCTAGCATGAAGCATTTCTTGCGTTTCGATAGAAGGGTGTGGTTGCCGGCACACTTTCACATGAGGCGACCATCATAGTCCTCGGGAGTAGCAACGCATCTGTGATTGACTTCAGATAGAACCCGTGTTCTGTATGAGATTGATTACAGATGTCCATGGGCGGCAGTGACCACTTACCATCAGGTGGACTGCATGCTCGTTTGCTACTTCAGTCAAATAAAAAAAAAAAATCTTGTTGAAGTCCTCTGGACATAGCCTCAGGGAAGTTTGAGTCTTATTATTGACGGCAGTAGGTATTGGTATTACATTTGTCCCTGTAGTCCCGGGACCAGAATAGGGCTACGGTAGCCCCTGCTTGTCGTACGAGGCGAAATGGGGCTTTCTGGTTTGCGGGCGGCTAGAGTGGGAGCACGAGCCGTCCAGACAAGCGACTCTGGGAAGGACGGTGGCATGTGTGGTTGCATGCCACCGTAAATAAAAGAAGGTGCATTGAACGTATTTGCTCACCAGGGAAGAGCCTGAAATAGGCATTGCACTCAGGGGACTCCGGTTGTGTTCCGTTGGAGATCCTGGTGTCCCCACGCAGCGGTGAGTGCGGCCACCGGGAAGCTTTTAGTGCGGTAATCCCATATAACCCGCGTCGCACTCATGGCGTCGGGTACCTTTTGAAGGATCCCCCCTCGTAGAAAAAATAAATAAATAAAAAGTACTGGTACTACATAAGAAGATGCTGCTGCTCATCTCGTGGATTTTGTACCTCAGATGCCTTCTACGAAATGCACAGGAAGAACAGGAGTGGTGCCTTTAAATGCGAAAGTTTGTGAGTCTTTATTTCTCTTTTCGCCATAACTATCGGTCGGGTGTCGCTGAAATACAGCACACAGCACACGGTTTGCACAGTGTTTCCTACCACGAATGTGCAAGATGTGGAATGAGCTTCCTCCTGAGGTATTCCCGGAGCGCTATGACATGGAGCTCTTCAGGAAAGGTGCAAAAAGAACTCTCCTTCAAAGATGGCAATGCATTGGCGACTCCTCTGGTGTTGCAAATGTCCATAGGCGACGGTAGCCACTTTCCATCAGATGGCCCGTCTGCCTTATCGTTAGGTACAAACATATAAAAAACACACACACAGAGAGATATTTTAAGACCTTTTTTATGTCAAGAAAATGCCTTTATGCATCTCATCGAAGACAGGGGAGTCCGATGTATAAGTGGGACTCCTGAGAAACCAGACTACCCACTAAAAACCTGATGTTTGCCTGTTTGACTTTACCGACATTACTTCACAATAATCGGCCACCTCTACCATTTACGCTCGCTGTCGGGCATGGCGTTTACCACGCCCGACAGCGTGAGGACTTCTCTAATCATTCCTCTTAGGACTGTCCGCTGCGGTGTCCATCGGAGACATTCCACGAGAGTGTGCTTCGTGTCTTCAGCTACTCCACACTCGTGACACCTTGCATCCTGTTCTTGGCTCGCTATCTTCCGATTCCTGCACAAGCCGATATGTAACTGTGCCATGCCTCCTGGCCCTCCACTTTTCTAGATAATTTAAGATCTAGATTAACATACATGATACACGTTGCCGTGGTAGACGTGATCAGAGTGGGCGGAGTCGAGGAGGAACCCAAGTAGTTACTATATCCCATCAAAAACATGAATGTTATAAGAGGACAAGTTTTCTCATAAAAATATGTGTGCTTATTTTCTTCGTATACAAAAAGAAAATGAGATCTAAACGAGTACCAAATTGTGGATAAAATTCTGATAGCTTTACTTACAGGAATTCGCAACTTTATTAACAACATTATTGTTTGCATCCTAATAATATAACTTCTTAAATTTTAACATATTCAACTACAATAACTCTCAAAATCAGCAAGTTGAAGTGGCAGTGGGCCGGTCATATCGCTCGAAGGACCGATGACCGGTGGGGAAGAAGGGTCCTCGAGTGGCGACCACGTTTAGGCAAAAGGAGTACAGGTCGCCTCCCTACCAGGTGGACCGATGACGTGAAGAAACAGCGGGAAACCGTTGGATTCAGAGGGCACAGGACCGGTTGGAGTGGCGCCATTTAGGGGAGGCCTATGCTATTGATGTCCACTCCACTGCTGGAGTGGACATCAAAGGGCTGATGGATGGATGGAATTTTAACATATAATTATTTGCGCAAATGATTCATTATAATTAGTTTATATTAATTTATATTATATAAACCAGGATATAACCCGACTTGCCTAGTTTTTATCAACAATTGTTGCCGCGTGTTTTGATGTCTTCATTGATTATATATCTCTTTTCATTGATTAAACTACATAATCAGTCAATCATTACTCATTACTAATCGTATACGTTTTGTTATGTTTTGGGTTGGTAATCACTAATTTAATATTTTTATCCTATAAGAATAGATTTGGAGCTCATATTTTTTATTCAGGACCATTCTGAACTGAAGAAGAGAGTAAACAGATGCCACTTAATTAAAACTCATAATTACATTTAAAATGCTGAGTTGTCTAATCTAAAGCAGTTAAGCGATAAACGATTAACAATTAATTACTGAGATAGGTAAACTATATGCAACTTTTAATGTACCACTGCGACACGGGTCGTTCTCTACAATAGGGGGAAGCCTTGAGCATAATTTATTTTGCTTATATACATATTAGAGGGGATACGGGTTAGTGGTCAGAAAAAAAACACGCTTTATACACTCATAGCCCCACACTAGGATTTTCTCCTGTGTCGTGGGTACCATGGACACACACAAGACAAATACACAGACACCCAGAACCAGATGACGACTCTAAACTCATCATTCAGGTACCTGTCTGGCCGGGAATCGAATCCGAGACCCCCTGCGCGTCAGACCGATGTGGTAACCGCTCCGCCACGCGAGTCGCCAAAAAACTCTTAAGACGTCCGATGAGATTCAATGGGATCATCGGCTTACCATGCTATCCGTAAACAAGCGCATAAAATGTTGCCAGTAGCGGGCAACCTCCTGCATTTTCCCCACCTGACGTTGCTTATATGCATAGTGCAATGATTTCCAGTATTATTAAAATATCTTTTGATTAAATTTAGGCCATAAATGCTTTAAAAAAAAGCTAATGCTCCTTAACTTCCTTGCTCAGTACGAGTGCTTCCAACTTAGTCCTCGAAGAGTATCGAGAATAGTATAGATTTGGATCCATTCCTGGATTCATCCCTAGATAGGATTTTATTTATTTATTTATTTATAGAACCACCAACAGAAATACATGTAAGAGAATTGCACAGTGAAAAAAAATGTCTTAAGTAATAAGTAGTATTTTATTGTAAGTACTAAGGGATTCATACTAGTGTTGTGACCACTTATTACCCTATAACCTACACGCTCATTAAGTAATAAAATAAGCGCTCTTAACCGCGGCTTCTCCCGCACTGTCAAATAGAATTTAACATTAGCATTTGATAGCGTGATTAAGGACTTGCAAATAAATTTTACTAACGCCATCTATTAACAATGTTTGGAAGTACTAAATATATATGAACGAACAAAACATCGATATTCTCATGGGATTGAGATAGCGCGGCAAAAAGTACCCAACGTCACTCTCCGTCCTCCTATCTCCCAGCATATAAACTATATCATATAATAGCTATGTGGCGACGTGAAAGAGGAACAAACAAACACATTTTCACATTTATAATATTAGTATGGAAGTATGGACTAGCGTGACCAATACATGATGTTTCTTCAATAGCAATGCTACGAAACTTATTAATTTCGTGAAATAAGCGCCTACGTTATTTTATATAATTTATCCAGCAATCAAATTATACCGTACTTAGCTTAACCACGACATAATTTTATTATTGTTTGCTATCAAGGTCATCTACCGTTTATACCAACTAGATCTACTCCGTAAAGTACATACAAGTACATAGATATAACATACAACATACATACATATAATATACGCAGAAAGGTCGTTCCAAAAGACACTCGCTTAAGACATATCGCTGCTTCGAATGAATTAATAACGCAACTCAAAATAACAAATTCCACTAAAGAGTAAGTTAAAAATTAGAAAGTACTTTTTGTTTGTATTAGTATTGGGGGTACAACCCATTATTGTCCCACTGCTGGGCACGGGTCTCCTCTCAGAATGAGAGAGTTTTAGGTCGTAGGCCACCGCGCTGGCCAAGTACGAATTGGTGGACTTCACACACCTCCGAGAACTTTTTTTTAAAGAACTCTCGGGTGTGTAGCTTTTCTCACGATGTTTTCCTTCATCGAAAAGCAGGGATAATTAATTTCTAACACGCAAGTAAATCAGTGGTGCGTGTTCGGTTTGAGCCTCGGACCTCCCGATTGAGAGGGCAAGTTTCAACCATTAGGCTATCACTGCTCTCATTATCTTTTATTAATGAAGGTAAATAATAATAGAAATAGATTAAAAGGCTAATGAACATGATATCTTTAAAGCTACAAGTCTTCAATTCTGAGCCTTCCTTGGATTAAAGTAACTCTTCACGCTCGCTTTCTACACTCATAGCCCCACAATAAGATTTTCTCCTGTGTCGTGGAAACCATGGACACACACAAGACGAATACACAAACACCCAGACCCAGAACAAGAATCTAAACTCATCATTCAGATACCTGTCTGGCCGGGAATCGAACCCGGGACCCATTGCACGTCAAACCGGTATGGTAACCGCTCCGCCCCGCGGGTCGTCAGTCACTCTTCAACTTTAAATTGATGAATTTTGATTTGCGCGGTTATGCTGGCGACGCAGTAATATGTGCGTTAAAACTATCGCTATACGCCGTTTCGGGAACAGTGACCTCCAATCAACATAGCGGGAGCTTCAACCCTATTCACGGAGTCACCCTCGGTAATCTCTGTCACGTCAGAAATTCAAAATGACAACGTCCAAATTTAATTATTCATGCAACAATGCAAGAATACCGCGCACAAACCGTCACAATGATGTAATTTCGCACAAAATTCTGGGCTTACTGGCCGCTTGAGAATTAAATTCGTAGTTCTAGGGACGCGCCAGGAAAATAGCGGGTTGATAGACGATTAATAGGTTTATGATTTTAGACTAATATTATGGCGGAATGGACACATTTTAATACTTAACGGGTACTCACGATATGCGGTTTCGCCGTGAGCACGATTCATGTAACTGGGTCGAAATATCGGCAAAAAGAATTCAAAAACCGCATATCGTAAGTCCCCGTTATGTATTAAAATGATTATTAGATTGTAAAGCTTATGACCATGGATCGATGTTATTGAACTATTGACTTGATCATTAAATTTAATTGAGATGGATAGTGGCGTGTTTCTACGTAACTGTAACATACTGTCTAAAGTAACACACTGTGGTCACGAACAAAATAATAATAATATAATTTATTTAAATTGAATTGAATTTAAATTTATTTTTATATTGTTCCAGAAGAAATGTTTATTTTCTTTATTATTATTATTTGACTTACATGTTACTCGCTCCCTTTGCAAGCAGTCGTTGCACTTAGATTTTTCGTATCGTAGACTATTGTTTTTTTTAATATTATAATTGGTGAACCCTATGTATGTGATCAAAAATAAATAAATAAATAAACATGCAAGTCGCGGTGACCATTCACAAGAACCGCCATAAGAGGAGGTGCATGACCAGCAATGTATCTTAAAAGAATGGATGGAGGTAAGTACTTTGGATTTCAGTTGCAATATTTGACGTCATAAAGGTATTTCAAATTAATTTCCTATCACTTATTATTCAGCGAGGAACGAAAACATAAAAAACGTACTTGCTTAAAAAACTTCTAATTCTAGAATCTATATTTATTCTAGAAGAACGTAGAGTGTGACGTTTTCCATTTAAATCTTAGTCAAACGCGAACACATTCTATCGGAACTCACATTGCTTTACTCCTAATAAGTATTTTGCATCATCTTTAGTTTTCCGTCGTCATCGCCACACGTTGACCTGCGTGGCGGAGCGGTTGCCATACCGGTCTGACGCGCAATGGGACCCGGGTTCGGTTCACGGCCAGACAGGTATCTGAATGATGAGTTTAGATTCGTGTTCTGGGTCTGGGTGTTTGTGTATTCGTCTTGTGTGTGGTACCCATGACTCAGGAGAAAATTCTAGTGTGGGGCTATGAGTTTAGAAAGCGTGTTTTTTTTTCCATTGCCTTTTATTATCTTCTCACGCAGATAGCGCTACTTTAACTACAGTTAAATTTACACAAGCACTGAAGACAGACCACTAAAGACAAAACGTTCCACCACTTTAGATAATACTTGTACTACAAACAAAAGCTACAAACGAATTGCACTTTTTAAATACTTTTTTTCTGGTTTCCCTCGCGTTTAGTGGCCCCACAAGGTGGCGGTAATTACTGCAAGTTAATGGTACCTGCTGCCGAAACGTAGACAAGCGGCAATTTGAGTGACGGTCAGCTCGGGATTTTAATACGGTAAGCACTGAATTTACCATTTAACTTAAATTTCTTGAGACGGCATTTCAGATGTCTGCTTAACAAAATTCTTTAATGTACGTGTATATTTTTTTGCGCTGGCTACACATGTTTTCAGTCATAATGAAATGAAATAAAATGTCTTAATTTTGTACAGGCTTATGAAAGCACTTACAAATTGTCAGTTACAATATTTTTTCTAGCATCTGTGTAAATGTTGGAAAAAATATTGTAAGTGATCCCGTGATCAGAACATGACCTCAATAAAGAAGATCCGACAGGTTTTGAGTAGAGAAATTTCATCTCATTTCTCAATTATTAATGAACGGATAATTATAGTCCACTGAAATGTTTTTTTTTTATATCTGACTGAATTAGCAAACGAGCAGTCCACCTTATGATAAGTGGTCACTGCCGCCCATGGACATCAGTAATAAACTACATACAGAACATTCGTTCCATCTGAAGTTACTCACAGATGTGTTGCTACTCCCGAGGACTATGATGCCCGCCTCATGTGAAAGTGTGCCGGCAACCACACTCTTCTACCGACACGCAAGAAATACTTCGCGCTAAAAATAGGTGTGTCGGTGGTACTTCCCCGGTCGAACTACACTGGTTCTACCACCTTGAGTACGTACGTATATTACATACAAAAGCTTATAACTTCTTTAATTTTTAACTTAGGCAAAGAATATATAAACATATTTGTAGGCATAACAATTTGCTACAAATTGTGACTTAACATTTTTTTAAGATGCATAGTTTCCAAGACATCGCGAAAAAAGTGTTTTCATCCCTTATTCCAAGATGGCGTTCGAGGGACAAGTGTGGCGACCCCACAAACGTGAGGTTAAGCTTCTATTGACTCCCCACATGTCACAAAAATAAAGTTGAGTCCTCTAAAATGCAATATTGGGTCCTTAAATTGTAACATTTCAATGGACTAATATAATACGAGCTAAATAGACGTAGTTTGTGAATAAGTATCTGTGCCCCGACGAAGTCACCTGCATTTAAAATAAACAAAAAAACAATGCATCTTTAAATTGTAATAACTTTTAAAATACTACACTGTTAATAAGATTAAAGTAGCAAACCAGATTGTTGGTAAGTGGTCACTGTGTCACTTGGACATCTGTATTCGTCATCATCCAGAACAGGGTTTCTATATAAAGTCAATAACAAAAACCTTGCTTCTAAAGTCGGAGCCTGTTATTATTATTATTATTATTTATTTAATAAATTAAGATTACACTGATCCAAATTGTGTTAGTAGAGACTTAATTCTAGTGTTAGTACATAATAATAATAGTAGTGTAGTAGTGTTAGTACATAATTATAAGAGAGCCGGGAACTCTTCTATCAAAACGTAGGAATTAAGTGTGTCGGTGCCGTTGGTATCTCTAGTTCGATTCTCTTTTTTTTTTGTTTTCGAGGGGGAAACCTTCAAAAGGTACCCGACGCCGTGGGAGCGACGCAGGCTTATGTGGGATTTTTACCGCACTAAAACCCCCCCGGTGGCCGTCCTCGGCGCTGAAAAGGAGGACTCCGGGATCTCGAAACGACTTCAACCGGAATCCTCCGAGCGCGTTGCCCCATCGGGCTCCTCTCAGATGGGTGGCTGGGCCCACCGCTCCGTCTAGTCTTTACGACGGTATGCGACCACATATACCGCCGTCCTTCCCGGGATCGCCTGACCGAACGGTTCGAGCTCCCACTCTAGCCGCTTGCAACCCCGCAAGCCCCTTTTATTCGCCTCTTACGACAGGCTGGGGAGGCCGTAGCCCTATTCTGATCCCGGAACAACAGGGACGATATCTTATTTACCTATTACAATAATTACATGCAATAGTGTTTAAAGTAAAAAAATAAACACTTTTCTTATTCTTAAAAATATCATTTTAAAGAACAACATTTTCCACTACATGTACAGAATTTCATTGCTGGTGTATATTAAAAATACAAAAGTTTGTTGAGTTGTTGAAAAAGTTAAAGATGTGTGTGTATTTGTAACATTTTTTTCAAAAACTATAGGTACATACACTTGGCACACAAAGTTTATGACACGTAGGACACTCATTGCCATTGCAGACGTATCCGAAAAAATAAACTAGTTAAATATATGCGTTAGGGCTTATTCTATTCGTATCCGTAAGTCGATACGAGGAGACAATATTACGACTGTTTCATTTTATACTCGTCGTAAACCAAGCCCTTTATAGAAGAAGGCTCCCGATACATCGCTACGTCATGTTTAACTCGTTTCAGATCAGAATACGGATACTGGAAGATTTTTTCTTATTCAACACAAAACAGCAACTTATTACGTATAACTTATTACTAATTTTTTATCGATTGATCTGAGAAGTGGGGACGATTATTTTATAATCACAAATATATAAATTTTGTAAATAAATTATGTGTATATATTTTTTTAAAGGTGTAAAGGTGTGTAAGATGTGTAAAATTCATTAAACTGAAACGTTAAATAACTATAAAAAAAACAAATATGTGGGTGTCAAATGCAAGCTTGTACGAGTAGATAAATAAGCCACTACAAAAATACTAATAAAATAAATGATATATATTTTATTACTTTTATTCTACTATTTTTGCGAAATATCCAAAAATATCAAATTATACATAAAATGCATAAAAACAATATGCTGAAAATAAGTAAGAGCGTTTAGAAGTTGTCCGATTATTGTCTTAACAATTTAACAATGTTTAACTTCGTCGTATACGATGCTGTGTTGTTCCAGATGTTTATGTTGTAAAGGGGTAATTTATTATGTCGTGAAACAATCACAACATCTCGTTTTATACTTAAGCATAACAATATTTCCGTGGCTTTTTGTCACTTTTGTCACGATATTTAGTTTCTTATCTATGTGTATCTTGGTCAAAAAAGATCTGTGCCAATTTTCAGCGTAATCCAATCAGTAGTTTGGGTGCAAGAGTGACAAACATGTATACGTCCTCACAACCTTTCGCATTTATAATTTTAATATAATCTCGTCTACACAATATTGTCTCACTCCTGGGCACGGGCCTTCTCTCAGAATGAGAGAGTTTTAGGCCATAGTCCAAGGCGCTGGCCAAGTGCGAATTGGTGGACTTCACACACCTCCGAGAACTTTTTTGTGTGTGTAGGTTTCCTTACGACTGTCCCTTTAGTTCCGGGACCAGAATAGGACTACGGTACCCTCTGCCTGTCGTAAGAGGCGACTAAAAGAGGCTTCCAGGGTTGCGGGCGGGAAGAGTGGGAGCTCGAACCGTCCGGCCAAGCGACCCCGGGAAAGACGGTGGCATGTGTGGTTGCATGCTGCCGTAAAAACCAGTAGGTGCGGTGAGCAGTTCACGCCCACCAGGGAAGAGCCCGATGGGGCACACGCTGAGGACACCGGCGGCTGTCAATCGGAGTTCCCGGAGTCCTCTTCGCAGCGTCGAGGTCGGCCACCGGGGGGGTTTTAGTGCGGTAAGAATCCCACATAACCCGCGTCGCTCCCACGACGTCGGGTATTTTTTGAAACTTTCCCCCTCGAAAAAAAAAAGGTTTCCTTACGATGTTAGCTACGCTGAAATCCAGATAATATACGAATCTTACCTGAACAGATCACGGGCGATCACATTTGCTATCCCTGAAGTTGAAATGCTTTGGGTATTTTTTTTTCTTTATCTCATTGAAGTAGCAAACAAGCATGCAGTCTACCTAATGGTAAGTGGTCTCTGCGGCCCATGGATATCTGTAAGCAATTGCATGTAGAACATGGATTCTATCAGACCTCAATCATAGATGCGTTGCTATTCCCGAGGGCTATGACGGTCGCCTCATATCAAAGAAATGCTTCACGCTACAAATAGGTGTGGCGGTGGTACTTCCTCGATCGAACTACACTGGTTCTTTCTTCGAGAAATTTTAAGGTTATAGACCTTCGTGGTTTCACTCCGGAAGTGCCACCTCCACCAATTTCTGCCCAATATAGTAAAGGAGACATAATTATCCAAAGCGTTCGAACTAAGTCTTCAGTGGGAATGTACCTGCGGCCAATCACAAGCAAGACTGATCTTATTTAAGTTAACTGTATCTTCGTTCGATACTTCCATATTATTATAAAAAAAGGAATTCCATGTACCACACTCTTCAAAGAAAACACTTAACACATCAGAGAGAAAACGTTGTAGCGGAAGCTTTTAAAATCGAACCTTTAACAAAAGGGTTCCAAACAGGGCAATATTAATCTTACGGGAGCTTACAAAAACATGCACCCTAACGTCATACACTCTAGCGAGTTTGCGTAAAACTGAATACGCAGATAACATTACGGCTCTTTCATTTTACGCGCGCCGTAAATCGTGCCCTTTTTATAGAAGAGCAGTCATTACGCTCCCGATACGTCGTTACGGTTTATGTAACATGCTTTGGATACCGGGAAAGCGAATTGAAAGGAGTTTACTCGTGACTTTAGCGTAGTATGAATAGTAATCGATGATATGATTAATATATGGCTATGTTCAGATTTGTCGCGTGATGGTGAATTTGCATTTGCCTTGTGGTGTTTTGAATAACGAGCAGTGATGCCTAATGGTTGAAACTTGCCCTCTCGATCGGGAGGTCCGAGGTTCAAACCCAGGCACGCACCACTGATTTATGTGCGTATTAGAAATTAATAATCACTGCTTTTCGGTGAAGTAAAACATCGTGAGGAAACCTACACACCCGAGAGTTCTTTAAAAAAAAAAAGTTCTCGGAGGTGTGTAAAGTCCACCAATTCGCACTTGGCCAGCGCGGTGGACTATGGCCTAATACTCTCTCATGAGAGAAGACCTGTGCCCAGCAGTGGGACAATAATGGGTTGACGACGTTTTGAATAAAGGCACGCTTGTTTAAGTGTTAATTTATTTTTAAAGTGCTCTTTAACAAAGGATTGTCCAAGAAAGGTATTTTTAATCAACTGAAGCTTACAAATGTACGCGTAACGTCATACACTCTAGCGAGTTCGCGTAATACTGAAATCACAAATAACATTACGGCTCTTTCATTTTACGCGCGCCGTAAATCGTGCTCTTTTTGTAGAAGAGCAGTAATTACGCTCCCGATACGTCGTTACGGTTTATTTATAAGATGTTTTGGATACCAGGAAAGGGTATTGAAAAGAGTTTACTTGAGTTTTAGTATGAATAGTAAACGTGGATGATGTAATTAATATGTGGCTATGTGCAGATTTGTCGAGTGATGTAAAATTTGTAGCTGCCGTGTCGTATCTCGTATCTTCTTTCTGGCTGAATTCTAAGAATCGACTAAGGAACGATATCAAATAAATAAGCAACAACGTCTTCCTGTGTAACATCAACACGCATTGCGGTCGCCATCGCTATGTGCGAAAAATATATTCAAAATGTCCCCGTGGGAGAAATATGTTCAACAAAGGCTGTTAGTGTTTACTCTGATTAGCACTTGAGTTATGATTTCGCAAGTATTTCGGTTTTTTTTTTCTTTATTAGAGTATGACAACAATTGTTATTTTACATTGAACAATTAAGTTAGTCAGAAAAAAAATTAAGAAAGTTAATGATTCTCTACAAAAATCTTTCTTTTGTACGGGTGACAAAAGTCTTCATGTTTCGTCTCCAAACGCATCGTTACTGATATTTTTTTTTTATTTATCTCAGTGAAGTAGCAAACGAGTATGCAGTCCACCTGATGGTAAATGGTCACTGCCGCCCATGGATATCTGTAATTAACTTCATACAGAACATGGGTTTCATCTAAAGTCAATCACAGAGATGCGTTGCTACTCTCGAGGACTATGATGGTCGCCTCATATGATCGTGCGCAGGCAAACACACCCTTCTATCGAAATGTAAGAAATGCTTCAAGCTTGAAATAGGTGTGGCGGTGGTATCCATGTCCATCCTCCATCCTCTAGTGCCATGAAATCTATGGTACTGGCTACTTTTTTTTCTGACTGAAGTAGCAAACAAGCATGCAGTCCACCTGATGGTAAGTGGTCACTGGCGCTCATGGACATCTGTAATCAACTTCATACAGAACATGGGTTTTATCCAAAGTCAATCGCAGATGCGTTGCCACTCCCGAGGACTATGATGATGGCCTCATATAAAAGTGTGCTGGCAACCACACCCTTTCATCGAAACGCAAGAAATTTCGTCGTTTCGTCTTCGTTAGGTTACTTCGTTACATGCATTAAAAACATCACAGGTCCATATCTGACCTGTTTGCTACTTCTATTAAATAACCGACTAAGTGCGAGTCGAACACGCGAATGAAAGGTTCCGTACCATCATCTATAAAAATAGGCAAAAAGTTAGGCTTGTTATATGCGAGCCCCCTTAAATATTTATTAACCGATTGCGATTTGTTATTTCGAGATGTTTTACGAGCTAATGTTTGTATGTATGTTTGTATGTATAACATCGTCTGTGAAATTTTCAATCATCTACCTATCACAGTTCATAAGATAGAGAAAGATGAGTTCATAAGATAGAGATAGAGAGAGAGAGAGAGATAGATGAGCCTGGTGACAGACAGACGGACCGAAGAGTCTTCCGTCTTCCGTTTTAGCCCTTTTTGTACGGAACCCTAAAAACATCACAAGCCCATACTGTTTAATTGTGACATATTTGTATACGTTATACTGTTATGAGGCAAAACGATACGTCAGATGTGGTCGCTCTGATGTACTGTTTCGGATTAACGTTTGATCTTTAAAAAGACGCCACGAAACAATAAAGGCCTGTGAAGTTAAATGCTCATAGAATTTTTCATGGAATTAAATTCGGTTACATGATAATCTGTTTTTAATTTCCAAATGGACAGATTCACTTTTATGTATTTTGCTTTTTTGCCACGAACAATATTGAAACGGTGTAATTGAAAACAATTATAATTTACTACTAAGCTATTCTAGCAGCTTCGTCGGGTTTGGTCATGTCTTCATTTATCTGATTGAAGTATTTATTTATTTATTTATTTATTTATTTAAGAATTAAGTAGCAAACGAGCATGCAGTCCACCTGGTGGTAAGTGGTCACTGCCGCCCATGGACATCTTTAAATAACTTCATATAGAACATGCGTTCTACCTGAAGTCAATCACAGATGCGTTGCTACTCCCGAGGACTATAATAATCGCCTCATATAAAAGTGTGCCGGCAACCACATCCTTCCACCGAAACGTAAGAAATGCTTCACGCTAGAAATAGGTGTGGCGGTGGTACTTCCCCGGTCTAACTACACTGGTTCTAACACCTTCAGCACTTCACCTTCATGTCTACAACGGTAATAAGTATTCTATGTGTTGTGAGGTCATAAACTATGTGTGTGCAAAACAACGAATCCTGATCGGTAGTTTTTGCATGTAGGGTAGTTTATAGATCCTTGTACCTTAGGACATTTTTTTAGCCCGCTTAACTTCGGTTATAAATAACTTGAAGTATTGATTTTTTATACATGCCATTCTCTTAGTAATAGTAATTAAAAGTCATACACGGAATTTTTAAAAGCATCCGCTTAAAGTACAAAAAAAACTCATTTTGTGATTTTGTACCAAGGTACAACCACGTTTTGTACTTTGGGACAGTGGCGTTTGTACCTGAAGTCTACCAAATCGCACTTGGTCAGCACGGTGGACAACAATGAGTTGACGACAAAAACGATACGTGTCTACGATAGAATCGACTCTAAACTAACTCTAAACTAAATTTACAGTTAAATAAAACCAAACGTTCTATAAATAATTAAATTATACACAAAGCTTCGACCTTACTATGCCTGCCCTTTAAGACCTAGCGTTGTCCTTATTCGAAACAATGCCTAACTGTTGCATATAACTGCAAATCGATGCGCACCGTTTACATATAGATGGGTGCGATTTGGACGGGAATGAGACGTACTCAATAGTTATTCTTTATATATGTAAAGCAATATTATTTGTGTTTGTTAACTTTGTGTCATAAGAGTAGTTGCAAGTAGGGGAGATCCTTGTACCTTAGGACACTTTTCTTCAAGCCCACATAACTATGGTTTGAAATAACTTGAAGTATTGATCTTTTATACATTCCATTCTCGTAGTAATAGTGATTAAAAGTCATACACAGAATTATTAAAATATCCGCTTAAAGTACAAAACAAAAACTCATTTTATGATTTTGTACCAAGGTACAACCACGTTTTGTACTTTGGGACAGTAGCGTTTGTACCTAAAATCTACCAATTTGTACTTGGTCAGCACGGTTTACAATTGGTTGACGACAAAAACCATACAAGTCTACGATACTCAACTCTAAACTAAATTTACAGTTAAATAAAACCGAACGTTCTATAAATAATTAAATTATACACAAGGCTTCGACCTTACTATGCCTATCCCTTTAAAACCTAGCGTTGTCCTTATTCGAAACAATGCCTAACTGTTGCATATAACTGCAAGTCGATGCACACCGTTTACATATAGATGGGTGCGATTTGGACAGGAATGAGACGTAGACGATAACTGTTATCTATTTATATAAAGTGATGTTTGTGTGTTTGTTTACTTTGTGTCATAAGAGTAGTATGCACCTAAAGCCGAAGAACTGCCCTTTTTTTATAATACGGAAGCAATCGAGGAAGCGGTCCATTTTACAGGTGGAAGAACCAGTGTAGTTCGACCGGGTGAGTACCTACCACCGCCACACCTATTTCTAGCGTTTTTTTTATAATGAACCTGGCGATAAGGCAGACGGGCTACCTGTAGTCACCGTCGCCTATGGACCTGTCCATCATCTAATGATCGATTTAGGTAGTAATAGCATGCAGTCCGCCTGATGGTAAGTGGTTACTGCCGCCCATGAACATCTGTAATCAACTTCATACAGAACATGGGTTCTATCTGAAGTCAATCACAGATGCGTTGCTACTCCCGCGGACTATAATGGTCACCTCATGTGAAAGTGTACCGGCAACCACACCCTTATATCGAAACGCAAGAAATGCTTCACGCTAGAAATAGCTGGTCCGGTGGTACTTCTCCGGTCGAACCATTATCTTCCAAAGTCGGTGGATAGGAACTAGTTCATATCAACGATCTTCGCTTCTCATATGGACTGTCACGTGCAAGTATTTTAAGCGCGTCCATATTTAATCTGCGTAATTATGCAAATCTGTATCGTGGAAAGAATATGTATTGTCTAAATTTGTATACTTTTATGTATAATGCGCATGAGCATGGGCTGGCACGTACAGACTACCTATTTTAAGTGGTCTCTGGCGCCTATGAGCATATAGCTATCTATAAAATTAAATAAATTGTAACAATGGAAACCCGCCAGTTTAAACTGAAATAAGTAGTACTAGTGACTATCCCTGAAATATATAAAAATAAAAACAATACTCAACAATGTCGAACTTCATGTGTATTTTAGATACATACGTTCGAAAACACTTACTAAAAAGATACTTGTCAGATATTACGTACTTTGTATGCCTGGTAAAAGAATACACATTATTCAATGCACAGTTGCGAAATTATATTTCGAATAGACTGTCATCAACCCATTATTGTCCCACTGCTGGGCACGGATCTTCTCCCAGAATGAGAGAGTTATAGGCCATAGTCCACCGCGCTGGCCAAGTGCGAATTGGTGGACAGAATACACTAAAAGCCATTTAAAGTAGGGCAGGCTTATTCATCGTGAAGTCTGCGACATTTGCAAGTACATGAGAGTAAAAAAAATTCGTAACGTAGGGATTGCAATCCGGCCTCATTTTCAATCCGACCGGATCCGGTCGTTTTTTTCTCAATCCGGCTGGATCCGACCGGATCCGGCTGCATTAATCGAACGGTTAAAACAGTATAAAAAAAGGATCGATTTCTAACGATAATTATTTTTGTAATGTGAAATCTTTGTCAAAATATACAATCACCGGATCCGGTGTAGTTCCGGATCCGGTGGTGAATTGGTACCGGATCCGGTTTGTGTAAATTTGTGCCGGATCCGCCGGATTACCGGATCCGGTTTTCCGGATTGCAATCCCTAGTAACGTTAAGCTATATCACAAACGTGACAACGCATTAAAGACGACTTTAGGTACTCCAATCTTATCTAATTTGCCTTTGTCCTCATGTGGCGACGGGTCTACGGACCTCGAGGTACCCAGGTTTGCCCGGACAATTCCCTTATTGGGTACCCTCACTGTCCACTGCTGTTGTTAGCTACCGCTAGATAGCTGGTAGTTTAGGTTCTGCCAACCTGAGCTGAGCTGCTCCAGCACATTTATTCCTGATTCCCGTGAAGTGGACAGCATGGTGATTGAAATGAAAATATTACATTTACTGCAAAAAATGGGTTCAAAAGACATTCCTCTGAGTACTGCCATACTCATGCATGCACGACTGAACCATCAGAAATTATTGCGATGGGTAAATGTTGCCAATGGGTACCATTGGACGCACACGTATTTAGTGACTAAAACAAAACAAACAGCACATGTGCACAATTGTAATAAAACAAATACATATACTACTCAACCACAACAATTAGGCGAACAAAACAAAAGTGGTTCAATACCCCGCATCTCGCTTCTTACCCCGAGCATCCCTTAGTGACGTGCCGTCGTGTATCGTCTAGGTGTTTACGTTAGCCCGCACGTGTTTAATGTTATTTCGTTATAATTTTAGTTTAATGAGTGATTGTTGAATTCTTAAAGTTATTATTAAATTAGTTGATTATTCGTCAATAAAACTCAAAATAGGTATGAAAAAGACTATTCGTGGAGGAGAAAGGACTCTTACATTCAAAATATGCTTTTTTTTTAACAAGAGAAGAGTATTGGGCTCAGTATTCCTGTCTCCCATGTCGAAAATCGAATGTGTGCTGCAACAGGCATCAGTCTCTTACGCACATAAAAAAAGAAAGAAAATATTCCATGTCTGCGAATATATTAAACACATGAGTGCTTTAATAAATACTCGACTATTGACAATACACCACTATGGTGTATGTTTTAATAATGGTATACCTACATACTTTGGTATTTGGTAATAGAATATACTTCGTATCGGGATGGGAAATCCCTAGTTCTAATGACGTTTCAACTGTCGTGCGCCTAATTGTTTTGGTCGAGTAGTACCTATTTAGACGTCACAAATCATCAATATGTTAGATACATCAATGAATAAAACAATGTGGAATTACTGCATAGACAATCTATGCCTATTGCGTATTTCCGTCCTTCCCAAAGCTCCAGAGCAAAACAGTTTCACTACAGATATAAAGCAGGAAAATTGAAAAGCTGCGACACAGTTTCAAATTCAATGAGTATAAAGGCAACATTCCACCTTTCGAATTTCGCACCGTTGCACCGAATTCAAAGATGGAAATGGAATAAAATTAAAACGTATTTTAAAACTCCGTCACTTGTTGGGGCTATTTGCATTTGACGAATGTTAGTCGAACTCTGTTTTAACGATTTTGCTACTTCGTGGGGATTTTTAAAGGTACCTAGTATGTTTAAGTGGTACCGAATGCCGCATTCTTGCGCAAATAGACGTTTTGAAACTGGATGTTAGAGCATTAAAAAGACTTTTTTCATATTGGAAAATGGAATAATATTAACACGTATTTTAAAACTCCGTCACTTGTTGGGGCTATTTGCATTAGACGAATGTTTGGTCGCATTCTGTTTTAACGATTTTGCTACTGCGTGGGGATTTTAAGAGGTACCTAGTTTAAGTGGTATTCGGGCTTGATCGTAACGGAAAATGACGTTAAAAAATCTAGATAATAGGGCATTAAAAATACATTTTTCAAATTGGTTTTGAACATTAGATATCGATGCGCTAAAGATATATTTCCTATTAGGATAATCGCAGGTCTTTAAACGCTTTGGTAACGTCTGCCATGATAATAAGTATCCAATGTTTTAATCCAGGTCATAAAACATTAAAAATAAATAAAACAGTATGAAAGAACAATGTAGAATTATTTTAGAGAAAATCTAAGCCAATTGAGTATTTCCGCCCTTCCCTAAGCTCCAGAGCAAAACAGTTTCACTACAGATATAAAGCAGGAAAATTGAAAAGCTGCGACACAGTTTCAACTTTCAATGAGTATAAAGCAACATTCCACCTTTCGAATTTCGCACCGTTGCACCGAATTCAAAGATGGAAATGGAGTAAAATTAAAACGTATTTAAAACTCCGTCACTTGTTGGGGCTATTTGCATTTGACGAATGTTTGGTCGCACTCTGTTTTAACGATTTTGCTACTGCGTGGGGATTTTGAGAGGTACCTAGTTTAAGTAGTATTCGGGCTTGATCGTAATGTAAAATTACGTTAAAAATCTAGACACTAGGGCATTAAAAATAAATTTTTCAAATTGGTTTTGAACATCAGATATCGATGCGGTTAAGATATATTTACTGTTAGGTTAATAGCACGGCTTTGAACGCTTTGGTAACGTCTGTAATGAATGTTTTGATCCAGGTCATAAAACATTTAAAATAAATAAAATAGTATGAAAGAACAATGTAGAATTATTTTAGAGAAAATCTAAGCCAATTGAGTATTTCCGTCCTTCCCTAGGCTCCAGAACAAAACAGTTTCACTACAGATATAAAGCAGGAAAATTGAAAAGCTGCGACACAGTTTCTACTTTCAATGAGTATAAAAGCAACATTCCACCTTTCGAATTTCGCACCGTTGCACCGAATTCAAAGATGGAAAACGGAATGAAATTAAAACGTATTTTAAAACTCCGTCACTTGTTGGGGCTATTTGCATTTGACGAATGTTTGGTCGCACGCTGTTTTAACGATTTTGCTACTGTGTGGGGATTTTGAAAGGTACCTTTTTTAAGTGGGTAATCCTCATGGATACCCATCCGCGGATCCGCTCTTTGGTTCCGCCGCAAACCACCAAACGGTGCAGAGGACAGGGAGGAGGGCAACGACACACTGCATCTCCTCTTCCTCTGCGGCCCCACTGCCAACCCATTTTGAGAGGTTCCTAGTTTAAATGCTATTCGAGCTTTATCGTAACGTAAAATTACGTAAAAAATCTAAATAATTGGACATTAAAAAGACATTTTTCAAATTGGTTTTGAACATTAGATATCGATGCGCTTAAGATATATTTACTGTTAAGTTAATAGCACGGCTTTGAACGCTTTGGTAACGTCTGTAATGAATGATCCAGGTCATAAAACATTTAAAATAAATAAAATATTATGAAACAGCAATGTAGAATTATTATATAGACAATCTATGCCAATTGCGTATTTCCGTCTTTCTCTAAGCTGCAGAGCAAAAATTTCACTACAGATATAAAGCAGGAAAATTGCAAAGCTGCGACACAGTTTCAACTTTCAATGAGTATAAAGGCAACATTCCACCTTTCGAATTTCGCACCGTTGCACCGAATTCAAAGATGGAAAATGGAATAAAATTAAAACGTATTTTAAAACTCCGTCACTTGTTGGGGCTATTTGCATTTGACGAATGTTTGATCGCACTCTGTTTTAACGATTTTGCTACTGCGTGGGGATTTTTAAAGGTACCTAGTATGTTTAAGTGGTACCGAATGCCGCATCCTTGGGCAAAAAGATGTTTTGAAACTAGTAGTGTCCGACCGAATATTCGGTTTCGGTTTCGGTTGAGTTTCGGCAAAAATACGGGTTTCGGTTTAGTTTCGGTTTCGGAGGAAAACCTGCCGAAACTACGACCGAAACCGAAACTGCACTCGGGAGTTCTCGCGCTGTGATCGGTCATGTTCGGCGCGTTGAATACCGTACGTTTATTTCTTAAATTATGTGTTGTTACGTTGATTATTATTAATTATCCTTAAGTGAAAATGTCCAAGACTGAAAAGCTGTGATTTAGAGATGAAAAATAAAAGTCTGATGATTTTATAAAGGTTTTTTTCTTTTTCCTTCAAAACTTGATAATTGTAAGGAAGTTTCGGTTTCGGTTTCGGCCGAAACTCAGACCGTAGCCGAAATTCGGTTTCGGTTTCGGTTTCGGTCGGACACTAGAAACTAGATGTTAGAGCATTAAAAATACATTTTTCAAATTGGAAAATGGAATAATATTAAAATGAATAAATAAATAAATTAATTAATAATAATAATAAATACGTATTTTAAAACTCCGTCACTTGTTGGGGCTATTTGCATTTGACGAATGTTTGGCCGCACGCTGTTTTAACGATTTTGCTACTGCGTGGGAATTTTTAAAGGTATCTAATTTTAGTGATATTTGAGCTTTATCGTAACGTAAAATAACGTCATGAAGTAGATCGAGTCAATATAATTGTTCCACTTTAAGGCACTCGTCACCACTGAGAATGAGACGGGTTTGGCCATTGTCCACCGCGCTGGACGAGTGCGTATTGGCAGACATCACACACCTTTGATATTTTTAAAAGAACTCTCAGATGTTTTTGGTCACCGTAAAATAGTGGTAATTAATTCCAAATACGCACATAATTTTTGAAAAATAGTGGTGCGAGTTTGAGATTCCATCTTCAGACCTTCGATTGAAAAGCCGAGTTTCAATCGATATCATTCGAATTCGATATCAAGTCGAAACTGGGTCGAAATATAGGCAAAAATAATTCAATAACCGCATATCACGACATACGAGTGCCCGTTACGTATTAAAATATGTTGTCATAGATACACACAGAGGCATTATAATACTTAACGGGTACTCACGATATGCGGTTTATGAATTCTTATAGAATTCTTTTTGCCGATATTTCGATCCAGTTGCATGGATCGTGGTCACGGCCAAACTGCGGTAGCGGGGAGAAACCGTTGACAAGCACTAGTGGTAAATTAACCTATCTACCCTACGTCTAGTTCGTTTTTCTTTTTTAGGTTCCATTTCACGACACACAACACTAACTGTATCCTTACGCACCACACTTTGCACTATTTGCGATTTACATAAACTAACCACCGGATTCCACGCTTGTGCAAGTTTAAAACCATCTTCTCTGTTAAAATTCTTAGGATGTTTTTTGATCTCTATAGCTTCTCTTACTAAACGTGGGAAGTAATGACGCTCAGCGGAGATCACCTGAGGTTTATGCAGTTCGATCCAGTGGTTAGAGCCGGAATTAAGGATGTGTTCAGCTACCGCAGATTTTTTCGGGTCATTCTTTTTGACTGCGCTGATGTGTTCTTTAATCCGTTGGGATATGGCTCGTTTAGTCTGTCCAATGTAGGAGTTGCCACAGCTACAGTCAACTTTATAAACCCCGGGACATTGGTACGGGATGATGTCTTTAGGTGTACGTAGGTAGGCCGCAAGTTTTTTAAAGGGCGTAAATACAGATTTTATATTAAATCTTCTATCCAAAATTCTACCTATCTTATCCGTTACACCTTTTACATATGGGAAGTATGCGCAATGTCGCTCAACTCTACTGGTAGTGTAATGTTTTCTGTCCTTTTGTGTGGTCCTAGGTATGTGGCCATTACGGCGCAGGACATCATCTATGTGTTTTAATTCCTGTGGCAGGTGTTCATCGTCACATAATGCGTGTGCACGGTTTGTGAGTGACCTTGCAACCGATGCTAGGTGTCGAGGATGATGGTGTGAAGTGCCATGTAGGTATCTATCCGTGTGAGTAAGTTTCCGGTATACTGCATGACTAAATGTACCATCTGGGCGAGTGTTTAATGCAACATCCAAGAATGCCAGCCTCCCGTTGTCTTCCATTTCATAAGTAAATTTAATATTAGTGTGTACCGAGTTCAAGTGACATAAATACGTTTCGACTTGTCCCCTTCCTCCCTTTAATATGGCAAAAACATCATCCACGTATCTTCTCCAAATTTTAATACAATTAGGGCCAGTAGTGATGGCTTTTTTCTCAAAATACTCCATCCATATGT
The DNA here is from genome assembly GCA_949699795.1 of Spicauda simplicius. NCBI lineage: Eukaryota > Metazoa > Arthropoda > Insecta > Lepidoptera > Hesperiidae > Spicauda > Spicauda simplicius. Next base: position 16,674,554 of record OX453076.1, read on the forward strand.
TAGCAACTACTGGGGCAACCGGACTACCCATCGCCACACCATTAATTTGAAGAAAATATTGACCATTATATAGAAAGTAACCAGAATGGAGACAGTGTTCTAACAATTTAACGTAATCTAAGTGGATATTATTATCAACAAGAACATCAGTAACTACTTTTAAACATTCAGTGATAGGGACGTTAGTAAATAAAGATTCTACGTCAAAACTCACCATACAATCACCGTCTTGTAACTGAATGTTGTAACAGACTAAACGAGCCATATCCCAACGGATTAAAGAACACATCAGCGCAGTCAAAAAGAATGACCCGAAAAAATCTGCGGTAGCTGAACACATCCTTAATTCCGGCTCTAACCACTGGATCGAACTGCATAAACCTCAGGTGATCTCCGCTGAGCGTCATTACTTCCCACGTTTAGTAAGAGAAGCTATAGAGATCAAAAAACATCCTAAGAATTTTAACAGAGAAGATGGTTTTAAACTTGCACAAGCGTGGAATCCGGTGGTTAGTTTATGTAAATCGCAAATAGTGCAAAGTGTGGTGCGTAAGGATACAGTTAGTGTTGTGTGTCGTGAAATGGAACCTAAAAAAAACGAACTAGACGTAGGGTAGATAGGTTAATTTACCACTAGTGCTTGTCAACGGTTTCTCCCCGCTACCGCAGTTTGGCCGTGACCACGATCCATGCAACTGGGTCGAAATATCGGCAAAAAGAATTCTATAAGAATTCATAAACCGCATATCGTGAGTACCCGTTAAGTATTATAATGTATCAATTCCGCGATAATACAATACACAGAGGCAAATACCTACACAAGTATCGTCAACCCATTATCGTCCAACTGTTGGGCACGGGTCTTCTCTCGGAATGAGAGAATCATGGCCATAGTCCACCGCGCTGGCCAAGTGCGAATTGGTGGACTTGTGTAAATACACATATTGATATTTCACGCATTGATATCCAAACCCAAAAACAACAGACATTCCCAGAACGAACCCGAAACCTTATACCCGCTTTAAGAATAATAGCTGAATACGGCTGTTATACAAAAAAACAAAACTAGCAGTTTGACTTTTTAAATTTTGTTAAGCATTTCCCACCGGCCCTTCGTGAGGGGCAAGCGGGGATAATTAGCATTTGACAAATGCTTCGTCGCCAGCGGTTTGTGTTAACGCGCCTCGCTGTTTCGAATAATTGAGTGGCAGTCTTCAATGTTGTCTATTTTTATCTCCAGTTAACGTAGCTTATGTATTGTTTTTTTTTATTTTTTGTTTCTTTAAATACAGCTGGTTAATATGAAAACTGTCGTTTATGAAAAAAGCAGAAAAAGCGTTGCATGCAAATCAAATGATTTTAATAATATAAAAAAAAACAGGTAGACTTTCAAGGAAACTTGAGCCTTTCTTCTCGTTGCCGCGGTTTTTGGTTAAAGTAGACACTGGCAAGAGCGTTATCCTGAGTAACGTCAACATCCACTGCGGTTACCAGATGATGCTAAGCTCGGTGAATAAAGGCTCCCCCTTCCACATTAAAGAACGCTTATATCCAACTGTCGACTGAAGAACGGAAGAGAAATACATGTAGATGTACATGTAGATTAAATATTTATTCATAAAGGTTAGTAAGATTTTGGTTCTGCATAAAAGTATATGTGGCTAAGAGACTTGACGTGAACTTACATGAAAGAACGTGAATAGTCAAGACTATTATCGCATTTCACGCATACAAGAACTACATATTATGCTTTTATCAAAAATTTTGAATGGAACGAAAAGATTGGGTCTATGTTGTAAATAAAACAACACTAACTTCGTGAGGTGATTGGGGTAGATTAGCATTTGACAAATGCTTCGTCGCCCGCGGCTAGAATTAAAGCGCCAGTGCTGCCACGAATAATTAAGTGAAAATATACAATTCTGTCATTTCACCCAGCGATGGCCCAGTGTGTATTCCACCCCACCCTCCCCGATGACGCAAATAAATTTTGTGGGGATGAGAAAAATTGAGGTCTTCTAATTTATTTAGTTTTTACTTGCCATTTTAGCAAATTAACAAAAATAGTGGCGAAGCGTATTTTTAAGAAGGTCTTCCAATTTACTTATTTTACTTATTCAATGCCTTACTTGTTATTTTAACGTATTATTTTAACAAAAAATAGTAAAGACTAATTCTTATAAATTAATTTATTGTTTTCATTGTAATATGAAAATGGCCAATTAAGTAAATAGGTGAAATTACCTAAATGGTGTAAGAATTGTGGTAAACTACGTAATATCATATTTCTAATCATACTTCTAGATCAAAACATTTGTTACATTAATAAAACAAAAAAATAACAAAAATCTTTTTTTAGATACTCTAAATACTGTGTCTATTTAATGTCTCATTTTTATGTCAAAAAAATTACTTTTGCCCGTTGAAGATAATCTAGAACGATATGCTTACTTAGCAAAAGGAATACTATGGAATAAGAAAGATTAAATCTTTTAATTCTGCCTACTTTTATTTTTTTAAAAGTGATTGCTACATTTATTGTTACTTACATGTTGTGATATTGCTTATATAATTAATTTCTAGAAAGCCACTAATTTCATTTTTTAATTTGCATTCCAAAAGTACATGCGGTGTGATTTGTTTAATTGAAACATACAAAGACAGTAAGAGTGTTGCGCTTTCCAGCCAGAGATCCTGAGAAGGACGACGGTAGGTACTTGAGGCATCATAGTGTTAACACTAGATGGTGAGTGATGAATTGTGATGGAGAGGTAGGCTTAAATGTCCACCAAGTTGGTGCTAGGGGCAATACGATCAGGAAACTTCGAATGCGTTCGGTTGGAGATGCCGGAGGCCGCTTCACAGTGCCGAAAACGGACAACTTACTGTTCAGTGATTCAAAATTCAACATAACTTGGAGTCGTTCCCAAAACTGGTTAGAAGATAGTAGAGCCAGTGTAGTTTGACCACCGCGACACCTATTTCTAGCGTGACGCATTTCTTGCGATTCGATAGAAGGGTGTGGTTGCCAGCACACTTTTACATGACGCGACCATCATAGTCCTCGGGAGTAGAAACACATCTGTGATTGACTTCAGATGGAACCCATGTTCTGTGTGAAGTTGATTACAGATATCCATGAGCGGCAGTGACCACTTACCATTAGGTGGACTGCATGCTCGTTTGCTACTTCAGTCAGATAAAAAAAAACTATTAAAGGTCCCCCTTGCAACTAAAAAAAAATGGTATTCATGCGGTCTCAATGTACTGTAAGGAAAGTAACAATGATTTACTAAGATACAAATAATATTTGAGTCATATCTCAGAGAGGGCATCATTTGTCTCGGCTGTAGCAAATCTAGCGCGAGATGTTCCCACTGAGCCGAGCCTCAATCGTCAGGAAACTCGCCTTCTGCCTCGTTTCACTCGTCCTCATTTATAATCTGTAATATTTGGGCTAAGTTTTGTTTTTATCTTTTTACATTACGTATATAACTAGCACCATCTATCTTCTTTATAGAAGTGGGAATGAGTTGTAATTAATCTACATATTTGAAGAAATGTCTATGTATTTGTTTACTAAGTATAATAGGAGTCGTCCCTGTAGTTTCGGGATCAGAATAGGGCTACGACATCCCCTGCCTGTCGTAAGAGGCGACTAAAAGGGGCTTCCGGGGTTGCGGACGGCTAGAGTGGGAGCTCGAACCGTCCAACACGCAACCCCGGGAAGGACGGCGGTATGTGTAGCTGCATCTCGCCGTAAGCACCGGATGGTGAAGGGTGATGGTACACGTCCCCCAAGAGATGAGCTCGTGAGGTGCGCTGCGCTAGGGGCCACCGTTCGTTCCGTTGGAGTTTCCGAGTTCCCTACTACAGGCGCTGAGGAAGGCCACCGAGGAGGTTTTAGTGGGTAAAAATCCCACATAACCCGGAGTCTCTCCCAAGGCTTCGGTGTATCTTTTGAAGGTTTCCTCCCCGTAACAAAAAAAAGGTATAATAGGAGTAGTAAATTCACCTGCAGCCGAAAAACAGCACACAGCTTCTTTTTATTAGCTTCACCTGTATGTTTGTTTGTAACCGACTTCTTTGGGCGCGATTTTGACCCACTTTAAACGGCCAGATTTCGTTCAAACTTTGTAGATTTATTGAGGACCGATGACAATACACTTATTTGATAAAATTATTCCATTTTTTAATTTGACTAAAAAGTAGAAAATAAATAATAGTTTAAAAAAAACTAAAAAACATGTTTTTTATAGAAAACCGAACTAAAAAATAGAAAATAAATTTAAATGAATTTAAATTAAGAAAATAGTGTTAAAAATTTCAATGAATATAAATTAATAATAGTGTGAATAAAAAAACATATTTTATTTTAAAAATAGCGTGGGGTGCATGGTGTCAATGGTTATAGATATTTTATTGACAGATATGAGTAGAGTGATTATCATTTCGATAATATCTTAAAAAGCACCCCACGCTTTTTTTTAATAAAATATTGTTTTTTTTATTCACACTATTATTAATTTATATTTATTGAAATTTTTAACACAATTTTCTTAATTTAAATTCATTAACTGTTGATAACTTATTTAACCTGTTATTCACCTTAATATGAAAATAAATAAAATTCAATTTCATAAAATACAATTAGACATTATAATATATAATCCAAATTTACAATTTATTTACTAAAATTTACAATTATAAATAGAATAAATGAGCCAAATCGCTGCCCCTTGGAAATGAAAAAGAAAAAGAAAAAAAATGAAAAAAAAGCGAAACAATTTTACAAAGAATTGTCTTCACGCCTGATTGACGCCTCCGGTGACCCGAGAGCTGGAGCTTACCTCGGCCAACAAATAAGTTTAGCAATACAGCGAGGTAATGCTGCTAGTGTCTTGGGTACAATTCATTTAAATTTATTTTCTATTTTTAGTTCGGTTTTCTATAAAAAGCGTGTTTTTTAGTTTTTTTAAACTATTATTATTTTATCGAACTAAAGTAACATATGCATGTAGTCTACGTTAGATGGGTATGGATCATGGGTTTTATTTTAAGCAGATTACAGATGCGGTGCTTCTTCCGAGGAATTAGATGGTCGCCTCATAGTAGCACCCACTCTTCCACAGCAAGAACTCTTTTACGCTAGCAATAGGCATAGAGGCAGAACCTCCCCGATTGCATCGAGCTGCTGTGAACGAGATACTATGAAAGTATTCAACATAGTAGAAATTTTAATATATAAGGAGTACTCGCGGTATTCGTTTTTTTTTTTTTTTTGCCTGTATCTTGACCCAGTTGTGGTCACGGCGGATCCATGAAACTGGATCTAAATAGCTACCTATCCGTTTGGGCCTTACTCCGTGCCAAACAAATGGACATACATAAATACGCTCGATAAACATTATCAAGACCAACATTTTCAAGGTCGTAGAACCAGTGTAGTTCAACCGGGGAAGTACCACCGCCACACCTATTTATAGCGTGAAGCAGTTCCTTTCGATAGAAGGATGTGGTTGCCGGCACAATTTCACATGAGGCGAACATCATAGTCCTCGGGAGTAGCAATCATCTGGGATTGTCTTCAGATGGAACCCATGTTCTGTATGAAGTTGAATACAGATGTCCTTGGGCGGCAGTGACCACTTACCATCAGGTGGACTGCATGCTCGTTTGTTACTTCAGTCAGATAAAAAAAACCCTCTTTCTGACGCATTCGGGTAAAAATAGTCGTTGAAGTAGCAACCCCAATTGCACAGTACTCCTGTTATCTTGAAAATACTCAACATTGTCGAAATTAATACGTTTCTGCCTACTGAGATAATGATATGCAACATGTAACTTTGTACTCGTCTTCGGTATTATGAGCAGCGGTACTGAACGTTTCATGTAAGCAGATGCCAAACTAACGAGGTCTTTCTGTTAATGAGGTTGATTCAGTCTCGAGTGATGCCATAACTTACGGATGTTTTTCAACTGTAGACTACTTATAAAAACTGAATAGTTCCATATACTTCTGCTACGTACTTGTTATTTTAATTTCAATATATCAAATATTGAAATTAAAATAACAACTTACCTAAATTTTACACACATCTAATTCTATCGAGAAATAGTTCTACTGAGATACCGACTGACTTACATGACGCTATTAACTCTATCAGATTGTCTAAGAACCATATTAAGTCGATTACAGATGTCCAATGGTACAAGTACCCTTTTACCATCAAGTAGGTTGCATGGTCGTTTGCGACTGCAATTGGTAATATAATTTTATAAAAATATAATTTTATTAATATAATTTTATAAAAACAATACATTCATACAGTAAAAACCAGGGGTTATTTTCCGTCCACATGTCCAGAATAAGGAAGCCATGTGTTTAATACATATGCAAACTTTTTAAATTGTAAAGTTGCGCATCAGCCAGTACCTTCGTTTAAGTCTAGGCTTACAGTCCACTAGCTTTTAAATTGATTCGAAACAAATGAAGTCTGGAGTCTAATGCTCTTTTATTTTTTTTCTCAATTTTGATGCGTAGTAGTTCGTTGTTGCGTGTTATATAAATATCTATCCTGTGTGAGTTTTAAACGAGTAAAAATTACAATTTATACGTAAATATCACGCATTTTCTCTGCAAAATCACTTCGGTAGAAAACAAAGTTAAAATACCGTATTGAAATAAACACCATGTATGACCAGCATGAGGTACAAAAAGACAAAGCTGACGCTCAAAAAGAAGTTAACGAATCTTATTTGTACTATATCCGCGAATGAAGAATTTTTTTGCTGCGAGTACTCGAAAAGGGCCACAATTTTTATCCGTGAATGCGGAAACCGTGGATATAAAACTCTTACTGTAGGCATACCTATTACTGACATAAGGGTTATCGTACGGTAAAAGAATCCTGTAGTGGTAGAAAACTGTGATTTGACTACGTCGGGGCCATCACAAGATCTTTAAACCTGATAGCAACTAAATTTATTACTATGAGCGCAGCGATCGCTGTTTTCAGGAGGTGGCCACAAGCAGACGGTGAAAAAAAGGTCGTATAATGTTTATTTTTTCCTCTCGTCAACCCATTATTGTCCCAATGCTGGGCACGGGTTTTCTCTCGGAACGAGAATGTTTTTAGGCCATAGTCCACCGCGCTGCGTATGCTTGAAGGTGGTAGAAACCTTCGTAGTTCGACTCCCGAGATATCACCCTCCCCTCACATTTATTTCTGCCTAATTACACCAGTGTTAAGCGCTGCTGTGTTTTGAACCGAACGATGTGATAAGGGCGACATACTAAACGAAGCGTTCCGACTTGTCGTCGTCGTCGCCAATTCATTGCACGCTGGGCACGGGTCTTCTCTCAGAATGAGAGAGTTATAGGCCATAGTCCACCGCGCTGGCCAAGTGCGAATTGGTGGACTTCACACACCTCCGAGGACTGTTTCTTTAAAGAACTCTCGGGTGTGTAGATTTCCTCACGCTGTTTCCCTTCACCGGAAACTTTTGTTCCGAACATCAACGACTACCGACATCACGGAATAACGACACATCTGTGGCCAGGCTCAGATACGACTGATTTTATCTGGGGTGAACCTCCAGGTGTAGTCATCCCAGGTAAAATGTGGACACGGATACATGGACACTGCGGCTCATGGGCATCTGTATGTCTGACTGCATTACACGTTGACTGCATGCTTGTTTGCTAGTAACATTCTCAAGTTTTAATTTGGAAATGTTAGTACTAAAAATAGTAGCCATCATAGCACATTCATATAAATTTGTAGTATGATTGATCGTATTTTTTTTTAATTTAATAAAATCAAGTGAGCTTAAATAGTCACTATTTCCTACATCGACAACACATTTAATTTTTAGGCCCGTAAAATCGTTAGGTAATGAAACTTATGACATACTAAAAGATAAAAACATAATTTTATTAACCATAATCACGGAATACTAAAAAATAAACATCTTATTTACTATGACGAAAGATGAGTGGATGAAAAAACATAATCAAAAAGAAACTGCTAAATCTCAACGTACTTTACAGTGCTTTCATTTTTCGAGTGCAGGTATTTTTTAGTTTCTTAACTATTTTATTATACCAGTGTCTATTTTCATAATCTCGACGACATAAATCTACAAAAGATTTAATTTTGAAAATTAGAATCGGCGAGTTGTCTTCAAAATTCTACATTTAATGTTGTCCCACTACAAAATCTAATTAATTAACTAATTAAAAAGCGCAAAACGTACGCCTAGAATACGAATACTGTATTCAGGTGCTCGTTTTAATACATTTTGACAAATGCACTGGCGCGAAGCCAAGCCAACATTATTTACTAAGATAAATTAGTTGCACTGCATTATATAAATTTTGTCTTGGTTAAATATTGACATGTTAAATAATGTCTACGGAAAAAAAATCAACCCATTTATTGGAAGAATTTTCAATCAAATTATTTAAAAAAGTCGGTTTTCCAGAGGAAAGAGATTATGTACTAGATATATACATATCACTACATGGTATAAAACAAAGTCGCTTCGCTCTGTCTATTCCTATGTATGCTTACATCTTTAAAATTACGCTACGGATTTTAATGATTTTTTTAATACTTAGAGTAATTCAAAAGGAAGGTTTTTATGTATATTACATGCATAATGTAGTGGAGGAACACTGATAATTTTAGATTATTGACTTTTATGCAGCCGGGTCAGCTAGTTTATATATAAGGACGTTCTTTTTTTATAAAATTTCAGTAGCCAACGAGCTTGCAGTCCCGATGGCGGCCCTGTCGTGGGCAGACGTCGTCGGGACCGCGGTAGAATGTTACTAGCGTACCCGCAGTCCCGGCACAGGGCGTATAGAGGGACACCGTGGGGTTTTAGCCGGTAGGAGTCCGGCATATCCTCTCAGCTGCCCCCGCACAGAGAGGAACCCATGATGGGTTTCCCCACGTATAAATATAAAAAAGGCAATCACCTACTTACTACCCTTAGACACCTGTAATCAACTTAATATAGAACTGCGGTTCTTAGTTAAGCCGATACTGATTAACATTATACAAACGTTATTACATTCTTTTGTTCATTGTTGTATTACATCATTTTATCACCGTGATCCAGAGAATTATATTATGTTGCACGTTAGTATCGAGACTATGTACGAAACTTGAACTTGATTGAAGTAGCAAACGAGCATGGACTGCAGTGACCACTTGCTTAAGTGGTCACTGCCGCCCATGGACACCTGTAAACAACTTCATATAGACCGTGGGCTCCATTTGAAATCCATCACAGTTGCATTGCTACGAGGACTAAGATGGTCGCCTCATATAAAAATGATTTTTTTTATACTTTAACCTAACGATAAGGCAGACGGTCTACCTGATGGAAAGTAGTCACCGTCGCCTGTGGACATTCGCAACACCAGAGGAGTCGCCAATGCATCGCCGGCTTTGAAGGAGAGCTCTTTTCGCACCTTTCTTGAAGAACCCCATGTCATAGCGCTCCGGGAATACCTCAGGAGTAAGCTCATTCCACAACTTGCACGTCCGTGGCAAAAACGAGCGTGCAAACTGAACCGTGGAGGACCGCCACGAGTCCAGTTGGTGTGGATGGAACTTCATCCTTCGGCGAGTGGTGCGGTGAAGAAAAGGTGACGAAGGCACCAGGTCAAAAAGTTCCTCGGAACACTCCCCGATAGAACACGCAGAGGGAGCCTATGTCCCTCCGCAGGCTTAAGGGTTCTAACAGATCGGTGATCGTTGGGTCGTTGACGATTCGGATCGCACGTTTCTGCACGGAGTCAAGTGGGTTAAGTTGTTTTTTTTTTTGTGCCGGCACACCCTTCAGTCGATACGCAAAAAATACTTCACACTAGAAATAGGTATGGCGGTGTTACTTCCCCGGTCAAACTACGCTGGTTCTACCACCTGCGTATATATAATGAAAAGACATGAGCTATCTGATGGAAAATAATTGACTATAGACATTTCCGGTAGAGTCGTCAATGCATCGCCGGCTTTGAAGGAGAGCTCTTTTTGCATCTTTCTTGAAGAGCTCCGTGTCATAGCGCTCCGAGAATACCTCAGGATGAAACTTACTCCACAACTTGAAGGTTTGTGGCAATAAAGAGCGTCTTTGCGGAACGTAGAGGACCGCTACGACACCAGATTATGTGGATGGATACTGTGGTGAGTGGGTCGGTGGAGGAAAAGTAATGTAGACTCCTTGTTACCTGTCTGTGGTTATAGCAATCGGTTGTATTTTAATCATCGTCAACCCATTATTGTCCCACTGCTGGGCATGGGTCTTACCTCGGAATGTGAGAGTTTTAGGTCATATTCCACGGTTGGTAGACGTCACACACCTCTGAGAACTTTTTTTAAAGAACACTCGGGTGTGTAGATTTCATCACGATGTTTTCCTTCACCGAAAAGCAGTGATAATTAATTTCTAATACGCACATCATTCAGAGGTGCGTGCCTGGGTTTGAACCTCGGACCTCCCGAATGAGAGGGCAAGTTTCAACCATTAGGCTATCACTGTTCTTATAAAAATGTTTTAATAACACTACAAATAAAAACATTTTCCTTTACATATAACGCCCATTTCGGGTCACTTGTTTAACTTCCTGCGAATGTTTGGAAACGAATGTTAGTAGCAATGGGATTCAGCTTCTGCATCTATAAATACTCGTAAACTCTTGACTCATTCTCTTGAATTTTATTAAAAATCTTACTGTTCGAAGGTGTCTCAAGCAACAAATTGGGTCGTCTCAAGCCGGCAGCGGCTTAAACGATCGTTTAATAGCTTAAGCGACACGATGGTAGCTTTAACAACTATCGCTCGAGCGACGTAGCGACATAATCTGTACCTTAGTACTAGTTTATTAAATTACCTAAAAACAATCAATATTTATGTTTTTGCTAATACCTTCCAATAATACACGCGTTTTTGTTTTTGGCCATACCTTGCAATATACCTACTTTACAATAAAGGGGAGTGATAGTGATAATGGTTGAAACTTGCCCTCTCGATCAGGAGGTCCGAGGTTCAAACCCAGGCGCGCTGCACTGATTTATGTGCGTATTAGAAATTAATTATCACTGCTTTTCGGTGAAGGAAAACATCGCGAGGAAACCTACACACCCGAGAGTTCTTTAAAATAAACGTTCTCGGAGGTGAGTGAAGTCCACCAATTCGCACTGATGCGGCCAGTGCGGTGATCTATGGCCTAAACTCTTTATTCTGAGAGAAGACCCGTGCCCAGCTGTGGCACAATAACGGGTTGGCACCACTATAAAGGATAGTAAGCAATTATTGTTTTCACGACACGCAGTATACTCATACTTAAGGCACTATAATGTTTCCTTATACCACAGAAATATATCATACAAGGACAATTTACCAACGGCGAATTAAACCAGAACACAGAAGTACTGCCATAAACTTGACATACGCGATCAATTTACAAGTTAAATTAAACTATCAACCGAATCGCACAAAGGAGTCAACCGCACTCATAAAGTTTGAATTTCATAAATTTTGAAAGCCGCAAACATGCCAAGTGCGGACGAAACTCCAGCGATTATTCAAGCTCATATTCATAAACAACAATAAAAGCGATAATAAAATTAAAATAATCATTTTTCAGCGCTTCGCAGCCATAATCGCAACATGGTGACCGATCGATCGTGGAAGTAAACCACTGAAAATGTCAGTAATACGACCAACACTATGTCAGTTTACCTTCTTTATTATGTTCGAGGGGGATACTTCAAACGGTACCCATCACCGTGGGGCCGATGTCGGAGATTCATTATTCATTAAAACCTCTCCGGTGGCCTTCCTCGGCGCTACGATGAGGACTCCGGGAACTCCAAAGGAACGCAATCTGAGCATGTTTTCCTGTTGGACTCCACTCATATGGGCGTAAAATTCTACCACACCTTCTAATGCTTACGACGGTACGTGACCACAGATCGACGTTTTTCTGTCGCCTGCAACCCCGGAATCCCCCCTTTAGTCGCCTTTTACGACGTGCAAGGGACATCGTAGGGACATCTCTATTATTTTTCCGCTCGCCTTACTACGTTAGAGCACATATGACATCGAGACTGGGCCTTTTGCTTGTTAGAAGTCAATTTTTCTTAGACTTAATAAGGTCTTGGAATATATTTTAGACCCATTTAGCTTTTTAATCATACATTACATTATAAGTACCCATATTTAGACTAAGCACGCATGTTTGAGAACATAGCACATATAACTATGATGCAATCAGACAAATACACCACGCACAAGATTCGTGAATACAACATACATCTTTGTTCTAGCCCCATTTCTGCATGCGAGCGGCCATTGCAAGGATTAAGACGGATTAGTTCGGAATCGCGCGCAGTGAAGCGCCTTGCGCGATCAAGATTAACGATCGCACTACACCAATTGTTTTCTATTGCATTCCTTTTCATTTGTTTTGTTGTGTCAGTACTCTCAATCCAATTTAATAGCGATGACAAAGTGACAATAGTGCAGCTTCTACCAAGTCTGAGATGATTTCTTCAATTTCAAATGAGGTCTTAGAATAAAATAATTATTACTTATCTCATCTGTGTAGTTTAACATTACATTTTAAGTACCCTGTTTTAGAATACTCGAACGTTTGAGGATATGTCATACATAGCTATGATGCAATCAAATAAATACGCCACGCATAAGATCCGTGAATACAACGTACATTTTCGTTGTAGCACCATTTCCGCATACGAGCGGCCATTGCAAGGATTAAGACGGATTAGTTCGGAATCGCGCGCAGTGAAGCGCCTTGCGCGATCAAGATTAACGACCGCACTACATTAATTGTTTTATATTGCATTCCATTTCGTTTTTTTGTTGTATGAGCATACCCAAATCAATTTGATAGTGATGAAGACGTGTGAATATTTCAGTTTCTACCAAGTCTGATTTGATTTTAAATTGGTTTTAGAATAAAATTTTGTTTTATTTAGCTATGTAGATCCACAACGAATTTTAAGTACAAGTTTTTAGATTGTCTTGTCGTTTTAGAACATGACATAATAATATAGTTATGATGCAATCAGATAAATACATCACGCACGAGATTTGTGGATACAACATGCATATTCGTTTTAGCCCCATTTCCACATACGAGCGGCCATTGCAAGGATTAAGACGGATTAGTTCAGAATCACGCGCAGTGAAGCGCCTTGCGCGATCAAGATTAACGACCGCACTACACCAATTGTTTTCTATTGCATTTCGTTTTGTTTGTTTTGCTGTGTCAGTACACTCAATTCGATTAATATTAAATATATTTTCATAAAAGACCAGCTAATTTCCGCGGATTTCGCTTTGGTTCTGTCTACCACTAATGAGTATCCTATGTCTTAATCCAGGTCATGTGTGTAGCATTTACAACAAAATCCGACCGGTAGTTTTTGCGTGAAAAACACATACGTTCTCAGGAGTTTTTACATTACAATGTAAAAAAGAAGATTGCAGTTACACACAAGGATGTGATGATGGTGTCTGCATATAGATATCTTTTCAACTTCATATAGAACAAAGGTTTTATCTAAAGTTTACAACAGATATATTGCTGCTCCCGAACACTATGAGGGTCTATGCTTTATTAAATTTTAGGAGCAGCTCAATACAACTTAACTAGAGGTTTAAAAAGATAGAAAACCGTCAACAAGAAAAAATAATACAAGTTGCCCGTAACAAGGATCTACATATTCAATTTTTAATCTGAATAAAAATAGATTCAGTCTTTTTTAAAGGAAATTAATCGGATTTGAGGATAAAGCTGACGAACCAGGTAAGTCCTGATTACTAAGACCAGGCGACAATAAAAATGTAGCGTATATAAATAAAGGATATCAACTCGTCATGCGCCAAATAGCCAATCTGTTGCAATAGAACAAAATTGTGCCGATTCAATCGCCTGCGAATAAGAAGAACGTTGCAAGAGACACCTATCGATCATTCAAAATATACATTTTCATTCTTAGTAAAAACTCGATTTAAATTAATTAGGAACAAATAAGTATGCTGTTGATCAAACCAAATCACTTTATTTGTGGATAGGGTAACATAAGTAAAGTTGGTTATCAAGCATTTCTTTTATTCGGTCAGAAAGATCTAATTTTAATATTAAGAATCCGTACAATTTGATAAGTACTCACTGGCTACTTATCAAATCGTACATTAACATCTGTGATAACCTCATACAGATCAGAAGATCTACGAGAAGTCAGTTACAGATGCGTTAGGTACCTACTATTCTTAGGGACCAAATTAGTCAACTCATAATCATCTAAATAAGACTGCATCAACACACTTCAACAGAAACACAAGAACTGCTAGAAGTATGTGTGGCCGTCCCTGTAGCCTCGGGGTCAGAATAGGGCTACGGTATCCCCTGCCTGTCGTAAGAGGCGACTAAAAGGGGCTTCCGGGGTTGCAGACGGCTAGAGTGGGAGCTCGAACCGTTCGGTCAGGCAATCCCGGGAAGGACGGCGGTATGTGTGGTTGCATACCGTCGTAAAGACTAGACGAAGCGGTGGGCCCAGCCGCCCATCTGAGAGGAGCCTGATGGGGCAGCGCGCTCGGAGGATTCCGGTTGAAGTCGTTTCGAGATCCCGGAGTCCTCCTTTTCAGCGCCGAGGACGGCCACCGGGGGGGTTTTAGTGCGGTAAAAATCCCACATAACCCTGCGTCGCTCCCACGGCGTCAGGTACCTTTTGAAGGTTTCCCCCTCGAAAACAAAAAAAAGAAGTATGTGTGGCGGGGGTACCTCGCCGAGCGATTTATTCTCTATCTACTGCCTTAAAAATTATATTGATATTACTTAAGATATTTCTGCTCCGTCAGCTCGTTATTGTCCCACTGCCAATACTGATCTTTTCTCAGAATGAGAGAGTAGTAGGCGAAGGAACACTGGCTAATTACAGATTGGAAGGCTTTCGGGGTTGCGGGCGGTAAAAGTGGAATCTCGAACCGTCCTGCTAAGCGACCCCATGTAGGAGGACGGCATGTGTGGCCACATGCTGTCGTAAACACCAGGGAGGCGCACTGAGTACAATGCTGACTGAGAATAGCCCGAAGGGGGCATCGCACTTCGAGGACACCGGCGGCGGTCCGTTGGAGTTCCCGGTGTCCTCCACACAGCGCGGAGTTTGGCCACCGGGGGGTTTTAGTGAGGTGAAAATCCCACATAACTCGGCGTTGCTCCCACGGCGTCGGGTACCTTTCGAAGGTTTCCCCCTCGATATCAAAAAAAAAGGCCAAGGACTAGTGCGCTGACTAATTACAGACTGGAAGGCTTCACGAACCTTTGAAATCTTTTGAGTTACACTTCGTTTGGTGCGTTAGAGATAAATGATGAAGAGTAAATTTTAACGATGCGCGCGCACACCGTTACGTAAAGCCACCCTGAAGTTAGCTATAGTCAACATTTTAGATTTTCTATTGTTAGTATCGTTTTTTCTACAAGCTTAGAATAAGGCGAAGAAAAAAATTTAAAAAGATTTTTATCTTGTTAAGCCAAAGAAGTATAACTTCTAACGCGTGTACATAAGCACACACACTTTCTTTTTTAAAACTACCATTGTACAGGTCTGCTCACGATACTTTCCACACTATCAAGGAGTGTTAATTTTTTTAATAAGCGCTTAATTTTAGTAAAATCAGTTATGCGTGCCTGGGATGTCTTTCCAGACTTTCCTTTGCGAGAATGAGTTTAAGCTATCACTTCTCAGCTCATATTATCTTTATAATTTAATTGACCTGTTATTGTTTTAGAAGAATGAAGTAGTATTATAGCATGCATATAAATAAAGTCCACGGGTTTCTAACTATTGCCTATGGACATCTATAAAACCAACTGCATATACTCGTAACACCGAGACTCCGGTATCCTAAACGCAAGAAATATGTAGGGCAATAGTACATCCAAAGTTGAGCCAATTCAGTAGTATTATCTTTCAACCTTTTACTACCTTCTAATATAGTGCGACGGAAATAGATAGGAGCCATGTCGCATCCACAGTTGAAAAATTTACATGCATTCCTACCTCTTGAAATGCACTCAGGAAAGTTTCAGAAGTATTACATGATCGTTTATATAGTGTATGTAAGGGTTTTAGAGACTATGTTGATACTTTTATTCTTATAATAATTTGAATTTCTCGTCAACCCACTATTGTCCCAATGGTGGGCACGGCTTTTGATAGAAGTCTCAGAAGTGCCAAGTGCGAGTTGGAAGTGTTATAACAATTTACTCGAATATAAGTAATATGAAAAGGTATATAGTATACACGTAATAGAAAAGTAACATTACATTAGTGAGAAATTAGGGCGTTAAATAGCACAATGATATCTGATAAATATAAGGATACGCTTGTTATTTTACATATTATGTATGAAAAAAATATATACATCGCATATATTTGTGAATAAATATGTAGAACTGATGATATGTAATATAAGTATCTATAATTATTAAATTTTTAGTTGTCTTTTTGTCTGTTTAGAGTTTTATCAAACCAAAGCTACTCAATTTAATTTAAATGATACAAAATATTGTCATACATTGTCATTAATATCCTTTTGCTCTACCAAAATATTACAATTTAGAGTTATACTACATTTTTAAAGCAGGTGAAATCAGCAGGTGAAGCACATGAGTAAATAATTGGAAAAGAGACAAAGCTTCATACAACCGCCTCGATGTCAATTTTTGACATAATTGTATTTATGCGTATGCGTATTTGCTGATTGTGCTTTTTTGTCGCTCGTTCCGCGCTCTCGCTTGCACTTCAAGCGTTAAATGGAACGCCTCAGAGCGAGATAACGCCGCATGAGTCATGTTTTTTGACGCATGCAGCTGGCTCCATCTAGTTACAAGACGTTGTCACGTCACGTAAAAAAAACAAAAATCGGTAACAAGTAAAATAGCGCACACATTTATTGCAACGCACACCAAACACCAAAATGATACATTACATGCAAACGCTACAATGGGTGCCAATCTTAATCTACACGATCTATTGAAAGTCACATATCGGATCTCAAAGCATTGTCTTCAGGAGAACGCGCGCTAAGCAAATATTCTCAGAAAACGATCTCCGTCGGGAGTATTACATCTTAAGAGGATTTTCTTGAGATTGAAAATTATACCTACTGCTATTCATTTACGTTTGCTAAATTTACCTCTTAAACATTTGTTTTTTCTGCATTTTATTTTCTTTTATTTTTGTTTTACATAAAGTTATGTACCAAACGAGCACGTAGTTCACTAATAGTAAGCTTTCACTACAATATGAGTGCTATATATTCGTTCTAAGGATTTAGTCCACCGATGGTAAGTTGACACTGCCGCTCTTACATATTTGTTTGTAAGTAAATCGACATAAAACAGAGGTTACATCGGAAGAGAATTACAAGTACTTTTTTTTTGTTCTGGAGGGCAAAACCTTTAAAAGGAACCCGACGCCATGGGAGCGGGGATACGTGAGATTTTTACCGCACTAAAACCCCCCCGGTGGCCGTCCTCCGCGCTATGAAGAGGACTCCGGGATCTCCAAAGGAACGCAAACTGAATCCTAAAATCGCGTTGCCCCAACGGGCTCCTCCCAGATGGGCGGCTGGGCCCACAGCCTCGTCTAGTCATTACGACGGTATGCGACCACACTAGCCGCCCGCAACACCGGAAGCCCCTTTTAGTCGCCTTTTACGACAGGTAGGGGATGCCGTAGCCCTATTCTGATCCCGGAACTACAGGAACGAACTACAGGTACTATAAGTAAGAATTTCTCTATATTAAAATTAGACGTGAAGGTGATTCCTCTCATTGGATGAATTTAGATTCATATCTGGTTTTTTGTATATTCGTCGTTGTATAAGTCCTAGCATCCACGACACAGGATAATATTATAGTGTATAGGCGTTATTATTAATTATAGGGTTAATATCAGTAGCCTCTATCAATTCGCAAATGAGCGTGGTCCCACAATCTCCAGTCGCCAGTAGTATTGATGAAATGAGCCCAACATTGGGATCTTCATAAATGAATTTGCGACTCTAGATAAACTCGTTACGCTAAGTGCCTCTATTCCATGGCATAAGTTTAAATAATTATATTAAAATAACACTAGCTCGTAACCCATAATATATTTGCTTACATTACATTTGTTTTGTTGTTTGTATTTTGTTTTTTCACGGTCTTTGTTTTTGATTAGATATGAGAGCGCAAATAAACGGTCTCGTGAGTTTATAAATAAAACCGCAGTTCCTCGACCGCGGCGGGCACGGGACAAAAACGCTCCGTGAGTACGTAGCCTTAGACATTCAATATATTTGTACAAATATCACTCTTGTTCCGGAAAATTGCTCAGGGGATCGTGAAAACCTGTTGATTAAAGTTTACGTTTTTCGTATGTACTACTGAGGAAAGTGTTTGATAGTTTAGAACTTTGACGGTACATAGTAATAAAAGATCAGAATTGAGCTATGAAAAATGTTTCGCCAGTTGGTAACTGGTTCTACCGGTGAGGCATCCCCCATTTCTAGGGTGAAACATTCATTGTTTCGGGGGAAGGGTGTGGTTGCCGTTTCCCTCATATGAGGTGACCATCTTAGTCCTTGGATCACATTGGGGATCGAACGAGGAAGTACCACACCTATTTTTAGCTTGAAGCATTTCTTGCGTTTCGATAGAAGGGTGTAGATGCCGGCACACTTTCACATGAGGCGACCATCATAGTCCTCGGGAGTAGCGACTCATCTGTGATTGATTTATAGATAGATAGATAGATAGATAGATAACCATTTAATCGTTCTGTTTACACACACAATTAGCTATTACACACGATTACAATATTAACAAAGATAAAAGAAAGTGCAAAACAAAACGAATGGACACTGCTCAGCATTATGTTGGCATCCGAGAACAACCAACGCTGATCTTCCGCAGCATCCAACAGGTGACGACACGGAGTAAAAAAGGCCAACATAAATAAAAAATATTTTAAAACTGGAAAAAGGAGAAAAAATAAATAAATAATAAAATAAAATAGATAGCATCGACCAATGATTTCAGATGGAACCCACGTTCTGTATGTAGTTGATTATACATGTCGCAGGGTGGCAGTGACCACATACCATCAGGTGGACTGCATCAGTTGCTACATCAGTCACATAAAAAAAATCCTTCGTCTTGAATAACTGACAGATCAACGCGCAGCCTAAACAGCTTATCGTAGACACTTGAAACTTGGAAAATATATTCTTTGTATGACATAGAGATTTTTTGAAATTCTACACCCAAGAGAATTAAATAGGGGATGAAAGTTTGTATGGAAATCCGTCAATTCTGATGCCAGCTGAATGAAACTTGGTATTTAACTAAAAGGTTTGACATTATATAATATCTGTTTTACCATATTTGGAAAACAAACCTTTGGGTACAACCCATTATTGTCCCACAGCTGGGCACGGATCTTCTCTCAAAATGACAGAGTTGTAGGCCATAGTCCACCGCGCTGGCTCAGTGCGAATTTGTGGACCAACTAAGCCTTAAGAGGATTAAATAGGGGTTGACAGTTTTTTTGGAAGTTTGACAATTTTGACGCAATTCTACATAAAGTTGATGACCACATGCGGTAGTGGCCACTTACCTTTAGGTGGACTGTATACTTAAATAAAAAACAGTGTTAACGATACAGGTTTTTATGCGGTTTTCACTGATGAATAGAGTGATTCATTACAAATGTTAGGCTATATAATTTGTCAAAGTTCTGTCCAAATTGGTTGAAACATAAATATAATTTTTGGAAGTAGAAAAAGTCAAGCCGCCTGGGAGCTGTCATTCAAGGCGCTGCCAAATCCCTTTGAGATATAACAATAACAATTCGTATTATATTACAGATCTACAAAATGTTGACTTATTGTAGACCTTAAATCTATCTTCTAAGGATAGATTAGCAGGTATACCCATTTTATCTAAAAAAAATGGTCACGTACAATGCGTTAATTGGAAAGCTATTGAGACGAACACGTTATTAAATCTAATCAAATTAAATACTTTACTTACCTTAATTATTTCATGCACATTTAGCAACTATTAGAACCAGTGAAATTCTGTTTTTTTTTTGTTTTCGAGGGGGAAACCTTCAAAAGGTACCCGACGCCGTGGAAGTGACGCAGGGTTATGTGGGATTTTTACCCCCCTCCCGCCCGGTGGCTGTCCTCGGCGCTAAAAAGGAGGACTCCGGGATCTCGAAACGACTTCAACCGGAATCCTCCGAGCGCGTTGCCCCATCGGACTCCTCTCAGATGGGCGGCTGGGCCCACCGCTCCGTCTAGTCTTTACGACGGTATGCGACCACATATACCGTCGTCCTTCCCGGGATTGCCTGACCGAATGGTTAGACCTCCCACGCTTGCCGTCTGCAAACCTGGAAGCCCCTTTTAGTCGCCTCTTACGACAGGCAGGGGATGCCGTAGCCCTATTTTGATCCCGAAACTACAGGGACAGAACCAGTGAAATTCTACCAACGACACACCTATTTCTAGCGTCAACCAATTCTGCATTTCAGTTGAAGAATGTGTTTGCGGGCTCACTTTTATAAGAGGCGACCATCTTAATGGAGTAGCAACACATCTATTATTGACATTAGATAGAGCCCCGGTTCTATATCCACCCTTAGATGTCCCTGGCAGTAAACATTTCCCATCATGTCCTGTTTGCTACTTCAATCGGCTAAAACATTAACAATACATTATTAAAAAGACATTTTGCACCTGCTCTTCTACCCATCCGAATCCAGGGCGGCCCACTAGTAAAAGTATAGGTCACGTTTACCGAGGTCGGGGCGCCGGGGAAATGCAAGTAATGCAGCCCCTATGTAGGGGATGCGGTATTTATTGCCTCATAAACGTCAGAAATAATCCTTGTATTGCGAGTGGAGAAATTGTTACGGATACTGCTTTGCTACTGTCTATAACTTTCCGGCTTGAAGGGAGAAGGCGAGTTTATTGTCTTTTAATGCTTTTAAGTTACAGATACATGCTAAAGTCGACGCTCGTGGTGGCAACGAGATACAGATGAAACATCGGTGTTTTTTTATCTGACCGAAGTAGAAAACGAGCATGCAATCCACCTGATGGTAAGTGGTCTCCTCCTCATCCACCTGATAGTAGGTTCCATCTGAAGTCAATCACAGATGCGTTGCTACTCCAGAGCACTATGATGGTCGCCTCATGTGAAAGTGTGTCGGCAACCACACCCTTCCATCGAAACGCAAGGAATGCTTCACGCTAGAAATAGGTGTGGCGGTGATACTTCCCCCGTCGAACTATACTGGTTCTACCATCTTCAAACACCGCCGCCTATGGACATTTGCAACACCTTCGGTTTCTCTGGTGTTGCAAATGTCCATTGGCGGCGGTGTCCACCCATTGTCACGCTACTGGGCAAAGACCTTCTTCTTCTTCTAGTGGCTTTAAGCCATAGTTCATCGCGCTGGCTAGGGATTTTGTAGACATAGGCGACGGTGAATACCTTCAAGTGGACCTTCTACCATAGCGCTAGAACAAAGGTAATATATACAAACAAACAGTTCATTTAAGCATTCCATTAATATTAAGTACTACTTCAAGATGTTTCAAAATGATTTCAAAACAAAGAACAGGTGTTTTGCTTCAAATTGATCGCGCGTTGCTACTATGGGCGTATAACCTTGTCAATATACCTATACATGTACCTATCGAAATTATAAATATATTTCCAATAATCACAGGTGTCTTCAATTCTCACATAGGGAGGCCGGGGCTACAATTAACAGAGGTAAGTATTAACAAGCGAATATCTTTAAAACTATAAACACTAAATCTGCAGCACGTGTTTTAATCCATTGGCTTCATCACACTGCACATCATAAGATAGGTCGGTTACGCTCCGCGCGTCCTACAGGTGAGCTGTGTACTGGGAATCATTTTTACGCAGGTAACGAACATTTTCAACTTTACGATTTTTTGATTTGTACAGGAATTATAAGTTTATAAATTTAAGTTTTTTGTTTTCCTGGCAGCGTATTTTATGCTTTATAATGCTATGTTGGTTCATTGATGGAACTATTGACGAAAATTTAATTATGTTACTTTATACAAAAAATGTACCTACAGGGTTATAATTAACAAATCGGCGGGGTTTGTTTGAACGTGTTAATACTTACCCCGAAAGTTTGGAAAACTACCCGAGGCACCACATCCGTAGATGTCTACGAGTTAGTTGCATTAGAAGTGATGCAGAAGAACAGAAAGTACAGAGATGTGGTACAAGAATTTACCATCTGCTACGTTTCACTGTAAAATTTTGTGAAACAAAGAAAGCAGTTGCGCGATTGGAAATAGGTTACGAAAAACTCTGTTGGTTTTCAATGCGGAGCAAGAAACCCTCATAGCAAAGTATTTGTTAAAATGTCCTGTCAATATAAATAATTGAAAAAAATACCTGCTACCTGGAAAGTTAAAGAGACGGCGGGCAATGACAGAGTCACGAAGTTTATGAGACGAAATCCTACATTTATTAGCGATACGAACCCTTGAATGCACTAGTTATAGCACAGCAACTTCCTTCAACAGGACCAACGTAGGTACAACTCTTTTTAAAAAATCTGTCATTTTTACCGATAGGTACTCCAAAAAAATAATGCTTTAGATGAGGAACATAATATTAGAGAATTGTAAAAGAAGAAAATGTCAAGAAAAATAAGAGAGAAGGAAAAGGGAAGGGTAAAGGCAAGTGTAAAGGAAATGGAAAACTAAATTAAGGCGAGAAAGAAAAAATGAAAGAAAAAAATAAAGAAAAAATGTTAAATGGAAGTAACGAATCTCATGACAAAGATAGTCAGTCGAGTAACAAAACATACCAGTGAGACACTGATTAATATATAGAAGAAGTAAAAATACTTCTAAAAATATTTAAGTTGATTATTTAAAATAGTTTATAGTTTTTGATTATGTTTAAATCATTAGTGATTATTTTAGTCAGTTTAGAAGAAAACGTGTTGTATACAAGTTTATACAAACTTGTTTATTGTTTATACAAACAAATTAATACTAATTCCACTTACATTTAATAAAAAATATGTCACAAATATATTTGTTTTTATTTTTATCAGTCAACATAACATAATGTTAATTGTTGCCCCTTTTGTTAACACTTACCTCAAGGCTGTTAATTCTAGCCCCAAAAGTGAGGTACGAGTAAGTATTAACAACTACCATTTTTGAGAAAAGGAGTTATATCTACTACATCTTGTATGTTATGTTTGATTTGTTTAACTATAATGATACCTAGATAACTATAGCCTCATATAACATAAAAATCTACTCTAAATGTTGAATAGCTAATAAACTACAGTCAAAAGTATGATTTTTGTTAATTGTGGCCCCGGTCTCCCTACCTCCGAGATTTTTTTTTAAGAACTCTCGGGTGTGTAGGTTTCCTCACGATGTTTTCCTTCACCGACAAACAGTGAGAATTAATTTCATATACGCACATTATTTTAATCAGTGGTGCGTGCCTGGGTTTGAACCTCGGACCTCCCGATCGAGGAGCAAGTTTCACCCATTAGGCTATCACTGCTCGTTTAATACTTCCATATTATA
Source organism: Spicauda simplicius (assembly GCA_949699795.1). Classification (NCBI taxonomy): domain Eukaryota; kingdom Metazoa; phylum Arthropoda; class Insecta; order Lepidoptera; family Hesperiidae; genus Spicauda; species Spicauda simplicius. The sequence goes on from OX453076.1 coordinate 16,698,260, forward strand.
AAATTGCGCAACGCATACTTATTGATAGCGTATCGAAATATCGAAATATTGGCTGACAATAATGTGATTACAAATTACAAATTAAAATGTGTTTCCATTGCCTATCTGGAGCACAACAGGTACCGTAAATATACGTATATTGTGCACCGTGGACATATATTTGTTTACAGCAGGTACACTGCAGCCAGCGCAGCTTCCTCATTCCATTAGCGCAGTGGTTCCCAACCGGTGGTCCCTGGAATCACCTGAAGTGGTCCGAGAAGTCATCAAAAAAATATTGTAATATCATATATTGTGTTATCACAATGACAGTCAAGTAGCAGACAGCCGTGGCTGAACCAAGGATCAGGAATAAGTAAAGAGTATAGAGAAAGAATATTAAATATTGTTTGCTTTGAACAATAATGTACGCGTGATTTGTTAAAAAAATAATAATGCTATATTAATTTTCTGCTTTATTTTTATCTTTCATTACACCCTCATACCGGTGGTCGACAGATATTTTGCCAAATAGTCCTTCGTCACCAAAAGGTTAAGAACCACTGCATTAGCGTCACCGAGTAAGTACAAGGGGAAATATTTACCCCGCCGTGACTCCCGACTTATCTACTATTACTTTACACTAGGTAATGCGGTAGTAAGTTCCATCCACATCAACTGGACTCGTAGCGGTCCTCAAAAGTTCGGTTTCCACGCTCGCTTCTGCCACGGACGTGCAAGATGTGGAATGAGGTTCTTTTTGAGGTATTCCCGGGGCGTTATGACATTGGGCTCTTCAAAAAAAGGTGCGAAAAGAGCTCTCCTTCAAAGCCGGCGATGCATTGGTAACTCCTCTGGTGTTGTACTTCCGTTTTAGATTAATTCAGTACACTTTAATACGCACCGGATATACACATTAAATTACATGAGAAATTCGAAATATTGTGCAGAAAATAATATGATTACCTAATGAAATTGAAAATCTATTGAAATGTAATTGAAATGCATTTTAACACAAATATATGAACAAAAATTTTTTAAGAAAACAAAAAACCCGACTGCTAAAGCTAAAGTTTGGAATCAGAACTACTACTTTTTGTTTTTTAATATTTTTTTTTCATTTAATACGTTTTAGGAATTTAAATCAAAATAGCAACGAAAAAGTGTTATAATATGTAAATTTTATAAAAGTCAATTTATTAGTTTATAATAGTTTTACAATAATTTATTTTATTTACTCTTAGTAGATGTTTTTAAAATAGGTACTTAATAAGTTAAACACCTGTGAACACGTATTAACTCTTAATATGTGCTTAACTTATTAAGTATTTTAAATTTTAAATTTATCAATTTATGAACTAAGCTAACTACTCACAATGAATTATTAGGTATGCTTAGTTATTTATTTATTTATTTATATACTAATGTTATAAAAAGGTAAAGTTTAGCTTTGTTTGTTTATAAGGGGTTATCTTCAGAAATACTAAACCGATCATGAAAATTCTTTCAAAATCAGAAAGCTACACTATTCTACTGAATAGTGTAGCTTTCTACTGAATAGTGCTATAGGCCATATTTTATTACGATTGATCAAAAAGGTGGGCAAGGGTCGGCTTAGTATCTAATATGAAAATTAGAAACCATTATTCGCGCAAATGTTGATTAAGCGATATGTCATAAGTACTCATAATATTTTCAAAACTGTTTATCCAGATTAAATACAGTAAAAAGAATATAAATAACGTAATGGTTTTTATTGCATTTATTAACATAAATGTAGTTATTGAAAGATACCCATAAGAGATAGAGATATGCTATCGCGGACTTATTTGTAGTATTTTTGTAGATCTACAATTCTTTAGTACATTACATAAGTATTACTCTGCGGGTTACGAGCGTACGCGAGTAAATCTCCCAGCAGACGAGAATTTTTAAAACCGGGCGGCCTCTTCAATGCACACAACACACTCCTTATATTTCCTTCAATTTAAATAATACCGTCATGCACTATTAACTTTAATCTTCTTTAAAAATGCACTATATCTTAGTAATGAACGTACGAAAATCCGTTCAAATTTTTTGAGAAAAACGATCATATACAGACAGACGGCTTTTTATTATACATAAAAGATCGTCTCTCCCCCCTTTTTCACTCTCACAACTGCGTCGTTTCAAATGATATGTCATGAAATGGAATGAAATGAAATGTCTTTATTTTGTACTAGCTGTACCCGCGGCTTTGCCCGCGTGCAAATCAACGTGTCACAAAGTTTTTCCCGCGCAAATCTCGACACCGTGGGAATTCTATGATAAAAAGTAGTAACATTAAAATCGGTTTGGCCGCTCAAGGATTACCTGGTCAAACACAGAGTGAAAAAACGAATTTAAAGTGTGTATTTGTGGGTAGGAACGTATTGTTATGTATTTTTTTTTAATTAGACGAATTCTAATATTGTAAACCGCTTTTTTGAACCAATTTACATTCTTAGTGGTCTAATTCACAATATCGGGATACTTTTTTTCAATCAACTTCTCCACATTTGAACCAAAATGTATCGATTATAATGATTGATTTGAACTTTTCCGAATTGTAAAATACTATTTGAAGTAATTGTGGCGGATTCAAATTTCTAAGTAAGATTATAGGTAAACCGACATTTAATATTAATTTGTGTTCAGGAATTCCTGAAGGCATTAAGGAATTCAAAAATTCTGTTGGATAATGTACTGCTTCCTCCATCTCAATGACTGTGTCTACCGAATAGTAGATCTGTGACGCTGCTTTAAATTTTGAAAAAAAAAAAAATCATTTATTTTATCGACACGTTCATTGGTGGGTGGGTATATAGCCGTCTTTTGGAACCAATTTATAGTGTTGTTGGTTTTATTAACAATATCGGGATATACTTGTTCAACCAACTCCTCCACATTTAAACGAAGACGATATAAAGATTGATTTTGACTTTTCCGGATAACAAAGCACTATTATCTACTTGAAGTAAATCATTAGAAAATTGGAATATCACTGAAGAGCGACATATATTCTAAGTTCATATTTTGTTTCATGTGGTCAAAGATAAAATCTTTTAAGAGGTGCATCGGGCTATTTGTGTGCGTAAATTGTTCTTTGTAAAGCAGAAGACATAATCAAAACACTTTTACAATTCATACGAACAGGGCGCACCCGCTCGCAGGGCGCTGCCGCACCCTGCTCGCTTATTTTTTATGTTTTCTTTTATATTCCAACCTAACCTAACCCATCCTGTTTAAAAAGCTACAGCAAAATCCAACTCTTAATAATAACATGACAATACTCCTACATTTACAGGATTTAGGTATTCAAAGTGACACTTTTCATCATAATGTTCTCTCAGGAACGGGTTGTAATGTATTGTAACCAATAAGTACCAAACTCATACGGCTTAAGTAGGTTGTGTACTTAGATTATCAGGGTTGATGAATTGAAGTTTAATTTATTAATCACATTTCAGTTTAATGAGTAGTCATTAAACTCATAATATATACTAAAAACAACCGTGAGCATTATGTGACTACCTTTTATAATTTAGGCTTGCACTATCCCGCATCATCAGGGAGGAGTTAAAGGTAAAAAAAATATCCCGTGTCTTTGCTTAGTAATTATATTACATACCCGAAAGCATTAAATGGCCAACTCCTATGGCTTAGGCTTGCAGTACCCTGCATCATCAGGCTTGAGGAGTTCAAGATCGAAATTTTCATCTTGTATCTTTGCTTAGTAATTATATTACATACCCGAAAGCACTAAATAGCTAACTTCTATGGCTTAGGCTTGCAGTACCCTGCATCATCAGGCTTGGGAGTTGAAGATCGAAATTTTGATCTTGTGTCTTTGCATAGTAATTATATTACATACCCGAAAGCGCTAAATAGTTAACTTCTATGGCTTAGGCTTGAAGTACCCCTGCATCATCAGGGTTGAGGAGTTAAAGGTCAAAATTTTCATCACGTGTCTTTGCTTAGTAATTATATTGCATACCTGAAAGCACTAAATAGCTAACTTCTATGGCTTAGACTTGAAGTGCCCCTGCATCATCAGGGTTGAGGAGTTAAAGATCAAAATTTTCATCATGTGTCTTTGCTTAGTAATTATATTAAATACCTGAAAGCACCAAATGCCCATCTCTTATAATTTAGACTACCAGTATCCTGCATCATCAGAGGTGAGGAGTTGAAGTTCGAAATTTTCATTTTGTGTCTTTGCTTAGTAATCATATTACATACCCGAAAGTACCAAATAGCCATCTCGTATGGTTTAGGCTTGAAGTAACCCTCATTAGGGTTGAGGAGTTGAAGGTCAAAATTTTTACCGTGTATCTTTGCTTGGTATTTTTATTACATAAACGTACCAAATAGCCAAAGTACCAAATAGCCAACTCTTACGGTTTAGTCTTGAAATACCCTTACATCATCAGGGTTGAGGAGTTGAAGATCAAATTTTTGTCCCATGAATTTGTTTAACAATCTTATTATATATCCATAAAAACAAATTGACTTACTTCTACGGTTCAGGCTAGCAGTACCCCTGCATCATCAGGATTGAAGAGTTGAAGGTCAATTTTTTTAGGAAATATCTGCTTAGTAATCTCATTCTACATTCAACACAATTGGACTCCTACAGCTTTGGTTTGGCCGAGTATCGCTTTTTTCGTTAATTTGCTTCAAAGAAATGCATCCTATGATCACATCAGAACAGTGTCAAACTCATCAGAGTACCCTTGAAGTACATTCTTTCAAATAAAAGAAAAATCATCAAAATCGGTTGGCGGGAAATTGAGTTATTTTCATCTATTTATCGCGCACATCGTTAATGCAAATATCAGACTTATGCGCTTTTCTTATGGATGCCACTGTCAAAAGTGAACTAAAAATAAATGGGACCCCATGACACGCACTACCTTACAAATGAAAAAAAAAATCATCCAAATCCGTTCACCCAGTGCGGAGAATTCGAGTAACAAATATAAAATAACAAAAAAAAAATAATACAGACGAATTGATAACCTCCTCCTTTTTGGAAGTCGGTTTAAAACTATGTTTAAACTTAAAAATCTAAGCAAAATACTTAATTTTATTGAGGTGGCCTCAAAATTGACTGACTTTCATACAAACTTACATCTCCTATTTGGGTTAAATTGGGGGGGGGGGGGGGGGATCAGAAAATTCATTCTTAACTGACGTCTACGTCGTAAAAAGAACCCCTAGTAAAAATCATGTTTATTCAATAGATGAGTGAGAAAGCATCCTTTCGTTTTTATATAAGTATATATAGATATAGAGATATAGATTTGTATAGTATCAAATAACATATGTGTGTACCCATAACCAATAAAAAATACATAACAAAGGAATACATTTTACAGACCATAACATGTTTAGTTTCAACCAATTCAACTATGCAGTTACTTATCTTATTAGCACTTATCGAACACAGAACAAATACTGCGTAGTTTTAAATTGACATAACTTTTTTATTTATAAACCGATTTACATAAAATAAACCCTAAATGTTAAGTGAAGTTTCCCACAATATATTGGTGAAATTTATATTAAAATTGGATAAGCCGTTTCTGAGATTAGCGTTTTCAAACACACAGACAAACAGACAAACAGACAAACAGACAAACAGATAAACAGACAAACAGACAAACAGACAAACAGACAAACAGAAAAGATTTTTAAAAACCATTATTTTGGGTTCTATATCGTATTAAAGACCTCTAGAAGTGGTTTTCACCTAAATTTATTCTATGTACAGACAGCGACCTCTTACAGATTTATTATAGTATAGATTGACCTATGGGGGCACTTACAAATTGTCAGTTACCTTTTTTTTACACTAGCACCGGATCGGAACACGACCTCAACTGAGAAGATCCGGCAAGAAACTCAGCGGGCTTGTCTTTTTTGTTATGTTGTTTTTTCAATCATGTTTAAATTAGCTCCAGAATCTCGCCTTACAGTTACTTAAGATTTATTTATTTCAATCAAACTTACTTCTAACATTACAGATTATTCAGTCCAATGCATTAGAGTAGTAGATAGTAGTAGAATTAGTTAGATGAGGCCTGTTGGGCAAGATACGCTACACTTTGACACTTAGGTATTAAATATACTCTAGAAATATATATTATTGCTCAGTCCCATAATTATGTTACAATCTGTCAAGCCGTTTGGGTTGTAACTCGTGTAGAAATGGACATACATACATACATGCGTACACTAGAAAAACATTACCTTCCTTACGCAGTCGGGTAATAAAATAAAAATATGATACATGGACATATTTGGTACGTAACAGATTATATACCAAATACATATGTATATTGTGCACCGTTGAAATATATTTGTTTACAGCAGGTACACTGCAGGCAGCTCAGCTTCATTCCATTAGCGTCAGTAAGCACAAGGGGAAATATTTACACCGCCATGGCTCCCAGCTTATCTGTATTCCGAGCGCTACTGCACAACTGTTACAAAACTTTATTTGATGTAAGTATGCCAGGAAATTGGCTTAGTGACACTTATTTGTTAGGGATTGCAATCCGGAAAACCGGATCCGGTGATCCGGCGGATCCGCCATCATTTTTAACATATTTGCCGGTGCCAATTCGCCGGAACCGGTCAAATCCGACCGGATTGACGAAAATTCGGCCGGATCCGGATTGAAAATGACGCCGGATTGCAATCTTTAGTTATGGTATACATTGCTTTGCTAAAATGACGATTTTGATGGTATAACTGGTGTAATATAATTTGTTAAGTTCATTTATGAAATTTAACAATGAAGCAAGAAACGTTTCGCCTGAGTGTAAATTTGGATTCTGTCAAGAATATATTTCCAGTTTGTGATCAGTGGTTAATTATTATTATTTTTTTTATTTGACTGAAGTAGCAAACGAGCATGCAGTCCACCTGATGGTAAGTGGTCACTGCCGCCAATGGACATCTGTAATCAACCTTATACAGAACATGGGTTCCATCTGAAGTCAATAACAGATGCGTTGCTACTCCCGAGGACTATGATGGTCGCCTCGTGTGAAAGTGCCGGCAACCACACCCTTCTATCGAAACGCAAGAAATGCTTCACGCTAGAAATAGGTGTGGCGGTGGTACTTCCCCGGTAGAACTACACTGGTTCCACCACCAAATTCAACGCATTTGATCATCTAGCCGCGTACGCCATGAAATTGGTAAATATTCAATAGAAGGAAACATTCACCTGCACTCGGTCATTATTGCTAAGAATACATACTACCTATAGAAGACATATAACTAGAAATATCTAAATGATACTTTCACTTCACATATCATTTTCTACGCTGCGAGCGACAACGCTAAGTGTCAAAGTCGCATACATAAGAGGCCACGAAAATTGCTGAAATTCGAATGAAATTTGAAATGAAGCTTGGGCCCAATGTATTATGGCCCTCAAGTAAGTTGGAGCCATTAATGTCTCATCAACCAACATCCAATATACCAGAATACAACAGCACAGTTAAATGGTAATGGACTGTTATAACATAAGAAAAGAACGTAGATGACCTTTAAGCATGGCGCTATCAAATTCAGTAAAACTCTTAATGTTCGACCCCAGAATCACCATCGTCAAACCTATTTCTTTCTTTATCTGATCGAAGTAGCAAACGAGCATGCAGTCCACCTGATCACTATCGGCCATGGACCAACTTCAAATAGAACATGGGTTCTAACTGAATTCAATCACAGATACGTTGCTACTCGCGAGGACTATGGTGGTCGCTTCATATAAAAGTGTACCAGCAACCACTCTTCTATCGAAACGCAAGAAATACTTCACGCTAGAAAGAGGAGTGGCGGTGGTACTTCCCTGGTCGAACTACTGGTCCTACCACCTAAAAATTCTGTTTTAGAACAACTATGTTAAACGCTGCTTTGTTCTGGTTAAAGTTTGAGGTCGTGTTCCGATCCGGTGGTAGTGTAAAAAAATGTGGAACTGACAATTTGTAAGTGCCCCCGTAGGCCTATACAAAATAAAAACATTTCATTTAATTCAAAGGTGAGGGAGAGAATTAAACTTGCTCCTTAGGTAAAGCACTTAAAATAAAGATGGTAAAACCAGTGTAGTATAGTAAAAATTAGAAGCGACTATGTTTTATACTATGTAGTGATGATGCACTCTAATACAGAGAAGTCAAAGGATATACCTGTCACTGATTTTAGCATCAGATTTTAATTAAGCATCGCATTATTTGCTTTGAGCTACGGGTATGCTTTTGATCTGAAATACGCATGTCGAAATTGGTTCACTGATTTTCAATGGTTGCATTGATTTAACAAACAAACAAACATCATCACTACATTATATAGTATCAGGAGTGTTATACATCTTTGTATCCGAAACTATCGGAAAATCGAAATAAAAATCTGTGACCGTAACTGTTAAAGATTCAGTAAATTTCGGTTACATAGAAAACATAAATGAAATGATAAAAGTTTTAAAAAACACTTACAGAAGAACGAAGAATTAGTTATACTAGTCAAACATTGCAACGGTCGAAATTCGATCGAAATTTAACTCAAAAACTAAATAAGATATTGTCCAAAGTAGCAAGAATTTTTGCTCAAACCAAGTTTAATTGTATTAATTTTCAAGTTATTTAAAATACACCCATTAGATGTATTTTAAAACAATACACACTAACGGGTGTATTTTGATGGTAAAAAGAGGTTTAATCAACTAAGCTGCGTTTAAAAGCAATAGCAGGTATTTTGACAAAGACATCAAACGTTTTTCACTTTATATGTTTTCATAGTATGACTTTAAATGGATTTGGCTTTGGTATGTCTTCCTATGCTGCGGCGATGACGTCGCCGCGTGCACAGGGTCTACTGGCCTCGAGGATCCCTCCTTGCCCGGGCAATTCCCTCAGTGCGTGCACTGCTCACTGGTGTTGTAGACTTTCTGTTAGGCAGGCTCGCGGTGCAGGCTTTGGTCTTCAGACCTATGTTAGGCTGCTCTCTCGCAGATTTACTTCTCCTGGTCGTCGGAGGACACCTGTTCCTCGATCTCACTTTAAATGGTTTATTTCGTTTATTATATGTGTTTGTGTCAAATACTAGGTAGTGTGTGTAATGTGTTTTTTGTTGATTTTATAAACGTATTATGCATTATTTGAAAAAAATAGCATTTGGTACTCCTTCTCTACATCAACTATAACCGTGCGTAATTTCATACTCCTCCGTCTGCGGCAAGTATCTTAAAAACGGATTCCAAGATTTTTCTTCACGTATTAATATATAGATGCGGCATTTCTGTACTTTTTCGGATTTTGGCCTTTAGTAATATGGGGCATTTCCTTTTTTTTTAGATTTTTGCCTGTTTGTTATATTATTGTCATGGAATGTATACATTTTAATATGTAACGGGTACTGACGATGTGCGGTTTTCGAAATTGTTTGGCGCATGTTTCGTTCAAGTTACATGGATCGTGATCACGGCGAAACTGGGTCCAAATATCGACAAAAAGAAATCAAAAATGAATTGTGTAAGTACCTGGTACATATAAACAATTACCTGTTTGTTTAAAATCACATCAAACATAAACTATTGATTTTATTCATAGGATATTAATAGTCCATATCCTTGGGTAATACTTTATATTGAACCCTATCCAAAATTAAAAATATTTAAAGTGACATGACATAGATTTATGCAGGCAAAATGGTGAAATAAATCTACTTTTTCATAAATTTTATCATGGATGGCAAGAAGGAGCATATGTAAACTTCTTAAAGTTTGCCCTAAATTATACCAAACCTTGCAAATTTTTCATTTTGCAAATAATTCCCTGTAACCCCTTTTATGTGTCACAGCAAGGGTCTCATAAAAAGGGGACTTTTACCGATTTATTAATATTAAAAATGAGCTGTAAACTTTTTTAATTTGGAATTTGCTTGGAATGAACACTTGCCACATATTTTTTGCTTGACGGCAATGGCGATGTTGTTACAGCACTGTGTTTTGGTCTGAAGCGTTGACCAACAACCGTTAGGTCCTGTGCTAGCTCTATTACATTCATATTTCTGTCTACAAACAGCAATGCTGCTGTGATCTTTACTGAAAGGTAAGTAATTTACTTAATAGAGACGTTTTATCTTAGCCCTCGAGGGTGGTAAGGGGGCGGTGTGGGGGCGGGTCCACGAGCGCCAGAAGCCACTTACCATCAGGTGAAAAAAAAAAACAGATGTTAAAGAACAAAACCAATTCTCATAACGAGCGTTGTATACGAGCTTTTCAGTCGGGGTCACCAATGTTGGTATTTGGCGTTGTTGTGTGTTGAGATAGTAATATTGGTATTTGGTGAGTATGAAGGGAACGCACGAGTAATTCACACCAAACTTGATTTCATGTTGGTTTATTATATATATAATATTGTAAAATAAACTCATTGCTAACTCATACTGTTGGTATTTGGAACGCGTGAGTACTAAATGCATTCGCAGGTTAATGCCACCACATATATTTAAAAATAAAAAAGTGCGGCACTCGGGGACTAGCGCGGTAAATTATAGGCATAACATTTTTTGTCAACTTATGCAATTATAATTATTATTTATTTATGCAGTATTTTTTTCTTTCATATTAATTCATGTTTTTTCTTTGATACTATTTAGGTACTTTCTCACTAACAGCTTCTTTCGTACTGCTTCGTCCGATTTCTGAGCAACTCGTCTCGATCCGTGCGAGCTTCGTATTGTCGTACCATATGTATATGGTAATACACGTTAAGCGAACTCTCGGCCGCGCTACATGGTAGGAGGAGTGGGGGTGTTAGGTTATTTCGTTACGGAATTTCTTGATTTGGTCGCCGCGCTCAAAGCCCGCGATAAATGCTTTGCAATAGCTTAATAAAAAACCGAAATCTTCCGTAAGTTCCAGTTAGCAGCATAAACAAACCCGCGAGGAAACTTATGACAGAGGCAATAGTTTCGTCCCCTCACCACGATTTAGCATTCCACTCGCTTGATATATAGATTCAATTATGGCTAAGAGTTATGTCTTTCGGTTAACCGATGTACTCGGATTTGACTTGGAATAAGCATATGAATGTGACAAGTGGGCTATTTAAAGTTTTGAAACAGCCAATGTGGGTAGGAACGAGTTTATTACATACGCCTTTACTGAAGTATGGGAATTGCTTTCATATAGTCGTATTAATATAAATGCGAAAAGTTTAGGATGTATGTTCGTTACTCTTTCACACAATAAACAAAGATCGCATTTCACTGAAATTTTGCTTACAGACGGTTTATAATCTGGATAATTGTATGGTTTATAAATTGATATTCATCATCGTAGTAAATGTGATCAAAGCGGGCGAAGCCGTGAGAATAAATAAGTTATTTTTTATCTAATCGAAGTAGCAAACGAGCATGCCGTCCACCTGATGGTAAGTGGTCACTGCCGCCCATGACACCTATAAACAACTTCATACAGAACATGGGTTCTATCTGAATTAATCAGGGATGCGTTGCTACTCCCGAGGACTAAGATGGTTGCCTCGTATAAAAGTGTGCCGGCAACCACACCCTTCCGAAACGTAAAAATGCTTCACGCTAAAAATAGGTGTGGCGGTGGTACTTCCCCGATCGAACTACACTAATATTATTAAAGGTGGTAGAACCCAACCATCTTTAATTATATTAGTATGTTATAGCTTTTTAAAGTTATCATGAAAATTATTGCAATGTAAGAAAGCGCAGCGGTTACCATACCGGTCTGACGCGCAATGGGTCCCGGGTTCGATTCCCGGCCAGACAGGTATCTGAATGATGAGTTTAGATTCTTGTTCTGGGTCTGGGTGTTTGTGTATTCGTCTTGTGTGCGTCCATGGTACCCACGACACAGGAGAAAATCCTACTGTGGGACTATGAGTGTAGGAAGCGTGTGTTTTAGATCTTGGAAAATTATTTCTTATTATTATTGTTTTTAACATTGGATTCAGAGGGCACAGGACCGGTTGGAGCGGTGCCATTTAGGGGATCCCTATATCCAGCAGTGGACCTCAAAAGATCTGAATGATAGATGGATGGATGGAAAAATATGCTGATGTACGTATAAACAAAATTCAAACGAACAAACGAGTTTGTTGGAAAGGCTGTTATTTTTTAGCATCTTATATTTTTTCAGCATACGTTTTACCTATACGTTTTATGTACCTATAAAAAATATATTCCTAATAAAATATGTATCGCAGACAAATATATTCTTCTGCTTAGTATAAAATAGTAAGACAGATATAACTAAAATAATGAAGTTAAGTGATTTCATTTACTTGTATTTATTAAAACATTTCAGCATCAGCGTCTAAAACCAGTTGGTAGAACCAGTGTAGTTCGGCCTGGGACGTACCACCGCCACACTCTTTCTAGCGTGAAGCAGTTCATATGTTTCAAAGGAGAGGTGGTTGCCTGCATACTTTTAAATGAGGCGACCATCTAAGACGGAGCAACAACGCATCTGTGATTGACTTTAGATAAGAACCATATTCTATAAGAAGTTGCATACAGCTGTCCATGGGCGGCAGTGACCACTTACCATAAGGCGGACTGCATGCTCGTTTGCTACTTCAATGTTATAAAAAAAGCCACAAAAACATGTTCAAAAGTATTTGACGCATAAACATTACCCTGAAAGATTACCCGTACAATAAGGTGCACAGCTAATTAATTTCTTGTGCAATTAACTGAACGAACGCCTGGCGCCGCGCCAGTACTGCATTTGTCAACCATATTGAACCGACACCTGCATATATTGTTTACCCCAGATAATTAGATGTATGCAGATGATTTCGCTAAAAACAACGCTGTTATTGAATATCTCTACATCAGCCTTTTGAGGTCCGTTGATAGCCTCTGTTAATTGGAGTTAGGGCTACGGTATCCCCTACCTGCAAGCGTCTACTAAAAGAGGGCTTCCAGACACCTGGATTGGCCTAGACTGGCTTACACACTTATCTTTTCATCATGAGGATCAATCAATCAATCAATCATTTATTTCCATGAATATAGGTACAAAGCTCTTGCATAGGCATTGCGGAGGACGATCACGAGGGATTTGGTGGAGAAAAGGTTTAAACGTTTCCCTTAAAAATATCTCCCATAATGCGAGCTTTAGCCAATTACTGAACCTGACATGGGTGTTGTGACCGCAGCAGGTTAGATAATGGTACACAAGAAGACTCTGCAGCCCATATTCTAAGTTTCGTTTTTGAAGGTGGTAGAACCAGTGTTGTTTATTAACCGCACCCCTATTTTAGTGTAAAGAATACGATTTCGATTCGATAGAAGGGTGTGTTTGCCGGTACACTTTCACATGAGGCGACCATCATAGTCCTCGGGAGTAGGAACGCATCTGTGATTGACTGCAGATGTATGAAGTTGATTACAGACGTCCATGGGCGGCACTGCAGCATGCAGTCCACCTCTTCAATCGGAAGTCAATCACAGATGCGTTGCTACTGTCAAGGACAAACATGGTCGCCTGGTTGTGTAACAGTGGGCGGATGGTGGTGTTGATGTGGCGGTGATACCTCATCTACCGAAAAAGCATTATCCAAACTCTTTTGCGAAATATTTTGTTGCTGTTATTCTTATACAAGTAGATGTTGACTCTCATCAACCCATTATTGGCCCGCTGCTGGGCACGGGTCTTCTCTCAGAATGAGAGAGTTTAGGACATAATCCACCGCGCTGGCCAAGTGCGAATTGGTGGAATTCACACACTTCCGAGAACTTTTTTTAAGAACTCTCAGGTGGGTTTCCTCACGACGTTTTCCTTTACCGAAAAGCAATGTTAATTAATTTCTAATACGCACATAAATCAGTGGTGCGTGCGTGGGTTTGAACCTCGGACCTCCCGATCGAGAGGGCAAGTTTCAACCATTAGGCTATCACTGCTAGATGTTGACTAGTTTTACCAAATTAGTTTTCCCCAACTTTAATTGTGTTGCACTGCAAAATCCCTCATTACTCTCTAGCTTTGAATTAAGACAGTCATTACGTTCATGCCTTTGCGGATTAATCCTCATAACAACGTCAGATCTGCGAAACTCTATGTGTTGAGTGGAAGCTAAACACTAGGGCCACGAAATAGTCCCTATAAGCGTATTATCCTTCCTGAAGTAAGCGACAGCGTTGAGCGTTAATAATGTTTAATAATAAGTTGAAGTTTCTTTCAGTTTCAGTTGATTGTTCTGCTTAAAACAGAAAGTTTGTTGTATTTATTGTTTAACAGTGTTGTTATTGGATTTTGTGTCGCAATAGCAATCCATATGGTCCACTGATGTACCTACATGCAGTCTTATTAGATCTGTTTTGCTTAATACACAGTAGAATGAGTATCGTTCAGCCGAAGAGGTACCACCGACCCACCTATTTTTAGCGGTATGAAATTCTTGCATTTCGGTATAAGGCTGTTGTTGCCGACTCGCTTTTATTTGAAGCAAACATCTTAGTTCTTGAAACATCGTTATAACAGATCTATGATTTATTTCAGAACTTTGAACCAGAAATAAAAATGTATATGGAAATATTTATTTAGTTACATACTACACTATAAATACATTATTACATATACAATACTCACAAATATTAAATATTATAGAAAAAAACCTGATGATATTTAACAAGGAACATGTCAGAAAAATAACATCGTATCTATAGAAAAAAGTGAATTGTAGCTTAAAATCTCCAGTTTTCGGACTCGTACCGGGTTTCTTGTCGCGTAAACAAGTAAGTGCATGTCGTAGACCTTGCAGTTACAATTTCCAATGCCCTGCTTTTTTGTACCTACGATTATTGGTTCCTGTGTGATTGATTATTATCATAGTATCTTTTTTGTTTAATAATTTACGTATAGGTAATTTTTATATAGCCGCGACTGCTAGAATTCGATCAAAATTAAAAACAACGCTTGAAACACATGTTTCGTGGCCTACAAGTACGATGGTCTGGAGAGAACGGCGCATTTGACGCGGTCAGTCGCCTGCGGTAATCTGTGGAATGAAGAGTTGACACGTTTAATACATAGCATTCATGATAGCAATATGATTAAAAGCTATTTTGTAGAAGCGATTCGAGTTGGATATATGGAAATATTTATGCAGTTTCTTGTGTCGTAAGTCAAATATGAAGTAACAACGCAATTATGATTATAGAAGACTGCTGGACTGCTGGGGAGGCCTATCCTCCCCTAAATGACGCCACTCCAACCGGTCCTGTGCCTTCTGAATCCAACGGTTTCCCGCTATCCTCTTCAGGTCATCGGCCCACCTGGTAGGGGGGCGACCGGTGCTCCTTTTGCCTAAACGTGGTCGCCACTCGAGGACCTTCCTTCCCTATCGGTTATCGGTCCTACGAGCGATGTGGCCGGCCCATTGCCGCTTCAGCTTGCTAATTTTGAGAGCTATGTCGGTAAGCTTTATTTGTCTACGGATTTCATCTTTACGAATCATGTCTCGTAGCGAAATTCGGAGCATAACCCTCTCCATAGCACGCTGATCGACCCTGAGCCTCCGACTGATGCCTACAGTGAAGGACCACGTTTCGGCGCCGTATATCATCAGCGGCAACACACATTGCTCGAATTTATTATTACTATTATTCTTTATTTTGTATAGGCCTACAGAGGCACTTAGAAATTGTCAATACTTTTTCATTATATTACAATATATTTTCTTACATTACCAAAGGATCATTACATGACCTCGACTGAGAAGTTCCGCCAAGAAAGTCAGTGGTTTTGGTTGTGTCGTTCTTTATTTGTATAATCAGTTCACTTTATTTCTTATCCTTACTAATATTATGAATTTGAATGTAAGATTGCATATTTGCATATGCAAATGCATATAATGACAGTTTTTAAGCGTTATTGCATATTTTGGCACTTTTTCATTAGTTTTGGACAAAATAGTTCGCTGGACGACCAAAAATAAAAAAGGTCGTCAAACTTATCCCTACTGGGTTAAGTTTGACAACCAAAATAAAAAGGGTCATCAAGTCTATACCGACATCAGTTTGTCAACAAAAAATTAAGATATATTTTTCTGTCATGGTGCATATTTTGAGTATATTCAAACATTTTGGTGCATATTTCACCATTTTATTGTGCACATTTACATGCATATTTTAGCATTTTGATAGTGCAAATAATCCGATGTATATTTATTATCATGGTGAACGCTGTGCCAAGGGAATGAGCTAACCCATAGGTATTTATTTAAACTTTATTGACCATAAAAAAAAATGGACAAAAGGCGGACTTAATGCTTAATAGCATTTTCTCCCAGTCAACCTTAAGGAAGTGCAGAAAAAATTGCAGGCGGTACAAAAATAGGGAAAAAAAACACAGAATCTAAGAATAAATAAGAAATAAAGAGAAAAAAAAGAAAAGATATATAAATACGAAGATGAAAAGTAAATATACATATATATTGTTATATAAAGTCAATGTATAAAGAAATATATGTATTTACCTAAAGTACATAGGAAATGAAAATTAATATACGTATGAATGATTAAGTATTACAAAAACAGAGTGTTACATCAAAAGGTTTTAACTATATGTCATTTTAAGAAGGTATATATGTAGGTAGGTATGTTAGTTGCAGATTTTTCTTCTTTTCCATTAACTTCAAAATACACAATAGGCATACTAGCAGTAGAGTGCTGCCAACGACTAACTTTATACATAATAGCATTGTGCTAAGTAACAAAATTTTGGCTAAGTAAGTTAATTTAAAGTATGTTTTCGCGTTGTAATTATGACGAACATTACTCTGTGGTTTTGTCGTGTGTGCCTCTCCCCCCCGATATATACCTCCTAAGCCCCTGAAGCCTTAATATTATGTATGAACAAGTTCTTTTCAAAGTACTTTTTATTCAAAGTACTTTTTCGACCGGAGAAGTACCACCGCCACACCTATTTCTAGCGTGAAACATTTCTTGCGCTTCGATAGAAGGATGCTGGCACACACCCTTCACACGAGGCGACCATCAGAGCCCTCGGGAGTAGCAACGCATCTGTGATTGACTTCAGATGGAACCCATGATTTGTATACAGTTGATTACAGATGTCCATGGGCGGCAGTGACCACTTACCATTTGCATGGTCGTTTGCTACTTCAGTCAGATAAAAAAAAAGCTTTACGATTAATGAAAACATTGTTTGGAAAGCTCTACACTTTAGAGTCCTTAATGTGTCCCTTCATGCTTCATAACATATTCGTGTGTAGGTGACACATTTGTCAAACGATTTAAAGTCCTAATTACTTAAAAAAATGTGTAAAAAAATCATTTTTTTTATAACATTCAATTAATAATCAAGCATACAGTTTAACTGCGTTTATGCGTAGCAACCACTTCCGCTGAAAGATATCTGCGAGCAATTTCGTATGTGTCGTCAACCCATTATTATTGTCCCACTGCTGGGTACGGGTCTTCTCTCAAAATATGAGGGTTATAGGCCATTGTCCACCGCGCTGGCCAAGTGCGAACTGGTGGACTTCACACACCTCCGAGAACCTTCTTTTTAAACCACTCTCAGGTGTGTAGGTTTCCTTGCGATGTTTTCCTTCACCGAAAAGCAGTGATAATAAGTTCTAATACGCACATATTTTTTAGAAAAATCAGCGATGCGTACCTGAGTTTGAACCTCGGACTTCCCGATCGAGAGGGCCAGTTTGAACCAATAGGCTATCACTGCTCTATTTCATATAGAACAGAGGTTTTATCTGAATTCAGTCAAAAGTTTTTCCACCGAAACATAGGATCTATTTTACGAGAGATACGTGGGGCGATGATATCTTCCATTCGAACCACACTCGTACTCAGAATTAACTTATAATAAGAGCTTCAGGGATTAAGCTCAACACATCATAAAGGCTACTAAGTATAAGTCTAGTCTTTAGCCGATCGAGCGCAGCTTAAAGCGTATGGGTGTGAAGTGGCGTGCTGCAAGAGGAGCTTTGACACGCCCGAGCTTCCGACAGTGTCTTACGAGTACATCGATCCGGTACCGTCGCACACACAAACGAAGTATTTTTTTTTATTTTAATGTTGTACTATTGTTTTTTAATCATCTCGTATGCCATTTTTGTTTAAGGGATCAGCTATTTGTTATGTGTTTACTTAATGTGGTTACCTTAATATAGTTATTATGCTTATAGTACATTCTTAAATTTGGCCTAAGTGCCATTTTAGTCTTTCTATTATATCGGTTCATTTATATCGTGTAAGTTCTTCTTCTCTTCTTAGTTCTCGAGAGTAGCAAAACATCTGTGATTAATTTACGTAGAAGCCATATTCTGTATAAAGTTGTCACATGTCACAAGTTGACACATGTCCATAGGCAGCAGTAACCATTAACCATCACATCAACTATAGGTTTATTGGCTACTTTAATAAAAAAATAGGTTGCAAAATGAATGAATTTTATAAATTAATACAATATTGTAATTTAAATTAGAATATTAAAATCTATTTCATAATGGGGATTTCTTTTTTTAGGAAGGGCTGCGTCAGTGACATATAACTGGTTGTCGGTGGCTAAATCTATAAAATAAGGATTAACAATGAATGAAGGAGTTAAGGACATATTTTATAAAAAATTAAAACTTAGAAATTTCCTTCACGAATATATTTCCCTAATCAGATATTCCACGAGTTATTCTCCCTGCAAAATACATCAGAACATACACTACATACACTTCAGAGCATGAAATTCGACACTTTTTCGGCCGGACTGTACCCAGTAGGCACTCAAGTAAATATGAGGATTCCAGAGTGTGTTAAGGGCTTAGGCCTGTCGACCTCCTTTGCTATGGGCATTAAACATTGTCAAATTGGCAAATATCATGTAAGTGGTAAATTGCCGACATTATAGTTTGGGAATCGGCAGCATCATTCATCTTTTTGATATATTTTTTAAGTTAGCGGTGTGTGGGTAGCGGTATCTAATTATTATAATCCCCGGACTTCAACATAGATATTAATTTGATGTCCTTGGTCAATTTAACATTTTAATCAAAATTATAGGAAGGGTATTAAAACTCTAATATTGGATAGTATTATGTTTTTTTTTTTTTCTTGTTGTATTTGTTCTATAATTCTGTTACTTTTTTTTAATAATTTTAGTTGCTTATAAGTTATTAATTATTAATGCTGTTTCTGCTTGCAAAGATATTTTACTATAGCTACGAGTAGCAATGTTCACCTGTAAGTGATTATTCATTTAATGTTCTGCATTTGTATGTCAAATTTAAATGATAAAATCGTTGATGAATTAAACAAATAAAATAAAAAATAAAATAACAGAAATATGATAAAATAATTTCACAGACATTATTTTGTCGATAGTTTATTGTCATTACTTGCTCGTGCATACTATGTACCTGCCTTTTTTGTATTTAAGAGAAGAAATCTTTAAAAGGTATCCTTCCGCTTTCTTATTCTTTTCCAGGAACCAAAGAGACAATGCATATTACGTAAGTATATAACTAAAGAGGGTTCTTTCCTTTTAACAAAAAAAGGTTACCCTTTTGTGTTTTTACTTTATCAAGCATGTCAGTAATGTTGATATATTAAACAAACCTTAAAATAACTATTTAGCTGATTTCGAAGCGGTTCACCATATAATTTTACGTTCGACATGATCAGAACATGTGTGTACCGCGGTGGGGGAAACCACGTATACATTTATCATATCTAATTGCGCAGATGGTTTTGATTTCCACGTTTTCTCCCTGTTTTTTGTATTACTTAAATAGTAATCTTTATTAAAATACTTTGAATGTTGTTGGGACTTGAAGATACTGCCGTATTTTTAACCGACTTCAAAAAAGGAGGAGGTTCTAATCTGTATTTCTTATCATCTGTATTTTTTTCGTAACGTATGCAGTATCCAGTTTTTCATATTAAATACGTAACAGATGAAAATACAGTTCACCTCATGGTAAGTGGCCACTGTTAATAAATCCTACCCGAGATCGGCCGCAGGTGCGTCTCTAAGGCATACATGCTGGAATACTTAATATATGTATTTATATCAGCACATAGTAGTACCTTATTTTGTTGTCATTTAGTAGTCATATATCCAGAGTAGTTCATATTTCCTGAAATTCTATACGTTTTAAAGTTACATCGATTAAAAGCTTAAACTTAAGCTGCTTATAAATAATCGGATAATTTTTAACATATTCATAGCTTACTTTCATGTAAGGCAACCACCTAATAACGCAAAAAAGTACTTCAGATATTACCCCAGTTATAGAAAAGGTTCTTAAAAATGTTCATACGCGGCAGTGACCACTTGTATGTACCATTATTGTCCCACTGCTGGGCGCGGGTCTTCTCTCTGAATGAGAGAGTTTTAGGCCGTAGTCCACCGCGCTGACCAAGTGCGAATTGGTGGACTTCACACACCTCCGAGAACTTTTTTTTTAAGAACTCTCGTTTATGTAGGTTTCCTCACGATGTTTTCCTCCAAAAAAGCAGTGATAATTAATTTCCAATACGCACATGCATCAGTGGTGCGCGCGTTTGAACCTAGGACCTCCTGATCCAGAGGGCAAGTTTCAACCATTGACGACCCGCGTGGCGCAGCGGTTACCATACCGGTCTGACGCGCAATGGGTCCCGGGTTCGATTCCCGGCCAGACAGGTATCTGAATGATGAGTTTAGATTCCTGTTCTGGGTCTGGGTGTTTGTGTATTCGTCTTGTGTGTATTCATGGTACCCACGACACAGGAGAAAATCCTACTGTGGGGCTATGAGTGTAGAAAGCGTGTTTTTAAAATCAAAAAAAAAAAAAAAAAAAAAAAAAACCATTAGGCTATCACTGGTCAGTGACCACTTATTGTGAACTATATTCCCCTTTGCTGCTACAATTGTATAAATCAACGACTTGAATGTTAAACCAGTTTTAATATTACTTAGTTCGAAATTGAGCGTTCCAATCGTTTTGACTTTGTTAAAACGATTAGCGTGATCCATCAAGTCCTGAGATAAATCTATGTCACAGATGCGTCTAATCGTTAGCCCCGCGTTGGGCGCCATTTTCCGTACTAGATGCTTTTCTTGCAATAAAAACTAAAAAACTTTATGATGCCTTAGTATAATACTAGTAATTACGCTTTTTACACTTAGCCTTACATTAGGATTTGGTTTTGGGTCGAGGTTGCTATGGATATACATAGACGAAAACATAAACACCCAGACCCAGAACAGAGTCCAAATTCGAAGTGTCGGAGTCGTAAAACCAGTGTAGTACAAGTGGGGAAGTACCACCGCCACACGTATTTCTAGAGTGAAGTATTTCTAGCGTTTCGATGGAAGTTGCCGGCATTCTTTCACATGAGGCGACCATCATAGTCCTCGGAAGTAGCAACGGATCTGTGATTGACTTCAGATGGAACCCATGTTCTGTATGAAGTTGATTATAGATGTCTATGGGCGGCAGTGACCACTTACGTGCACCTTCAGGTGGACTGCATGCTTGTAGTGTAGCTGCTGCATTAAGTAGCACTTCAGTTAGATAAAAAAAAATGGTAGTAGTACAATATTTTGTGTTTTCAATGTAATTCACCAATGCCATACTGAAGTTGTTGTGATAACCTCAGTTTCTGAAGGTGCTGTCTTACTTTGAGAATTTGATAAGGCTGAAACACGGGGTTTTCCAATTTAACCATTAACCTATAGGTTACACCCACCAGAGGGTGGTCGTCACTATATTTTAGTAACGACCACCTTCTGGTAGGTGTAGTATTTTCTCCGCCATTTATAGTGTCAAACCTTCCTATCTTAAAATCTATACATAAAAAAAATATATAAGTTATATATTCACTTCTGAATTCAAGGGTTTCCTGCCGTCTACGTCCAGCAGTGGACATCAAAGGGCTGATGGATGAACTTACTCACTTTATTAACGAGTAGTCAAGATATGTTTTCTTAATTCTTTTTGCCATTTTTTAAATATTTCGACCCAGTTCGCTCGTGTTTTGTCGTAATCACGATCCACGTGTGGGTCAAAACATTGCCAAAAAAAATTGGTCAAAATCGACAAAAATAATTAAAAATCACACGTCTTGAGTACCCTTTACAGATTAAAATGAACCTTACAGCTATCTACTACATACTGACACACCAGACAAGACATATGTGCGACCAAACAAGCCCTGCAAAGGGTCCGTGAACGTGCTATGTAAATAAGTCGAGTAATTTGCTCACAAAGTTTTTGTTTTGCCTACCCGCATTGCACTGGGACTCAATCGGGGTAAGTTTTCACACTAAATTTATTTTTAGACAATCCTTCTGAGCAGACAAAACTGTGTGTATAACTGTATAGTATAAACTAAACTTCATATACCCTTTGTATTAAAGGTGTTATTTTGAAATTTCATAAGTTAGGTACATCATACTATCATCTTATCATACTTCATACTAATATTATAAAGGCGAAAGTTTGTGAGTGTGCATGTTTGTTACTTCTTCAAGTGTAAACGGCTGGAGCGATTTTCATAAAATTTGGTAAGGAGTTAGTTGACAATCTGGATTAACATATAGGCTACTTTTTACTGTGGCAAAATATCTCATTTCCACGGGACAATCGATACGTAGATTTTTGTCAACGCGGGCGAAGCTGCGGGGTTTCTTTTCTTTTTTTTCTTTTTTTTTACACTCATAGCCCCACAGTAGGATTTTCTCCTGTGTCGTGGGTGCCATGGACACACACAAAGACGAATACACAAACACCCAGACCCAGAACAAGAATCTAAACTCATCATTCAGATACCTGTCTGGCCGGGAATCGAACCCGGGACCCACTGCATGTCAGACCGGTACGCTAACCGCTGCGCCACGCGGGTCGTCGGTCGTCGTTTCAGCTAGTATTTGATAATAAAGATTTACGTACTCACCTACTTACGTTAAGTGGAATATAAAAACTATACTTATAAACAATGATAATTGTTAAGTTAATATAAAACCATCCAATCCATCAGCCAACCGCTTTTTTTAAACCAGCGGTTCCTTGCTGTCTGTCTCTCTGTCTTCAGGTCACCTCACCTACGCTCCTTTTGCCTAAACGTGGTCGCTATTCGAGGGCCTTTCTTCGTCATCGGTTAGCGCTCATTAAGTTGATGGTCATTCGTGATAAGAATTAGGGTTCACCAGGCCTTCGCACATATTTAAATTAAGAATTAAAAATTCTTTCCATATTACCTATATTTTTTTAAACATTACAAAAGACATTACAAATCTTAAAACTCTTGTGAATAACATATAGAATTTTGCTCTGTTTGTGATTACTATGTTCATTAAAAATATTTAAATTTTCCAAATTATAGGTATACCTAAGGTACATTATAAGAGTGTGTGTAACTGTGTAGGTAGTCTAGTTATTTAGTATCACTGATAAACAAAAACAGTATTCCTAAAAAAAATATTTCGTTGATTATATATAAAAATCATGCTCAAGTAGGTACTTATCTATACAGGATTGCAATTGATATAAGAATTTTCCAAAGTGTTTCGATGTTGGTATGCGATACACGAATACGAAATATCGAATAATATAACATCTGTTTGCAGACGTGGGGCAGTGAACCCCTGCCCAGTAGGTGAGGTATGGTCGTACCGAGGTGGGGAACCGGGAAAATGCAGGTAATGCAACCCCTGTGTAAGGGGATGCACTATTTATTGCGTCATAAAAGTCATAACTAATCCTTGTATTGCTAGTGGAGAAAATGATATGCATCGCTTGTTTAAATGTATAACTTTGTGCTTCAAGTGAGGAAATTTGCAAAATCAAATTCAGTCTTATAAAGTTGCGATTGCTGGCGGTTGAAAGGGCCTCACGCCTCACAGTTAAGGGCCTCCCAAGACTTGGTTGTCAAATTGCAGATTGACATAAATCAACTTTTGGCGACCTTTTTTTCGGGTCGTCTAATTGCAGATAGACATTAGTTGTTTTACATTTGGTGACCTTTTGTTTTGGTCGACGAACGATGCGAAGTCCTCGCGAATTGTATCTTGCCGACATTAAGTTCAGGTCTTGCGCTGCCACTGCCTGCCAGTTGTAAGGTGCGACTAAAAGGATTTTCTGGGCTTGCGGCCGGCCACAGTGGGAGCTCGAACCGTCCGGTCAGGCGACTCCGGGCAGGGCGGCGGTATGTGTAATCCCATACCGTCGTAAAGACTAGACTGAGTGGTGGGCCCAACCGTCCACCTGGGAGAAGCCCTAAGGGGCAACACGCCCAGGGGAATCCGCTTGCGTTCCTTCGGAGATCCCGAAGGCCTCTGTATAGTGCGATGATGCCCACCGGGGGGGTTTTAGTGCAGTAAAAATCCCACAAATCTACGTCGCTCCTACAGCGTCAAGTACCTTGCCAGGCATCGAATCATTGACACTCTGTTAACACGTCAATGTGTTCACAGAAAGAAAGTAACTTGGTCACTTCATTGTTTCATTTCGCACATAATTTCTCGAAATCAACATAAATTGTTATAAAGATATTTATTATGTCAACGATGGTGCGTTTGACAGCCGTGCGCTATAATTCAGCGGTGCGCGTCTGCCTCGAATGGCCTCTTGGGTCCACTTCGCGAGACAACGAGCATAAATTATTGTTTAAATAGGTTTCAATACTGCCCATGTCCTAAGTCTGTGTCTACCTAAATATGCCCTAAGCTGGTGCATAAATAATTAACCAACGTTATTTCAATTTATTGCAGAAAATCATTAAAAACTTGTGTAATCATACAGACATTTACTAGCAATGTAAAACTATTTAGTCGAGACTAATGCATTGTCAGTAAATTTTCGTAGAATTAATTTAATTCAAATTAAATCTAGAGTTATGCATTTTTTCTTTTTCTTTTAATATATCTAATCTAATTTGTATTTGAATATATTAATGAACTTTTACTTTTTTTAGCACGTTAGGGAAAAATTATGAAAGTATTTTTTTTACAAAAGTAACTTGATGAACTTTTATTCAAAAAAACATTTTAATTTCGACATACAGGTTACCTGCACCATAAAAAAATCTCTTACTTTTTTCTGATAAAGTTAAATGACAAAGAATGATTATTTGAAATGGGTTACATTGAGCGCCATCTAGTTTACTTACATTACACTAGTAGCTTCTAACGTAGTCTACTAATCAAAATATATTTAAAAATATAATATAGATGTCACTGTACTTGCGGTAAATTTTTAATAAAAGTGAAATAATGTTTCTACTATGTAATATTTAAGAAAATATACTGATATACAGCATATGAAGTAGTAAATATTTTAATATATTATTTAAGCAAGAATAGATTTGGTCGCAATTTTGGTATCAAGCAACACTGTTTTAAAAAAAGTTATACACAAACAACATGGTGGATCAGCTGTTTTCATTTTCTGTACGCCGAGAATTGTTTCTATAAAACCGACGATTGTTATGGTTTCATAGCCATGTGTGAATTAAAATGGGCTCAATCGCGTCTGTGCTGCAATGGCATTGTCAAGCGTGCGGTCAAATCAACCCTACGGAGAGTGTGAAATGTTTAAAATGTGGTACAAAAAGGGTTTCGAGTCATGACAGTGGTTCACAAAAACGCTTTTACACGGGAGACTCGTCTTCCGAATACGCTTCGCGGACAGAACAGAGCGAAGGAACGACTCCTGGGTCCGAAGCGATCGTTATACCCACAACAAATAATTTTAATAGGTGAGTTTCGTTCGAAATATTGGTATACAAATTCCTAAGTGGCAATGTCAAAGAATATCGATTTTTCCCTGCCCGTATTTAGGTTATATTCGTCGTGTATTTTGTCGTTGCGTGTGTGTAGACGAAGTTCATTATCGGAATTATCGACTGACATACTTTTCTTGGCGGGTATATGTCAGCCTTTTGGTAAAATAGTCGTTGTAATGGTGTTCGCAGAACAATGGTTATAGGTATGTTATAAATGCACTACCTTGATTAATATTATACTTCGATCTTTTGTTACAGCGTTTTAATTATAGTTTCAGTTATTACAAGGTCTTTGTATGGAAAACTGTGATTACCTTTCTCATTTTTCAGTCTTTATTTTCTAATGTCATTCAGTAGGTACATTCATGTAAAGTCGATCATTACGGTTCGTATATTTACGTGAAAAAGGAATATGACATTATTGTGTATTAAAAGTTGTGTGTTTTAAACAGTTTGTTGCCAATTCTAATTATAACATGAATGGAGCAGTGTTCACACAAAGAACCTTGAGTTAATTGTTTTGGTTTTGTACAAAATAATTATAATTAACTCGTTTAGACCATAGTATTATCAAGGTAATATTTCTATGTAATTGCTATTAAGATATAATCAGTGGGAGTGTGTGTAATGTCACTGTTTTCCCAGTAACAAATTATGTTTTTGAACATTGTAAAATGACTGATAGACTCATTAAAAATCCTTTATAACGGGTGTGTATAATTACATGCGTTTTTTTAATTAAGAGGAGTAGTTTAATTAGTAGTAAAGTCAGGAAAACTATTCATAGTTGAAGGTAATAGACAGTACTAAAACATTTTTTATGTTCCATGATTACTGTATCGACTATCATATGTGACTACCTAGCTGTATTAGTAAAGGTTGTTTATGTCCTATCATTGTCTTATTGCAATCTCTATCCCCCTCTCATTCTGAGAGACCTGTGCCCAGCAGTGGGCTAATTATGGGTTGACGACAGAACCTCTATCCATATGTGACTGCTTTGAATTAAAATTATTGATGAATTTTGAATTATGTGAATATTCATGCAAAACAATGACATGAGTACGAGCCAATATCATTATCTGTAACAATAATTGTAATACTATAAACCTGCAAGCCTGACATTTCCCACATTATTCTTCTCCATTTTGAGTGATTTGTACTCAATCATGAGATTTAAATTATTCATAATGGTAGTTATAACAAGTAAACATTGGCAGACAATAAGTTACAAAACTTAGTTAAATTATAAAGCTTTGTTGGCATTGTGGATTAGACTTACTAGAAGAGTAACATAAGTTCATGTAACAAATAGTTGTTAAATGTCATTAATGTGATCTAATGGCTTACTCTAAGACTGAGCTTGGTGGTACAACCCATTATTGTCCCACTGCCTAGCATGGGTCATCAGAATGAGAGAGTTTTAGGCCATAGTCCATTGTGCTAGCCAATTGTGAACTGGAGGACTTCATACACCTCTGATAACTTTTTATTTAAAGGACTCGGGTGTGTAGGTTTTTTCACAATGTTCTCCTTCGCCGAAAAGCAGTGATAATTAATTTCTAATATGCACATAAATCAGTGGTGCATGCCTGGGTTTGAACCTCGGACCTCTCGATTGAGTTTTTCGATCAAGTTTCAACCATTATTGTCACTACTCTGAGCTGATATCTGAGACTGAGCTTATGGGTCTCTATAAAATTTAAGTAGCAAATTAACATGCACTTTATCATATGCTAACCACAAGCAATTGTTGCAAATGGAGGCCTGTTTATTCAATTCCATATAGAACTTCGGAGTGTACCTGGAGTTTCTACCTGATGTATATCGCAGATGCAATACCACTTCTGAGTAATAAGATGGTCCCTTCATATTTGAATCAGCTAGCATCCAGCCTAACTCCGTAACAAAAGAACTGTTTCAATCCAAGAGAACTATACTACTTTTGCTACCTTTTAATCCTTTTACTCTTTCCTGTAACAAGTAATTGTCAAATTGCACCACCATGGTTGTCTATTATAATTGAAAAAATTACTCAGCCTGGTTGGCTATAGGTTTTATTACATTTTCCAACTGGTTTTACAGTTGTAACAACCAATGACCCACCTTTCAGTCCTTTCCTGAAACAAATAGTTGGTAGAGTTCCACCAGGATTGTTTATAAAACAAGAAATTATAAAAATTAGTGAGTCTGATTCCCTATAGGTCTTATTTCATTTTCAAACTAGTCTCACAGTTGTAACCACTAATGACTAGACATTGGATTATATGCACTATCAAAATGCTAAAATACATGCAAATATGCACAGTAAAATGGTGAAATATGCACCAAACACCTGTTTTTTCGTCGTCAAACTGAAATCGGTATAGGTTTGACTACCTATTTTTTTAAATTTTTGGTCATCAAGCGAAATATGCAAATATAATCCGATGTCTGCTAATGACCAACCTTTTAGCCCTTTCCTGTAACAAGTTGTCGTCAAAGTATGCCATAATGGTTGTCTATAGTTACAAACATTACTGAGCCTGGTTTTCTATAGATCTTATCACTTTTTTTTATCTGATTGAAGTAGCAAACGAGCATGCAAGTCCACCTGATGGTAAGTAATCACTACCGCCCATGGACATCTGTGAGCAACTTCATACAGAACATGGGTCTGAACATCTGAAGTCAATCACAGATACGTTGCTACTCCCGAGGACTATGATGATCGCGTCATACAAAAGTGTGCCGGCAACCACACCCTTCCATCGAAGCGCAAAAAAATGCTTCACGCAAGAAATAGGTGTGGCTGTGGTACTTACCCGGTCGAACTACACTGGTTCTACCACCTTCGGACTGGTCACACGGTCGTACCAACTAGTGACCTCAGGGCTTTGCCTTCCAGCGGATGGTCGTGTGTGGGCTCCGCGCCGCTGGCGAGCCGCGCGTGGCGCTGCGGTTGCGGTCTTCGGAACGTGTCGGCCGCGTGGCGGTGTGCGGCCTGCGACGCTCTCGCACCACACGCGCCTGTGTACAAGTTAGTACTTATAAAGGTATTTTTAATGGCAATAGAAATGTATGAGAACTGCCACAGCTGATAAAGCCAGAAAAAATAAGCTAAGTAGACATTGGTCCCAGGTGAGGTGTTATCCCTAAGTTGGAACATTTTAAATAACTAGGTCCCCCTTACCACTCCCTTCACTTAGAACACAAAAAAATACGTGTTATCTTTATATACAGGACCACATATGCATTATCAAGATAATTTACAGAGTCAGATGTTTGATGCCTCTTGTCAAGTATGGACGTCTATTTTTGAAGTAATATAAAAATTCATATTACTTTATTCAAGATTATACAATATGTTTAAAAATATTCTTTTGAATTCAAGGTTGTCCGATGATGAAGAGCAAACTGCAGGGATGACGGACCAGGATAAGTCTGATCAAGGTATGAGAAGAGCAATTAAAACATTCAAAATATTTTGTCTGCAAAAGAATTATAATTAGCTAATTATTCAAATATTTTTGGTTTCAGACAACAGTATGATAAGGTCCAACACCCTAGCAGTTCCCTCATACAAGCCTTCGTCAAGTTATTCCGATGGACGCCGTCTGAACTTGGATCTGCAGTCCTTGCGTTTGTCTCCCACTCAGCTGACGGACCACGCGCATGGCGTCACCAGATCCCTATCGCATGGATCTGTGATCAATTCCCAGCATAAGTGGTGGAACGTTGAAGAGGCAAGGGGAACTATCAATAGGCCCACGAGTTTGATGGTCTCGGAACGGTATGGGTACAACACGGCACAGTGTAACCCAAGAGAATCCTTCCTAAGAAGCCTTCACACGGTGACGAGAAGACCGAAGAAGTGTAATGAGAGTAAGTCGAACTGGGAGCTGAATTACGTCAAGGAATATCAGAGGGAGCAAAGCAGGGGGCTACATCTGAAGAAATGGGCGTGTGCTAAATGTACGTTGGAGAATTCTGGCATCAGAACGCATTGTGAAGCTTGTTTGTCGCCGAGAATCTCGCCACTCGCTAGAATCTCCAACACGAGAGGCTTGAGCGTGACCACTTTGGGAAGACACGAAACGTTGAGTGGCAGAGATGGAGCGACGTCTCTTCCTACATCGGGTGGGGTCATGATAACGGTTCCCGACTGGCCTCAAACTGGCAGCGCTGCGCTGGGTGAGCCCTTTCGGAGGTCGATCAGCGCTCAGAATTCTCCAGAGATCCGACCAACGTACAGGAGGTCCTTCTCGGAACACACTAATGCAGAGGTGCGTCCAGTCGGCAAGGTCATTTCGAGCAGGCGAAGTCTGAACGAATACCAGAAATCCATGGTAACGTACTGCAATACGGTGAATCCAGATGAAAGACGCGAGAGCACCGGAGAGAAGAAAGATGAATGCGCCATCGAATTGATTGATAAAGAGTGTAGTTGGGACACAAATGCTGAGGGTGTGATATACGCGTTGCCGAACAAGGGGAAATACAAGGATCTCAATCTCCAGCTACAAGTGAATAACAATGGGACGAGGTATTCGTACGTGTCAGTCCAGGACACGAAGACAGTGATGAGCAACTCGCAGAACGAAGCGTTGTACTCAAACGACATTGGTGACGGTGATTACGCTAGGATAGACGAACTTCTTGGTGCGGAGAACTGTATATCTCCGGTTAGTGAGAGCAGTAATCTAAGGACTTCGCACATTGGTGCGTCGCGGGCGCCCAGTCCGAAAGTGTTCAACATGCTGCCGTCTATCGGCAAAGTGTCCTACAATCCTCGGGAGCCGACCAAAGTGCCTTCAACCCAACAACAGACTTCGTAAGTTGTCATACATATTTCTGAATATTTTTTACCACATTTTTTTACTTGCAGTTATCTATTTTATGGTAAACGCATGTCTGCTTCTTTTCATTAACTGCAACAAGTAAAGGTGTAAAAGTCTTAGCGACTTTTTATTGACCTTAATTCTTAGATTCATCCACCATATTGTAAGTCACTTGCTGGACATAGACCGGCAAATAGAGGGCTTTAGATTCACTGCTGTTTTTCGTACGTGATTAATTATTTTGCATTTCAACATTACTGTCATTATTTTCCACTAGAAACACCAAATAAACATGCAGCACGCCTTATATTTTTACAATATGGGAGCAGGTCATGTGCAGCAGTTTTTTCCTGTGTAACGTGACTGTTTTCAACGCCATTATAAGGTTGAGAGGGGGTTTTATTACAAGCTGGACATAGCAGGTGTATTATAATACTAAACGGATACTCACGATATGCGGTTTATAAACTCTTATAGAATTCTTTTTGCCGACATTTCGACCCAGTTGCATGGATCGTGGTCACGGCCAAACTGCGGTAGCGGGGAGGAACCGTTGAGTGGCACTAGTGGTAAATGAACCTATCTACCCTACGTCTAGTTCGTTTTTTTTTTTAGGTTCCATATCATCATACACAACACTAACTGTATCCTTACACACCACACTTTGCACTATTTGCGATTTACATAACCTAACCACCATAAACTATAAACTAACCATAACTAAGTATTATAATGTATCAATTCCGCGATAATACTAGTTTAAAACAATAGCAGGTGTAGTCTCAAAGGTCTAACGTTTGTAGGAACTGAATTTTTCTGTGACCACATTTCCAACTCGATGTTCCAGCCGCGAGGCGGGCACGAGCGCGGCGCGCATGTGGCAGTGCAGCGAGTGCCGGTTCGCGTACAACGCGTGGGGCGCGCGCTGCGACGTGTGCCGCAGCGCGCGCCCGCCGCACGCGGTCACGCTCGCGCCGCCGCCGGACCGCGCGAGGTGATTGATATATTTATCTGACTGAAGTAGCAAACGAGCATTCAGTCCACCTGATGGTAAGTGGTCACTGCCGCTCATGAACATCTGTAATCAACTTCATACAAAACATGTGTTCTATCTGAAGTCTATCACAGATGCGTTGCTATTCCCGAGGACTATGATGGTCGCCTCATATAAAAGTGTACCACACCCTTCCATCGAAACGCAAGGAATGCTTCACGCTAGAAATAGGTGTGGCGGTGGTACTTCCCCGGTCGGACTACAATGGTTCTACCACCTTCAAATTGATTGATATATTTTTGTCATTTTCTCTTTTTCTTTTTCTTCTTTTGGTCTTTCTTTCTTTTCTTTTTTGTCTTTCTCTTATTATCTCTCTCTCTCTCTTATCTCACTATATCTTTCATTATATGTTACTCACTATGTCTCATACTTCCTTCCTTCTCTCTAAGTCCCAATCACATTCTTTTCCTCTTATGGGACAATAAGAGGAAGATTCGATTACACATTATATCTCTCCCCCTCTCTCTCTGATTCTCTTTGCTTTCATCACATTTTTTTCTCTATCTCACACTCTCGTCTTTTCTGCATCTCTCTCTCTCTCTCTGTCTCCGTCACTCTCGTTCTTTCTACCTTCTCTTCTTCGTTCTCTTTCTCATTACCTCCCTCTCATTCGATGTCACCTGTTCACACTTTCTAATTACGTTTTTCTCATTCACTCTACACATTTCTTCCGATCTCTCTCTCTGTCATTCTCTTTAATGTCTCAATATCTCGCGTTCTGTCATGTTTGATACACCCAAGTCGAAAGTCCCTTTTTTTAAATTTTTAATACGTACATAAATCAGTGGTGCGTCTGGGTTTGAACCTCGGATTGGGAGGACAAATTTCAACCATTAGGCTATCAGTGCTCTGATCTGCACTGCTCTTGCAAATAACGACCTATACCAATCAGTAACATTAAGTACATTTAAATTTTCTTATTTCCAGACCGGGCGTCTCAGCAGAGCCGGGTGGTGTGAAACCGGAATTGAACCGGAACGAGCCGCCGAAGAAACTTACTGTGCCTATCGCGTCGCTGGATCACGACTTGAACAGCGATGAGCTTCTCTTTGCTGTCGGTGGGTAGCTTTGGTGGTAGTTATTGATTTAAAAGGGGGTGATAAGTGAGCAGTTTTGGAGTCTGGAGTAAAATGTATTTATGGGCCCACTTAGGAATAAATAGAAATGGCAAGTGCCCTTAGTAAGTGAGTAGCTGTGAAATTTGGGAGTGACATCATTTATAGAGTTCTATAAATGAAGTCAACCTTGAATTGGTTCAAAAGAACTGGTTTTGTATGGTAAAAGTAAATATGTGGACATGCATAGATTGTGCAATAGGTAAAGTTAAATTATTCTACATATTGAACAGACTAGCTAATTTCTGGGGATTGCTCTCGATTCGCTAAACGTGACGGCAAGGAACATCCTATGTGTTGCAACACCAAAGGAGTCGCCAATGCATCGCTGGCTCTGAACGAGACATTATTTGAGCGAATTTGCACCCAGATTCGAACCCGGCGCCGAGCGCGGCGGCGGCCACGTGGACGTGCGCGCGCTGCACGCTGGTGAACGAGGCCAGCGCCGCCGTGTGCGCCGCCTGCGCCGGCTCCAAGCCCTCGCCGCACCACTTCTGGTATGAATATGTTTTAACTGGTTTTCTGATGTACTGGTTGATATTAGTGATGTTCCGGAGCTCCGTATCCGCGGATATCCGTGGCAGTAGAAAGATCCGTATCCGTTACTTTTTAGACGGATCTCAAACGGATCTTTTAAAACTATTATTGAAGTTATATTTCTTTTGCCGCATTAGGTAAAAAATATGACAATAGATATTTATGATGCGCGCGCACACCGTCACGAAAAGCGATATTTTAGTGTTCATACAATACAAATTCGTATATTTTGTTCTAAGTCGTGAACAACGCGGTACTCCCATAGTTTGGCATGATGACAGTATGGGACGAAGCCTGCAAGAGGAGTGCCGCGCTCCTGGGATTGCTTGTGTAGCCGGGGGGAGGGGGGAGGGGGTTCTTTTAAATTGATTTAGGGTCTGAGATTCCTAACAATTTTTCAAGTCGTAAACTACAGTTACGACCTACGTACCTAACGTGTTTTTTCAAACATTTTCGCGAGAAAAGAGATTTGTAACATTTTTTTAAAACTGGTAAACAGGGATTCGCAACAGTATTTTCGTAAGTTGTGAACAGAGGTTCATAATTTTTTTGTCAATTTTTCTGTTGTTACTTTTTACAAACGTAGAATAAGGCGAAAAGATAATTTTTAAAAAGATTTTTGTCTTGTTACGCCAACGAAGTAATATATGATTAAATGTCATAATATACATGTGACAATGTTCTTTAAAATTTTAGGAAAAATCGCAATCAGTAATTGTTTTGAAGAAGCATAATAAACTCGTACTAAGGGTACAGATCGAAACATGTCAATAAAACTGTCGCTTCAAGGACACGTGTATGTAAATTTGTAAAAAGTTGAGATCCGTAACCGCGGATCTCGACAGAAATAATCCGTATCCATATCCGCGGATCTATGATTTTGACGATCCGGCACATCACTAGTTGATATTGCGAAGTTCTACTCAAAAACTAAGCACGATATTAAAACAAAATAAACACGCTTTTTACACTCATAGCCCCACACTAGGATTCTCTCCTGTGTCGTGGGTATATGGACACACACAAGACGAATACACAAACACCCAGACCAAGAACATGAATCTAAACTCATCATTCAGATACTTGTCTGGCCGGGAATCGAACCCGGGACCCATTGCGCGTCAGTCCGGTATAGTAACCGCTCTGCCACGCGGGTCGTCATTATCTGTAATGTCTCGCTTAGTACTTGATTAGTTCTCATTTCAATTGTAATTCGAAAACAGTCGTTGTTTACTATTACTTGTTGTTGAATACAATACAAATGTTTTCCATAAACACAAAAATTTTCTCTTTATACAATTATTTGTGGCGGGGATTCCACATAATACAATCGTTTTATTTGTTATGGTATATGGTTTAAGATCTTTATTAATATTTCCCTTAAGATTACCAATCACTTACGAGAAATACACTAAACATTCATACAAATAATGAAGTAACGTTTATTTATGTTCGTTTCGGTGTTGAAGAAAATAATAAACATGATGTAGATAGTTAACAAAAAATAATGGTTCGAAGTTCGAAGTACAAAAACAACGTTATGCCTACACAAGATAAGGGCATCCTACACACGTGTTTTTTTCTTTCAATTTTACATTGTAATTAACGTTATGTTACTTATTAGCCATAATTATTTCATTGTTACTTTATGCTTTCAATATAGTTAATGTGGAGTTTTGTATAATTGTAGCGAATACAATGTTACAGTGTTGATCTTTTTGATAAACCAAGAAAGTGAATAAAGGTCTATATTCTCTTATTAAAAATATATAATGAAAATATCAGTAAAAATCCATACATACATCTATATCTCATTAACGAAATAAGTAAATAATATTTTCCTACAAACGTAAGATCAAATTGTAACTAAAATTTCTATCATATATAATTATCTGCACGGGAAACTGACAAATAGCAATGGAATGAATATTGATTGTAGTAAATGCCCAATATGAAACATTCAACCTTCCCTTAATTTTTTTGCTAAATAGTTTGCAAGGTTTCGTCCAGAATAAAAGATGTACGAATTGGCCGAACCGGACAGTCGTCTCTAATTATTATATTAGAGGTACATGGACGAACAAAGCTTACCGACATAACTCTCAAAATTAGCAAGCTGAAGTGGCAATGGGTCGGCCACATCGCTCGTAGAACCGATAACCGACGGGGACGTGTAGGTCCTCGAGTGGTGACCGCGTTTAGGCAAAAGGATCACAGGTCGCCCCCCTACCAGGTGGACCGATGACCTGAAAAGGGACAGCGGGAAACCGTTGGATTCAGGAGGCACAGGACCGGTTGGAGTGGCGCCATTTAGGGGAGGCCTACGTCCAGCTGTGGACCTCAAAAGGCTGATGGATGAATGGATGGTACATATGTTATTATTTTTTTCTTGAAATGTGTTTCTTTGAAAATTTTAATGTATACGGTACATAAGGTTTATTTGTGAAATGGTGTTTTTTGAACTATCTACCATTATATTTGCTTGCTCTATGCCTTCAGCATTGGGCTAGAAGTATAATTGATATTTGTATCAGTGTAGAGGTTATACGAATTTTTTTTAGTGATCGAGTCTCAATTTAGATAATAAATAAACATATTTTATGAAAAAACAGTTATATTTTGTAAGAAGCCCATGTTTATTAAATACGCTAATAGATGGCGCTACATGTATCCTGAAACGCGCTAACGCTCTTACCGCGTAGAACGTATAAAGGGCCGAGCGAAGCCATGCCTAATTGTGCCTCAATCTATTGAGTAAGGAAATTATTGGGCCTTGGTAACGCTTGGCAATGTCCTATAAGGGCGAACGTATTTTTGTAGGGCCCAGGTCGTCCTCTGGAGTTGCACGCCTACTTTGCGTGCGATTCGAGTGAAGCGATCTGCCTGGTTTGGGATACTAAGAAATAAGAAATTATGAATATTTTAAAAGGAAATTTTATTTGGAATTATTTTTTGATCATTTATTATTATTAGTGAATTAATTAAATTAAATGGTTTTATAATTTTATTTAGCTTGATCTGTGTGTTTATTTATTTTATATGAAAATGTGTGATTTTCATTTACTCACATTTTAGTGCCGGTTTTATTATAACTTATAATACTAAGAATATTTTTATTAAAATAAAATTTTATTTGGAATTATTCTTTGATCATTTATTAGTGACCTAATTTATTAAATGATTTTATTTACCTTGGTCTGTTTGTTTATTTATTCTATTCACTATGTATTTTCATTGACACACATTTTATGTCTATGTACTTGAACTAAGCAAGGTGGTCACGCTGTAAAGTGATTCTTCCCTATAGATTCTAAAGTGGCCTTATTTATGAGCCTAAAAGTTATTACTTTAGTTGAACCGGTCTTTTTGTATCACAGGTGTGCCATTTTTATAATTATTACTAGATTTATGCAACAAATATTGTGGCTAAAAACTACTACTAGACAGGAAGCACTGGATTTGATCCTCTCCTAAACTGACTAAAATCGGCTAGGCGATTTTTTTTCTGTAAATATTAATAATTTAGTTAATTTAATTGAATTTAACTTTTTTCTTCTACACTACGTCTATGTGTTTTCGTTTTTGTTTTAAGATCCTGATTTTTTTTATCGTTAGTTTCATATCTTTCCTATTTCCTATCTGCGAAATTTACACCTGTTTATGATGCAACCTTTATAAATATACAATATAATCAAAATATTAATAACAAATATATCTTCAGGTCATGTAGTTCCTGCACGTTACGGAACCCTCTGTCGGCGAACCTCTGTCTCGCTTGCAAGACCCCACCGGTGCCCAAACATGGGGTTATGGGCTCGTCGACTGAGGTCAATCATGGAGCCAGTAAGTTATTTTTATGTTCTTCTTCTCTTTTTCCTCTTCTTCTTATATATAAAAATGAATGCTTGTCTGCATGTCCTCTATAGAATGTTAAACTATTCATTTGATTACGTGATGATCTTTAGCAAAGTTGTCATTCATGAGCTCGCGAAGATTTCTGGTGTATTTTTTTTGTGATGGTGTAACAAAGCGCGCAAGGTACAGCTAGTTGTTAATGAAAATTCGGCTTCTCATTCTATAATATAGAAAATAATAATCACTTGCTATAACAGTAAGGAGAATATTGTGTGGAAGTTTATACGCGTGAAAGTTATTGGTGTACGCCTTACCTGAGGTCACAAATGTTTTGCTGTGTGTGTGTCTCTCTTAAAACACTATCGCCTAACGTTGCTGTTATTAGCCAGAAATACACCAATTTCTAGTGTGAAGCATTTTCTGCGTTTCCGTGGGCGGGTGAGGTTGACGGTTTATTTTTATATGGGCGGCAGTGACCACTTATCATAAGGTGGACGGCATGAAGTAACGACGGTATGAATATAAAAATGAATGTTTGTCTGTATGTCCTCTATATAATCACAAAACTATTCATTTTATCATGTGATTATTTTTAGCAAAGTTGTTATTCTATAAGCTCGCGAAGGTTTTTGGTTTTATTTTTTTTGTGATGGCGTAGCAACGCGCGCAGGATAAAGTGTTGTATAAAAGAAGACGTTGGGGACACAGGGACCACAATGGTTCTTGAATTTAAAAAACCAAAATTTCGATTTATAATTTAATGTATTTATTTTTGTGTAGCGGGCCGCAGTCCATCCCCCCGGCGCAGTACGAGACACACGCCAGCGTTGCCGCGTCGTGGGTCCAGACATAAAACGCCGCCACCGGAACCTAAGTAAGTTTTTTTTATATGATTGAAGTAGCAAACGAGCACGCAGTCCACCTGATGGTAAGTGGTCATTGCCGCCCATGGACATCTATAATCAACTTTACACAAAACATGGGTTCCATCTGAAGTCAATCACAGACGCGTTACGACTCCCGAGGACTATGATGGTCGCCTCATGTGAAAGTGTGCCGGCAAGCACACCGGTTCTACCATCTTGAAGGTAAGCTTAGATTGTGTTAGAATTAATTTTAATTGTAAATTTGAAAATAACAACAGCGTAATTAGATTTTTTAGATTTTTAGGAATATTTTTCTTTAGCTGGGGATATTACATTAAAATATTATTCAACCTGTATTATTGCACCATAGGATTGGGTCGCTAATAACGATCAAATTAGAGGAAATTGTTATAGGTAGCTTATAAAAAATAATCATAATTTTAGAAGATATTTGTTTTTAATTTTTTTAATCGAGAATAATATGTGGTAGAATCCTGACGGCAAGTGGTCACTGTCGCCCATCCACGCAACGCTAGAAATGCCTCACGCTAGAAATAGGTGTGGCGGTGGTACTTTCCCGGTCGAACTTTACTGGTTCTACCACCTGCATGGTTTGAATCTAGCCTTACATCGCTTCACCTATTTCCGCATAGTAACATCATTACAATTAATTGCAGTATTTTTGTGTTAAGGGTGTGATAAGAGAGATATACTTATCTGAGGCGTTTTAACGTAGTTCTTGGTGATTTTAGTCACATATCTATAACGAACCCCCCAGGTAGAATTTACATCGTATCTCAGGGATTAATCACAGGTCCTTATGAGTGGCTACTTACTTACTTAGTGTCTACTTACTTCCTAACGTTCAACTTCCAATATGTGGAAGCTACAAATGTGCACACGTATGTATACACGCAGGCAGTTACGCACCCACACAAACACACCTACGCGCACGCTTGCTCGCACATGTTCAGTTGTGGATACACACACTTGCAATCACGCACGCACATGTCAGCTATAGTCATGCACACATATGTGTACCGCATAGGCGTGCGCGCGTGCACACACACACACATACACATATGTGTGTTGTGAATGGCTCACAGCGATCCATGCCGGCAGCCATTTCCGCTTAGCTACCGTTAATACTAGCTACCTTAATCGCATCATTGGCCTCCAGACCCGAGTCGTCGGAGTGGGCGTGCTCGGAGTGCACGTACGTGAACGGCGCCGGCGCGGCCGCGTGCGACATGTGCCAGTCGCCGCGCGCGCGCCTGCTGCCCGCCGCGCCCGACCAGCCCAGCCTGGACGACGACGACGAGCGTAACTATCTCGATAGTGTTAGCGACCGTACGATAATTATCGTACGCGTACGATAGTTAACGTACAGACCGGAGTCGGCGGACTGGGCGTGCTCGGATTGCACGTGAACGGCGCCAGCGGCGGTCGACGACGACCGTAACTATCCACAGTAGTCCACTGGTCTACTAGTGGGCGTAGAGTGGACTAGGTATATGAACCTATATGTAGTTGCCGGCTCACTATCATATGCGGCGACTACCTTAATCCTCGGCAGCAGCAACGCATCTGTGATTGACTTTTGATAGAATCTTCGTTCTGTATGAACTGTCTTACAGATATCCATATGGAAGGTGCCACTTATCATTACGTATATTGCTCGCATTACGTAACTTTTCTGATCGGCCGCCGGTCACATAAAAGAGAGATAGTGCCATATTCTCCTGAATCACACTGATCAGCGATCTTACTTTGTGGCTTGTAATACTTGTCAAATAATTACAAATTATATTAATAATTCTAATTATAATTTATGTTGCATATTTTAACAATTTGTGTATTCTATCATTCTAATTAGCATTATTGTAATTAGCAGTATATTAATTTTTCGACTTCATTCCAGCTGAAGGCTCTGACGGTGAGCGGCAAGAGAGTACGCCGATGGAGATTCTCCGGTTGAGAGAAGAGAGTCACGCTTGGACGCAGTGGCAAGAGGTGTTGGCGCAATGCGGTGCTGTTAGTAACTTTAAAAAATATGTAGCTATTTAAATAGACCTTTTTTCCGATTATATGGAAAATTTGTTGTATAATATGGTCACTACATATTATAAAACAAATTTGCTTCCTGCTGTTTGCCACTATGTATGCTTAGATCTTTAAAACTACGTTATGAACTTTAATGCAGTTGAGTGATTCAAGAGGAAGGTTTTTATATAAAATACATTTATAATATAGTGGAAGGACACTGAAATTTTAGATTATTGACTTTTAGGCGGAACGAGGTTCGCCGGGTCAAGTAATGAGTAAATAAATGAATGCATGGATGAGTGAATCAATAAATCGATGAATAAATAAAAACGTTCTTCCACAGACAGGCGAGCCCTACGTAGACGAGTCGTTCCCGGCGTCGCCCCGCTC
Organism: Spicauda simplicius; assembly: GCA_949699795.1. NCBI lineage: Eukaryota > Metazoa > Arthropoda > Insecta > Lepidoptera > Hesperiidae > Spicauda > Spicauda simplicius. The sequence continues at coordinate 16,738,746 of OX453076.1, forward strand.
GTTATACTACGGCGGCGGGGCGGAGGGCGGCGCGGCGGCGCGCTGGCTCCGCCCCCACCAGATACACGTGGACGCGGACCACCGTCTGCCCTGGGTGGTGTTCCGGGACCCCCGGCCCTCGGATATCTCGCAAGGTAACGGATTCATCCCCCCTTTCCCCCTCTTAACCGCGCGTTATGAAAAAATGATGAGTGAAATTTTATGAATTATTTTATTAAATTACTGCTTTTCGGTGAAGGAAAATATCGTCAGGAAACCTTAACCCAAGAGTTCTTAAAAAAAAGTTCTCGGAGGTGTGTGAAGTCCACCAATTCGCACTTGTCGAGCGCGGTGGACTATGGCCTATAACTCTCATACTGAGTGAAGACCTGTGCCCAGGCGTGTGACAATAATGGGTTGACGAGAGAACACTATTACAGGCGTGCTGGGCAACTGCTGGCTACTGTCCGCGCTGGCGGTCCTCGCGGAGCGCTCGGCGCTCGTCCGCGGAGTTTTGGTACGAGCGGAACCCCCACGTGGGGCCTACCAGCTGCGGCTCTGCAAGGACGGACGGTGGCTCACCGTCACCGTTGATGACCTGCTGCCGTGTAACAAGAAGGGACATCTGGTTTACTCGCAGGTGACTATCGCATACTGGTTCGCATAGTAGCATGCTAAATGTGATGTGGAATTAACGATGTAAGTAACGGTGGCTCACCGCCACCATCGACCATCTGCTGTCGTAGAAGGATCATCTCGTCTACTCGGAGGTGACCGATAGTTTACCTGAAAGTTTTAATAATACATGTTATGATTAGTAGTAATAATATACATTGTCTGTAAATTCCATGACTGACATATTATACTTTTAAATTATATATTCAATATCCTCGAGTAAATAACCGTTTTAACTCACGCGATCAGCTTTATCTGATAGTTAGCCATAAAGAATATTAGGAGTAGTTTTATTTACATTCTATTTTTGTTTTACTGCTGGGCGAAAATTGATCTTTATATCGGGTAGAAAATAAGAGATCATAAAACCGATTTGATTACTACGTTTTTAATTCACTTGCAAATCAGAAGGTGTGTGTTCGTGTTAAACAACTTGTGAACAATGAAGACACAAGCATATGTAACTTAATATTGTCTGGGTTACGACTAATGTAAATCATTTCGTTTGTCGTAACTATTTAATTACCATCTTTATCCAGTCAGGTAAAAACATGTTCATTTTTACACTATTCCAGGCAAAAAGAAAACAGTTATGGGTGCCACTGATAGAGAAAGCTGTGGCGAAATTACACGGATGTTATGAAGCATTGGTATCAGGGCGAGCGATTGAAGGTAACTAATTAATCTATTAATATTAATTCTGAACATTTTGAACTTAAAACTTTAACGATTATAAAAAAAAATGTTATCTAGCATATTTGTTTGGCGACCTCCCGCAAATGTTCAACATATGGCGCTACTAGTATTCTGAAAAACGTTATTGAAGTTTTTTTTAACTTCCTGCAATATATACAGGGTCCAAACACATACTATGCATGAGCATGATCACTAGCTTGGCGGAAGATCTTTGTTTGTCAAACTCGTCAAGTAATATGTTTATTGATTTAATGTGTTACGGATACTCATGATAAGCTTTTTAATAAGTTTTTTAGTACTTTTTGGTGTTATTTCTACCCAATTATATGCATCGTGGTCACGGCAATACTGCGATGTCGGGGACAAACCGTTCACTAACACCAATGGTAAACTAGACTATCTACCCTACGCCTAATTGGTTTTCCTTTTTATATGCCGTAAATCACAATATTCAACGAGTATTTCAGCCAGACGGATAACGAATAATGATTTTCAAATGTCTGTTCTGATCGATTGTGTATTCGTCTAAATTACAGCGTAGAATGCTTTATTTTTCTTTTTACCACGGGTCAAATTAAGGTGCGTTCCATTAAACGTTCACAAAGTCCACGCTCACGACCGCAGTTTTTCCCGTTCCACTAGCTTGTGAGCTTTACTGACGTATTCTCTACTGGCACGATCACTTGGACCCACCTTGTTAGATGGGTCGTCGTGAGCGTCGCGTGGGCGTAAGTCATGATGTCAGACGTTTTCGCCGCGACCACAACGACTGCGGTCGATTTGTGGAACGACGTTTTGGGCGTTCACGGCGTTGTGAGCGCCATCCGGAAAGCACCCTTAACCGTTCTGTTAAACGGGTCCTCGCGGATGCGTTTTTAAAAAACAAAATTATAACTGAACTGGAAATATTGCAGCATCACAGCAGCAATGCATGCATAGATGGGGTGTAACAGTTCCTTCCACACCCCCAGGCCTATGCACCCTTACCGGAGCCCCCTGCGAGTCGGTGTCGCTGCAGGCGGGCGGCGCGGGCGGCGGCAGCGGCGGCGGCGCGCCGCTGGAGCAGCTGGACCGCGACCTGGTGTGGGCGCAGCTGCTGTCCTCGCGGCAGGCCTGCTTCCTCATGGGCGCCAGCTGCGGGGGCGGGAACATGAAGGTATGGGCCCCGCACCTTGATATTGCGATGGAACCTTGTCATAGTAACAGCGGCTTGACGTCATCAATCCTAAAAAGTACAGCTAGCAAAAAGATATACAACTAATTTAATAACCTAGGATATATTTTTTTATATTATAAACAAAACACAAAGTAATTGAAATTTATTCAGACAAGTAATTATTAATAAAACAATTTTATCAATTTCTGGTTTATGAATAATCAAAAGGTACGATACCGCGATTTACAATTATTAGTGATGCGTCTCAATGCTGCCTCGATGAAAAATTAAATGAACCTGGCTATCCATTAGCCAGCTAATGTCAATGTGTCGCTTGTAAAGTTGTTACACTTCATTAGTGTATTTTTACAATATTATATAATACATACATTTATAGGTATTCTTTTTTTTTTATTCTAAATATTTTCTATTAAATTACTTATTATTATATAAGTGAAAGAAGTCTTGTCTGTTTGTCACGTTTTTATAGAATCTCTTAACCAATTATAATGGACAAATGATAAATAAAACAGGATAAAAAATCTATCTTTATTAATACAATACTCTAGACCAGGGATGTAACGGAGCTCCGATTCCGATTCCGATAAGTCGGAACTTCCGATTGTAATTGCACATTCGGTTCCGATTCCGGTTCCGAAATTTTTATATCGGAGGTTTATATCGGAGGTCGAATGAAGCGAATTTGATTTGGGTAATTTGTTAACTGTTTATGAGAAAATGTTTATTGGAAACATGCCAATTCTTGTTATCGTCGTGTGTGTATTTTTTTACTTTGTGATTATAGTTGAAAAGGTTTACTTTCTTATGTTGTTACTAGCAGTTCAATGATGTATCATTGAAATCGTCTCGGTTTACGGAATAAGCTATAATTTTTAAATATAAAGAGAAAATGGTGGATTAATTAAAAAAAAAAAGTTCCTCACCTTTCTTATTAAACTGCGTTAGAAAGAGGGGACTGTTCTTCTATCATAATAATGTTATAGTAGAACCCGCAACTTCATTTGCACAGAGCCCAATATGTTTCATCCATTACCATTTTGTCAATAGCCAACAATATTTTGACCACAAAGCCAAATACTAAATTTCATTAAATTTGCATCAAAATTGACGGACTTTCATACAAACTTTCTTCTCCATCTTTATCCCATTAAGGAGTAATTTACAAAAATTCTATCCTGGTGCTCACTTACACTATAAAAGGAAACAGTGCACAATTTCTAAATACATTCGTTTGGGCTGTGCGTTGATATGACAGTATTTAAGTCAGTTTTTTTCACATGTATAAATTTGACCGAATAAAACACTTTTTTTGCCATAATGTTTATTGACTGATACTACGTCCGATTCCGATTCCGGTTTCGGTTCCGATTCCGATAAAATTAATTTAAAAACTCCGATTCCGACTTCGGTTCCGATAAGTGACCTCCGTTACATCCCTACTCTAGACTATTCCTTCGATTCCACTCATATTGTCATCTAAATCAGATTCCGTTCTGTCAGATTCAATGAAACAGGAAAACGAGAATAAAATAAAATATCTGTATATTATAGCTATAAAAATACGTCGGAGAGGTGCTCAATACGCGTAAGCACTGGCTGACGTTGCGACATCAGGTGGACTGCATGCTCGTTTGATACTTCAGTCAGAAAAAAAAATACCACTTTCGTTAACCACACCAGGTTGACGAAGAGGAGTACCAGCGGCTCGGGCTCCGCCCCCGGCACGCGTACTCGGTCCTCGACGTGGTGGAGGTGGGCGGGGCCGCGCCGGTGCGTCTGCTGCGCCTGCGCAACCCGTGGGGCCACTACACGTGGCGCGGCGCCTGGGCGCACGGCTGTCCGCGGTGGACCGAAGCCCTGCGCAGGGCGCTGCCGGCGCACGCGGATAGGGACCAGGGTGTCTTCTGGATTAGCTTCGACGATGTGCTCAAGTGAGTATTCGAGTAGAACTTTTTGCAATTGTTATAGATGGTAGGTAATAAGAAGCTGAAGTGGCAGTGGGCCGGCCACATCGCTCGAAGGACCGATAACCGATGGGGGAGAAAGGTTCTCGAGTGGCGACCACGTTTAGGCAAAAGGAGTACAGGTCGCCCTCCCACCAGATGGACCGATGACCTGAAGAAGACAGCGGGTAACCGTTGGATTCAGTGGGCACAAGACCCGTTGGAGTGGCGCCATTTAGGTGAGGCCTACGCCTAGCAGTGGACATCAAAGGGCTGATGGATGGTGGTAATAAGAGGGCTTTGGTATGCGTGTATAGTGTTTTGGTTTGCAATTTATCGACATCAGAGGCTAAATAATCTATAAGGACATTGAGTTAGAACTGACACTCATATTAGTGTTATATGCTTTGAATGACGAGATAAGAGGACATTTGTACTTTATTTTACTATTATGATTATAATTAAATTTAAATATTCATATTATGTCGAAGTTGCTTCGAACATAGTTTTATTTTAGTCATAATGTAAAATTTTATACAATTACCCCTAAGCATAAACTCATGACAGTTTATGCTTTCTCTTCCCTACTGGCGTTGAAAGTACGCCAACGCTTAGGCCAGACCTTGTCTGACGAAATCGCTTGCGGTTACTAACAGTTTAAATAACTCATGTTCCCAGATACTTCGACTGCATAGACATCTGCAAGGTGCGCGTCGGTTGGCACGAGGTCCGCCTGGCGGGCATCCTGCCGCCGCTGTCCTCCACCCGCCACCTGACGTGCTTGCTGCTCACCGCCACGCAGCCCACCGAGGTGGATTTCACGCTGTTCCAGGAGGGGCAGAGGTGCTCACAAACATTTTTTTCTAAATACACTCATACCACAATAGGATTTTTTAAACTATTGCATAGCATTTATCGCGGGCTTTGAGCGCGACCGAATCAAGAAACTTCGTAACGAAAAAACCTAACACCCCAACTATGCAACGCGGCCGAGCGTTCGCTTAACATGTATACAGGGTGTAAATGACAGCGTACCGAATATTAAAAATATGGATTCCTGACACGATTCTGGTGCTTATGGCGTTGGAATTTTTCATCGGATTTTCCTCGGATTTTCCATTTTTGTATGCACTTTTTTTTACAAATTTTGGTAGTATTTCAATACTACTGCATAATGCAACATGAATTTAAAAGAAAAACACTCATTATAGTGTTTTTCACGAAAACTAGCAATGTATAATGAATGCGCTATCAGCTGTTCGACGTCCGGTCCGGTCAATGACGCCGCGCGGCTGAGGCCGTGCGGCGGGCCGCCCCGCGCTCCGCCGCACCGACTTCTACCAATTTAGGAACCAAGTTTCCAAAAAACATTCAATACCTAATTCAAACATTTTAACGCAAATAATAACTGAAAACATTATTCGGAAAAATACTAAATACCTATTCTTTTGTTTATTTTTGTGTACCTAATGATTGAAAACTTCTTCATTTATTTAGGGCAAATAAAAATAAATCACAAATAATGATTAACATTTTAACGTATTTGTTTCAGAAGCAAACATAAGGGAAACATCATTAAAGAAATGATGTAGGTACATAAGTATCATGCAAAATTCTATTCCACATACACAGTACACTCACACATACAGCGCGGTGCGGCTCTTCAGTCCTTTGCCGAAAGGCGGGATTAACGCCGCACACAGAATAAACAATAAAAAGATAACTCAATGTGGCTAATAAAGTACTTGTTCTCCGTAGGTCATGTACTCGAGATGATGAGTTAGTTTCTGTGATAAGAATATCAATAGTTATTGATTGATATTATAATAGCTTTTTATACTTTCGTTTTTTTTATGTTGTATGTTGTTATTTTATGAAATTTTAATTTGCTTTTATGTATTTAAAGTATTTAGAATCTTGAAGTAAACCAGTCTAATTTGAACTAACATGAATAATGTTTATAATGTACCTAATTTGGTATTTTATTAAAATTACAAAACAACGACTGGACAAGTAAAAGTAATTGATTTGTCAGTTTTAAGTTAAAGGTTGTGTCATATCTGAATTTAATTGAATCTGTGTAATGCACTCGCTTAGTAGTAACTCGTCACGGAGCGGCGTATTGGCGGTTTTCTTTGATAGTTCGGATATTATTTAAAATTTGAAAAATTGTCACAGTTCGTGATTCTCGCTTGCGGGAGACGGATGCTCTGCAAATTTCGGTTTCGTGTTAGTCGTATCGTGTGTGAACTGTTATTTATTATTACTTGTTATTGCTTTAGTTTTGTGTTTTTAGTGTTTTTATTGTTATTTAGTTTTTGCAAAATGCAGTTCAGTGCTCGTGAATACGGGGAAATGCTAATGTGTTATGGTGAAGCACGTGGGAATGCACAGCAAGCTCTGCATCTGTACATCCAGAGGTACCCTTATGCTCGCCATCCAACGGACAGTCGTGTGATTACTCGGGCGTACCAACGAGTGTTGGATAATCAGCCGATTGTACCGCAGCAGGAAGGTGCCGGAAGAATGTTGAGAGCACGTGTGGTGGGTAATGTTTTGGAAGCCGTGCGTCTAAATCCGCGCTTAGGTACACGCACCGCAGCTCGAGTATTGCGCAATCGGCACGGGTCTTAGTCTAGGTAGGTACTAAGTTAATAAAATAGAATAAGCGATTTGTTGTTAGATGCGTGCGGGGAATAACTACTTATAATACAATAAGCGATCGGCGATCGGTACGCGGGTTGTTCGATGTACATTGCGCGCTCAAAAATGACCAACTCGGGAACCAATAATTTCCGAGGAAAATTGATGAGTTATTTTTAGTTCATTTAGTGTCACAAATCTACCATTTAAGTTTTCGGTACGCTGTCATTTACACCCTGTATATATGGTACGACAGTACGAAGCTCGCACGGATCGAGACGAGCTGCTCGGAAATCGGACAAATATGTAAGCAGCTGTTTGTGAGAAAGAACATAGAATCAAAGAAAAAAAATGAAGTAATATTTAAAAAAAAAATTCTACATAAATAAATAATTATAATTGCATAAGTTGATAGATATGCTATGCAATAGATTTAGCGCGGCGGTCGCGAGTGTCACACGTTTTTTCTATGATGTGATTGCCATAGACATCCAGATCCAAAACAAAGATGTAAATTCTTCATACAATGTATGGCTGTGTTAACCCATATCATAGACTATCTGTGCGCTAAATTTCGGTATATATCGTATATTATTTCGTTTTTAAAAAAAATAAAAATCTTATTTCGTTTATAAGCAGTCGTGTTTTTAATATTTTTGACCATGTTACTTGTTACTTTTGCCGACAATAGTCATCAAATAATGATTTTTTTTACCGGTGGTAGAACCGGTTACCGTTTTACAGGTGGTCGAACCAGCAAAGTTCGACCGGGGAAGTACCACCGCCACACCTATTTTTAGCTTGAAACAGTTCTTGCGTTTCGATAGAAGGGTGTGTTTGCCGGCACGCTTTTATATGAGGTTATCATCATAGTCCTCGGGAGTAGCAACGCATCTGTCATTGACTTCAGATAGAACCCATGTTCTATTTGAAGTTGCTTACAGATGTCCATGGGCGGCAGTGACCACTTACCATCAGGTGGAATGTGTGCTCATTTGGTACTTCGATGAGATAAAAAAACCCGCGAATACAGGAAAATGAAAACCCGCGAATAGTTAAAACGCGAATACGAAACCGTGAAGCTTTGATAGTAAGATGCAACTTGACATATTATTTTAATTTTCAGAAATTCAGCAAAAAGTCAACGATCACAACTAGATCTGTGCGTAGTGGTGTTCAGAACGAAGTCTGGTCCGAGCGCGCAGGTCGGAAAACTGGTTGCCCACAGTAAAAGACAAGTGAGTTGTAATTGCATAATTTCTAGGTATAATGCGGCGTCTTCTAGTGGTGAAAATAGGAAACATTAGTAAGTAAATTTACTAAGTAAGATGAACATGTATAATGCAATCTGCTTTATGAGCCGGTATCATATTTAACCAGATACTAGTACCACAACGTACATTAACCAGGTACTAGTACCACAATGTAGACTTTTTCAAGGTGGTAAAACCAGCGTAGTTCGATCGAGGAGGTACCATCACCACACCTATTTCTAGCTTGCGTTTCGATAGATGGGTGTGGTTGCCGGCATTTGCACATGAGGCGACCATCCTAGTCCTCGGATGAAATTTGATGAAATTCTGTGACTGACTTCAGATGGAACCCATGTTCTGTATGAAGTTGCTTGGTCCATGTGCGGCAGTGACCACTTACCATCAGGTGGACTGCATGCTCGTTTGCTACTTCAGTCAGATAAAAAAGGACTGGAGAAGGCAACACCACATGTATTTCTAGCGTGAAGCAGTTCTTGCGTTTCGATGTAAGCGTATGATCGCCGATCGTTCCTCCGAAGTTAATCGCAGATGCGTTGCTTCTTCCGAGGACTATGATGGTCGCCTCCTTCTTATATCTAAATTATTGATTTATTTACATATTAGTGCCGTTGAGGACGATTTTAATAAGACGTCATTATTTCATAGCTAGTTACAAATTCGTATAGTTTTAAAAATACGATCCAAAACTTCTCAATTTCTCCAGGTACGAGGCTTTGTCGGCTGCCACAAGATGTTGGAAAAGGGCTTCTACCTGGTGGTCTGCCTGGCCTTCAACCACTGGCACACTGGCCTCGAGCTCGCAGACAGTTCGGCCTGGCCCCGCCATGTCCTCGCAGCACACTCCTCGAAACCCCTGACGGTGGAGAGGCCGTCGCTGCACCCCCATATCCTGGCGGATGCCATCATAGGCCTGACTCTCGCGAGGGGGCAGAGACATGAAGGCCGTCAGGGCATGACTGCGTACTATTTGACTAAGGTAAGGTTGTACTGAATAAATTTTACTCTTTTAGACTGTACACTGCTGCTGTACTGAAATTGAGAAGGGCTTATGTCACAGTAAAAACGAACTGGCCAAAGGCGTATTTGTTGGTTGGTAATAAATGCACAGTAGTGTCATGTTTTTATTTGTAAAGGACATTTTAGGCTGGTTGTAGCTGTCCATACGCATTAACCTGTTGATTTTGATATATATATTTTTAAAGATTTCATTAATAAACAATTTCATGATTTACTATATTACTTATCGTCAACACATCATTGTCCCACTGCTGGGCACGGGTCTTCTTTCGGAATAAGAGAGTTATAGGCCATAGTCCACCGCGTTGGCCAAGTGCGAATTGGTGGACTTCACACTACACACGACACACACCTACGAGAACTTTATTTTTTAAAAGAACTCTCGGGTATGTAGGTTTCCTCACGATGTTTTCCTTCACCAAAAAACAGAGATCATCAATTTCTAATACGCACATCAGTCAGTGGTGCGTGCCTGGATTTGAACCTCGGACCTCCCGATTGAGAGGGCAAGTTTCAACCATTAGGCTATCACTGCTCTATATTACTAAAGCTAGTCATTTAGTAGCGCGATATACAATCTTTCTCTCTCTACCTATCCTTTAGAATAGATAGAGAGAGAAAGATTGTATATCTGAAGGATAAATAAACATTTGCAGGGTTGGGCGGGCTTGGTGGTGATGGTGGAGAACCGTCACACGGACAAGTGGATCCACGTGAAGTGCGACTGCCAGGAGAGCTACAACGTGGTCTCCACGCGCGGGGAGCTCAAGACCATCGATTCGGTGCCTCCTTTGCATAGGTGCGTTGTTTGGAATATTTATTTATTTATTTATAAATGTAGTTTACAAGATTACAGCTCGCGCCAACGCCTTGCAAACTCTAGAGTAATATAATTATACGATATACAAAGAAATTAAAAATTAAGCATTATTAACCACAATATTTCTTAAAATTAGTCATGCATATTGAAAAACAATAAATAAAAATAATTTAAACACAAAATCTTTCATAAAATTTACAAATAAATGCAATACGTCGACGTTCGGGACTTGGGTATGGATATCGTTGAAGAGGCTGATGTCTCTAGCAGTGGGCGCGTTTTGCCCGTGGCGGGTGTTGGTGGCCGGCGGCCGCGCGCGCTACGTCTATGCTGATGTGGCACTAATAGGCCCAATCGCTCCAAAGGGATTTTTGATTATCTCTTTCAGAAGGGAGTGATAATGCGCCAAAAGGTGCATCTTTCTCCTGAAAGATAGGGTATCCATACCAAGCATGCCTAAAACGAATTGAGATGGATATAAAAAAGGGTAATATCCATACATATTTTTATACAGTTATAGCTGCCTTTTTTTTTTGTAAACGTTCTAGTGTCAGAACATTTCAAAGGGGTCCCAGATAATTGCACCGAATTCAAGTCTACTTCGTATGTTCGTAAGTACTTCGTACTTCGTAAGCGTTGTGAAGTGTGAGAATTTTTTTTGGATTTTTAAAGGCCGATGACTGATGATGATTTGAATAATCCAATAAAATACTTTCTTGTATCACTACTTATTATAAAATAAAGTCGCTTCCCGCTCTCTGTCCCTATGTATGCTTAGATATTTGAAACTACGCTATGGATTTTAATACAGTTTTTTTATTGGATATAGTGATTCAAGAGGAAGGTTTTTTATGTACATAATACATGCATAATATAGTGGAGGAGCACTGAGAATTTAAGTTTTTTTACTTTTAGGCTTAACAAAGTTCGCCGGGTCAGCTAGTTTTTCTATAATTTTGAAGTAGTAAACGAGCGTGCAGTCCACCCAATGGCAAGTCGTCACTGCTGCGCATGGACACATGTTAGCAACTTCACGTAGCACATAGATTCTATCTAAAATCAATCACAGATGCGCTTCTACTCCCTAATACTAACATGGTCGCTTTATAGGAGTGAGCTGGTAATCACACTCTTCCACCGTAATAAAAGAACTGCCTGCTTTACGCTAGAAATACATGTGGCGGTGGTATCTGTCCGATCATATCTTATTTGTAGCTGATTATTCATTTAGACGATAACAAGCGATATTAAAGTTACAAATTATAATGCGTCCGTTCGATTCTAATTAATTGTTTAGTAATTGACCATAACGTTTCTTACAACGTCTCTTGGTCAGTTGTAATAAGCAGATTCTAATGTACCCTCCAAAGTATGGATTTACAATTTAAAAAATCACTGTCGTCAACCCATTATTGTCCCACTGCTGGGCACGGGTCTTCTCTAAGAAATGAGAGCGTTATAGGCCACACTAGACAACTAGCGGCCACCTATTTAACCCTTGAATGCATCCACCGTAGCATTATCTTGTAGCTAACGATCGATGGCCAGTTATAAATTGCCTCTTTCAATTACATTTACAGTAATGGTATATAAAACTTGTAGATAGTCTTTACATCAGGTATTTTCACGTTAGTTATTCGTTGTTCCAGACAAGTGATAATAGTGCTGACCCAGCTCGAGGGCAGCGGTGGGTTCTCGATAGCTCACCGCCTCACCCACCGACTGGCAGCGGGCGCTCGTCTCCAAGACTGGGCGCCGAGGGCCGAGCACGAGCCGCGACACCGACCGCCGCTCGCGCGACGGCTGCACGGGCTGCACGCGCCGAGGCTCATCACCTAGCGGTTGACGCTGCTGTTGTGGAGATGGCGCTGTTTATGGTTCAAAAGTTTGCGTGTCTTGTTGCTAGATGGCGCTGTTTACGGTTGGGAAGTTTGCGTGTCGTGTTGGTAGATGGCGCTGTTTACGGTCGATTGGTGAAGTGTTGGCGTAAGCGCTGTTTACTGTGGATAGTTTGTCAATGGCAGCTAGATGGCGCTGTTTGCCATTGATGAGTATTGTTCGTTGGTAGACAGCTCTGTATACAGTAAATTGATGCGCATGGGCTCGGTGATTAAAATGCCGCGTGTATGAATGTTATCTACACATTTATATAGCGTCATTTATCGATGATATTCGTACCGAGTAGTGATGGCTATGACGCTCTTCGCAAATATAATAAAAAGATATATGTACCGGTAGCAGATGGCGCTATTTACATTGACTGACTACCTCGATTGATTGTAGATAGCGCTGTATTTCACAAGCCAGCCGAGACGATCCCTAAAAACTAATCCCTGTTCGCCGAACTTCCCTAAAACATACAAGTAATGAACGTGTAGAAGGAACCATTCTTCTTGAAGCTTGATAGAAATGTCGACAAATAAGATACACAGCGCGTCTTGCAAGTTTTGTTTGATATAAATTATTTGCTGAATTTACAAAATAAATTGTACTTTTAACAATTAGTAGACGCACAAATGAAATGGAATTGTGACTCGTTAGTAATTTAAGATTTTTTAAATATCAATGTCTACTTTAGACTTGCAAGTGCGTTTGTGTCCGGATAATTACTTTGTGTCTATAAAGTAGCAATCGGGCGTACAGTTTACCTTCAAGTGTTTACTATCGCATATAGGCTCTAATTTGAGGACCCAATCGCTCGATCTTCATTTTACTAAACAGTGGTATAACAAGTAATAATGTTTATTGCCTAACATTGTATGTATTTACTCTACACCTAGGATTAGGTGCCTCTCTAAGAGCGCTTTCACATTAGGTCGTAAGTAGCGCGGTCGCAGCGAGTCTGCAACGGATGCTTTCTTATTATTGAAATAATTGTTCAGTATTTATTATTTTTTATTATTATTTCCATTATAAAAGTACGCGCCACCCTAATCAAAAAATCCCTGCGGATATAGTCGTAAAAAGAAAGCATTCTCTGCAGTCGCGCGGCTGACGCACTGTGGCCGCGCTACTTGCGACCTAATGTGAAAGCGCTCTAAGAGTCTTTCTTGATTCTTGGATTCATAGACATGTTCTAACTTGGCTCAGGCGGATTGTACTATACGTCCGTTTGCTTTTATTCCTTAACGTAAACTTGATTTTGAGAAAAAGGCCCCAAGGCCTAACCTAACCTAACCTACCCTTATCTTATTTGCTACTATTTGATTTTTTTTTAATAAAAAGTCGACTGGAAATAGTTACAAATTATAACTTAACTGGAAATTAGTACTTAAGGTACACATTCAAAAGCGATTTCGAATCGGATAAATTGTTACCTATGTACAAATATTTGATATATTCTATAAGCGATAAGGTTCAGATCAGACGATCAGATCTGAACGAGTTATTAGGGCCGTAAGGTTCAAAAACTGCCATAGATAAGTAAATGGACTCAGCACAATAGTGTTAGATCCATAGAGGTATTGTACAAAGAGTAACGGACAAACACTCCTGTTTGTAAGGTAGAAAGAGAAATAAGAATCGCGGTAACCTGTCTCTCTCGCAATTGCGCAAGAAAAGAGAGATAGAGAAGGTACCGTAATCTTCTCTCTCTTTTCAACCGAAGGACAGTTCAAATCCCGGCTTCCTTGCTCTTTCTATAATACCTCTATAGTTAGATCGCGCGTAATAAAGCTTAATGCCTTGTACTTAAGGTTCAAAATGCATCGGCGGTCTGATTACTATGTATTTTACACAAAACAATGTATTGAAGTCAATAAAAATTGAAATATGATCTAATTTTGTCTATGAAACAGTGTAGGGGTTTATAATCGACTGTAAATCATGTCAGGTGCCTTTATAGAGATGTCGATAACACTGATAACGAGCGATTGACAAAAATATATTTGTAAACTTCAAATCAATATTTTAGTTTGTAAACTAATTCGAAGTTTATCATAAATAAAATTCACTTAGTATTAGGAAATACATTACCCAATTAAAGTATATCTGCGGACCACGTATGTATTCGGCTACTCTATAAACGCACCCCAACGCATTTGCTCACATGAAATGATCTAAAACTGTCACAATAAGCAATATTTGATAAATAATACTTTATAGTGAGATGCATTGACAACACTGTTAAATTTGCTAGTCACGGGACTTTTATAATGAATGCTCAGTCATCATTCACTCATCAAATTCATCCATTCATTCATTCAAACAATCATTCATTCAAACATTTATTTATACATCCATACATCTATTTTATCGGATGATAGATTTTTCCTTGTGGTAGAACTACAAGGAAACCACCTCCACTACACTTATTCCTACCGTTAAGCAGTTCTTGCATTTCAATGCAAGGGTGTAGTTACCGACACACTTTTTTATGAGGTGACCATCATAGTCCTCGGGAGTAGCAACGCATCTGCGACTGTCGTATATGCTTATAGATGTGTGGCAATGACCACTTACCACCAGATGGATTGCATGCTCGTTTGCTACTTGAAAAAAATATACAAATATTACCATAAAGTGCATTAAAAAGTAAAGTGAGTGATGACTGAGCTACTAAAATGTTAATAATATAATCAGATTTAATGTCTGTGCCCTTAGTGAAAACGGGTGTAAGTCATTTATGATTTCAATTTTATGTTTTGTACAAAAATTGTTAGAAAAACACATAATTTAGTACCTTCCTTCATTCCATTTTCATTTCATTTTTCGAAAACGAGATCTATCTATATATCTCCGTATAAATAAATAGAGAACTTTGAGAGGTTTCCGTGTTAGAGAAAGATACATTTATCGAAATATTTCGACTGTTCCAAACAATTTTGGTAGAAGTCAATTAGGAAAAATCTGACTTATATCTGTTTTCACTAGGGACACATATGTTAATACGGTATATAGGAGTATAGTGGTATTTTTTCTACTAACAGTTGTTATGATGACTTCGGAATTATGATGATATTGCGTGTTAGTACTTTCATTTTGTATAGATTTTAAAAAGGTGTGAATTTATTGAAATTTGACGTTTAGTGGACTGTATTTATGTTTATGATGTGTGTGCTTGTGTGTATGCGTGCGTGCGTGTGTGTGCGTAAGCGGCGTTTGTATGTGTGTGTAAGGGTCAATTCACACCAGGAAAGCAGCGGCGAGCACTTTTATTATGAAATGATTTTAAACTTTATCTTCATCCAATAGAGGCCAATATCGCTTAAGAAGTTCAGTATATGTCGGTCTCTGACAGCCGCTGCCCACCACTGGCATTCCGGTGTGAGTTGGCCCTAAGAGAGAAATTACCTCTAGTGACTGCATAGCGTGTTGGTGGTAAAAATGTTCTTTGGTTGCAGGATTCGATATCCGATTACAGGAAAGGTTTGTGGGACAGACTAAAATTGTTTCGGACTCAGAATGTAAATTTGAAATATATGAATTGTGTGAATTATATCAATTGACATGAAAAATGCAAAAATATGGATAATTTTATGTTAAAAAACATCTTTGGGTGAATGAATTGGGTGAAACTAAATATGTAGAGAAACACGCACAATTCTTGTTAAACATAAGGAAGATATAAAATAAAATTTTTGAGGGTCTGCAACCGTCAGTCTTGTTAAATCCTCTACTCCACTCTAATTCCTAGCTCCCAACCAGGTTGGAGCATAAATGTCTGGCGTCTGAATCTCGATTTTGAGTTTTTATAAGTATTTATAGTTTTATGAGCGCTACGACATGGGGTTCTTCAAGAAAGGTGCAAAAAGAGCTCTCCTACCAAGTCGGCGATGCATTGACTCCTTTGGTGTTGCGAATGTCCATAGGCGACGGTAGCCAATTTTTAATCAGGTGGCTTATTCTGCGTTATCGTTAGGTACAAGAATAAAATAAAAGTATTTTCTACAATGCCAGTTATATAATCAGGGAGGGAGGAAATAATCGAAGAAATAGATGGCCAAACTCTGTTTCAATATTTGCAAATATCGCTTTTAAAAACTACTTAGTCCAAATAGACCATAATAAATCGTGATAAATTGATTTTATTCCCAGTCGATGTAAAATAGTGAGAAGTATGATTGGTGTTAGTATTTTAGTTTTTTCATAGAAAATCTATAGAAAATGTCATATGTCATCATTATTCTGGGGTCATTACGATCGTAGGTACTGATAAAAGTAAATACAAAATCAATTATTAGCATACAATTAGACATAGAGTTTAAAAGAGTGTAGATTGACCTGGTAAGTACCATCGCCACATCTATTTAGAGCGAAGCATTTCTTGCGTTTCGAGAGAAGGGTGTGTTTGCCGGCACACTTTCACATGAGGCGACCATCATAGTCCTCGGGAGTAGCAACGCATCTGTGATTGACTTCAGATGGAACCCATGTTCTGTATGAAGTTTATTACAGATGTCTATGGGCGGCAGTGACCACTTACCCTCAAGTGGACTGCATGCTCGTTTGCTACTTCAGTCGAATAAATAAAATAGAAGTTATAATTTTAAAATTTTGGTAATTATTTAAAGTAAATAAAATGTTCGATTTTATCAGTACTTACGGTTATACACGTCCGGCCAAATAAAAGTATAACGTGATAGTTTTACATTTTTATCAATCTCAATAATAATATTAAGTGTAGGTGCAGCAGTGTACTTGTGTTTGGTCGTTCGTTTACTATTTACATGTAATAATAGTGGTCTATGCGGAGTTTTAAGGTATACTTTTTAGTGGCCTATGATGTAATATATCATTGTCAAGCATTTTGTTAGATTTTTTTGCGCTGAACTAAATCAGGTTTCATACTTAACCTTGACTGATAAGATGAAATTATTGTGTATTTCAAAGCGCTTATATTATTATCCCATTAATATCCCACTGCTGGGAATGGGTCTGCATAGAATGAACCATAGCTAAATGGAACAAATTTCCAGTATTGGCAGTAGGATTATTTGTTGTGTGTGATAACTCAAAAGTAAAAAGGGAAAACGCTGTAATTTACATAAAGATGAATGTCCGTCAGAGCTTATAAAAAAACGAGATTTGGGACGTTCAAACGATCCCTCTAAGTGTTAATTTCATGAGTGAAATCAATAAGATTGTTTTTTTTAAGTTGCAATAAAAATGACGTAGATGTTACAGCGTTTTCGCTTTTTTTACTTCGATATCTTGAATTTGGAAGTTTAGTTTGCTGTAGCATGTTTTTAATTAGTTTAGTAATTATTGTTCCCAATTACTTTGACTATTCCTGTTGAACTTGCCAGGATTATTAGAAGGAGCCAATAATAAAAATTAACACTTCATTTTGTTGGGTCTATTGTTACTTTGTTAAAATTTGAATGTAGTAACAACTAGTTTTATTCGGATTAAAGTGGTTTAAACTGGTTTTTGGGACTTAATAACTTTATATTATAATAACATTTTAAACGCAACATTAAATAGGTCTACCTAGATCAAAAAGTATCCCTTAAAATTTCGATATTGACATAAAAATGGTTAATGTTCAGTAAATTAATATAGCAGATAGACGCACCGAGTGTATTTTTGACAGAAATAGATTTTAAGTAACTTCACTGTAATTAATTAATAATAATTACATTATATTCATAAATTTCGTAACACTGTAACTTTCGGATAAGCAATATCGTTGTATTATAACATCTTGTAAAAGCGTTTTCGGATAATAACGACTTATTTGTAACGATAGCATTTGTTGTACGTGAGATGCCGTCGCGAATGACAGACGCTAATTTGACAGTTGCTAATGTCAAAAATATATGAAGAAAAGATAACCTCTTTCCTTCGGAAAGTCGGTTAAACATTGGATCAATAATTTTAAAATATATGACGAATAGATAACCTATTTCCTTCGAAAAGTCTGTCAAACATTGGATATTTTTTTTTGTGATAATTATTTTTAAAGCTTTGTATAAAACTGTCATCAATTCTGTCATTTACAACCTGATAAGCTTTATTTTTAATGATATCTATTTCTGATGCTTTGACAATAAAGCTGTTATTAATCATGTCAATAGAAAAAGTTAAATTTTAATTATTTTAATCATAATTATTTCTTATAATTCAAAAATAAACTGTCATTAATATTGTCATTGGAAACTGTTAGTTTAATATCTGTCATTCGGACGAATTTTAGTTATTAATTATTTAGCTATGTCATTAAGGTGTAAACTATAAGATGGTATAATTTATACACTCAGAGATCTAGTCTTTCGTGGAATACAATAAGGTAATATCGCATACTCGATTTTAATATGTATCATAGATTTTTTGATGGGGATAATTTTTATGGGTATAGTTGGTAGGTGATAGGGAATCGATT